>JBBBDQ010002369.1:0-430000 GCA_037127315.1 Ascarosepion bandense
TATTGCATATTTAATTAACTCAAGGCAGGCATAGATCTTTGTATCAGGTATATTCAAATAAGTTGAAGTATAAAACATACTTGGACTGAAGATACATAGAGGCGCGATAGGTAAATTGTCGCCATTTTATATTTTTAACTTCATGTATACATATGTTTTTGTCAGCTGCACAGAGTAGTAGGTTAGTTGGGCAACATAAAAAAAATATGCCCTACAACGCAATTCACTCTGCCAGAAATTTGAAACAGCATGCTATACTGCTTGGCATTCATGCCAGAAGCTCAATGTGAACATTGAAGAGTATTTGGTTTTTCAATCTGAGGACGGTGCAGAGGATTTGGAAATAGATGAGTCTAATGGTGATCATGAAGGCGTTTGAAGTGATCATTAGTGATTTATCTTCTCACATGGCCTCAGACTCAAAATGGAGGGCTACACGAAGTGGCCTTGAGGAGGTAGTACTGTCCTAGGTCAAGAGGCTGCTGGAAGACCCTATGTCTGGCAATAGGACTTCACCATACCACACAAACAGGAGAACCCAGTCATGGTTGTTGAACAATTTCTTCAACCATATCACCACTTTCATCCAGCCACCTAATTCCCCAGACTGCAACCCCTTTTATTATGTGTGATGTGCAGTTTAACAAGAGACCAACAAAAGTAGCATCAAAGATGAACTGAAGACAAGGATTATGGCAGCATTCATCAACTTAAACAAAGAGGCCATCCAGAAAAGTTGCAAGAGATTCTGAAATTATATGGAGGCTGTGGTTAAAGTCAATGGCGATTTTATTGAATAAATTTATTATTTAGTATTTCAAGATATCTCTGTGTAATTTTGGTAAATGTATCTGTTAAAATAAGATGTCCATGTTATTTTTATTTTTGCATAATTTAGATGACAATTTATCCACAGCAGCCTGTATAAATGATAAGAATAAATTTATTTGCATCTGGTTGGAATGGGATTAACTTAATAAATTAATGTGAAAAGCTAAATAATTGTCATCTTACCAGAAGTACCTTGGATTCTGCAATTTCTAATTAATGTAAAATTGTCATTTTGAACTAAAAATCAGAGAAAGTGAGAATTGAATGTAAAATATTAATGACAAAGACAGGTATCTGGGTGTTAGTCAGAGATAAGAAACTTAAAACAAATTAGTCTAAGTGAGGAACAGAATCATCTGGACCCAGTTTTTCTGGGTGGACTATTGAAGAAACAAAATAACCATGATAGAGACTAGATAAAATAAAAAACTGAACAAAATTCTTTGTAGACAAAATAGTGGATCAATGTTTGTGGATCCATTATCCCCTCCACCTTCAGTGGGATACAAGAGTAATTCCTTGCTGCTGATCTTGAGAGGGATCTACATTCTGTAGTGAACTGGGGTAAAAAGTGGCTTGTAAATTTCAATGCGTCTAAGACCAAGCTGCTGTCTGTCAATCATCACAGGCAACCACTCGGCCTTACCCTCTCTTCTGATCTCAAGTGGAACCACTGCATTGAGTCAATAGCTAAATCCATTGCTAGGAAGGTTGGGTCACTATGTCAGGCCAGGATGTTTTTCCTGCCTGAAACCATCCTGCATATATACAAATCAACCATTCATCCATGCATGGAGTACTGCTGCCATATTTGGTCAGGTGCTCTCGCTGTTCACCTCAGTGTTCTTGACAGACTCCAAAAGAGAATCAGTAATGTGATAGGTACCGACTTGGCGGATCAACTACAGCCACTTTCCCACCTTTGTCTGTTCTATAAATACTTTCATGGCTTCTGCTCCAATGAACTTAAGTCACTGGTGCCTCTGCAACAGGTGTTTACTCGTGCAACCAGACTGGCAACTGGGTCTCACCCATTCACAGTGAGATTAACCAAATGCAGACGACAATTCTACTCCTGCAGCTTCTTTCTTCGTACTTCCTGTGGAACTCGCTTCCTTATTCTTGCTTTCCTGATGGCTACAATCTCCAGGAATTCAAATGCAAGGTCAATACTCATCTCTTAACCACTTGACCCTAGTTCTTTCCTCACCACCCTGTATATCCTTTCCTTTCTCTCCACCTCTGCAACTGTCATCACATCTGTGTCCCCTCCCTTCTCTTGCTCCTTTCTAAATGGTTTGTTCTTCTCTTTACTATCTTCTATTTAGTGCTTTTACTCTTATGTAGACGCTGCACATCAGTGGCGTTACCGCCTTGCTTGGGGTGATATGATTAAAAAAAAAATCTACGAATAAAAAATAAAAAAAGAAACCCTAAGGCATATGTGTTGATGTGTTTACACTGTTGATATTTGTGCATAATGAAGTCATTGAAGTGTGTTGAGAGTTATCCCTGTGTTTGTCTTTTTGGAATTAGTTTTTCTGTAGTGATGGGTAGTATTGTAGTGGTTTCACTAGATCTGGAGTCATGTTTTTATGCATTCTCCAGATGAAAGTGAAGCTATTGACCACAATGCTGGTTAAGAACTCTGCAAACATGAAAGAGGAAGTTTATGTATTGCAGATGATTTGGTCAGGATATGAGACAATGGACAGAAGTGCAATTGACCCAGTCAGTTTCACAATTTTTGATTTTCTTGTATGTTGCACCAGTGATACAGATATCCACATAAAAACTTTATACTATTGTTCTTGAACTCCCACCAGTAACTAGAATGGCATTTGTGCATACTGGTGACACCAGAGGGGTTTGTGCAGTCATAAGCTTGATAAAGATATCTAGCACAAAATTCATGAGGTATATGACCAGTTTGAGCATGTTTTCACTATCTCTGCTTATAAAGACTGAGGTGCCAGGTTCCAAATAGAATTGGTGAAGGTGTCTTTGAAGAATTGTAGCACAGTGGTCACTGAGGTCAATTATGATAGCTTCAGATGCCTCATTTGAATCTACATGGATGGCCTACATGCTTTTTTTTTTCCCCCTTTCTTGAGCACTGATGTTGAGATGATCAATAATCATCCCAGTGAGGATGTTTGAGATGTTAAAAATGCTTTGAATGATAGGCAAAGAATGCTTTGACAGGATTTATGTGAATGGTCCAGGGATTTTTGTTTTCTGCAACATCATTATTTATGGTTGCAACGTGCTAGAGAGTGAGATAGATAGCGATATGGGCAACTGCGTGGTCTTTTGTGTAATTTCTGTAGATAGAGGAGTCATGATCTTGACGTACGTACGTGTGTGTATGTGTGTGTCTGTGTGTGTCTGGTTCCAATTTTGGTTGGATGGCATCAGGTCACATGTGTTCAGGTTGGAGAGTTGCCTGCTTAACTGACGTAACTGCTGCTTTACATCAACCAGCACTTGGCCAGACTCATTCAGATAACTGCTTAGTTTTTTCAGCCAGTGTTTTATGCACATAATTGTGGTGTCAGATCTAATGTCCTGGTGGAGCTAGTGATGTGCTGCATTTGCTATTCCATTCACTAAATAGAGGTCATCCATAGTCTTGATGCAGTAAATAGTGGGTGTCCAAGATTTTATTTTTTCGCTCATGAGCATAGCACCCATTAGAGAGAAGATAGTGTTGGCAATTATTGCTGCATTCCTCTTGTCTGAATTTCTCACCATCTTATCTTTGAAGGTTCCATTCATAGCCAAGGTGTTGAAAATTTATCATATGGTTGCCATGGATAAGGTAGGCCTTTAGCTGTTTACAGGTTGAGGCATCCTGTTTGCAGGCCTTCTATATTAGAATATGACTTTGTTAAAAGGTTGTTTGGCAGTTTTGATGAATTCATCTTCAATTTGTGGGTAGTTGATGAGTTCTGATTTGATTTGAATAGTGTATACTTTATTCAGATCCATATTTAATGGTTGACATTATTGCCCAGTTTAAACTTTTTCATAATTCACATTGTATTATGCAGTTATTGCTGCCACATTATCAGTATATAATCTGTAGGGTCCTGAGCTGTGTCTGCGGTCCTAGTAGAAGCAGATTTTAGGGTAGCCAATATTTCTTGCAAGTTTGATGATCACTTGTCTGATGTTTGTTGGTATTTTTTATATATCAAAGCAATTTTTATATTCAGGATTGTTGTCAGTTGTAGCTTGATGAGGTTAAGAATTTCTAGGTGTCATTCAGTTTATTAGTTACTTTGCTGCATGCTGACACTGGTTGTTATAAACACATGTATGATAGTACAAAAGAACAAACAAAACAATAGGTGAGATGAAAGGAAAAGATGAGAAATGTTAAAATAAAATTCTTTGTATTGTTATACAGAAGATGTGAGTGAAATATCTGTAATGTGTGCTAAGAAGATGGGCAAAGTTGATGCATTTATTAGATCGGTTGACTAAGGTCATGGATGGTGATGCTGAAATTGGCCTGTCCATGGCAATTTGTGATTGGCTTATTTTAAGTTATTTTATATTTTATGAGGAGATTTGTTCTGTGGGCCAGATGTGATGCTTGGAGCCTTTGCAGAGAAAACTACTTGTTTTTATTTGGGATTTTGCTTTCGTAGTGTTCACATCCAGCTAGCATGTACAGTGAATTAGAAAGCAATTTAATTTGAAGCAGAGTATAACAAGGAGCTAGCATGATAATATGTAATTATTAATATATGTATACTTATATATTTGATATCTCGACTTCAGTCACTTTCTCACCAGACATGATGTAGTTTCCTTCTGTCTTTTCTATAACTGCTGTGACAAGTTTTTTCCCTGGTGCCCTGACCAGAGGAATTTATGTGTGCTACTAGATTGGCATCTAGGTCCCACCCTTTTACCATTGAAGTAGTTAATGTAACAGTCTCTTCTACTCTAATAGTTTCTTTTCCCACACTTCTTTTTAGTAGAACTTCCTTTCGTTTACTTGTTTCCCCAATAGCTACAATCTCCAAAAGTTTAAATGCCACGTTAATTGCCATCTTCTACCTCCTTGAATAACATCCATTTTTCATCCTTTCTTTGAAATCCCCTTTGACATTCTCTCACCATAACTCTTTGCACATTAGTGGTAGTTCTGCCTTGCCTTGAGTGAAATGAAAGAAAATGAAAGGATTGATAGGCTTAGTAATCAAGTAGATGAAAAATAAAATGATTATAAAAAAAGAGTAGTTATTAGATAAAGATGGATGGTAAACATTTTGAAAATAGTATAAGTAAAAGAATTTGAATTATTTAAGTTCAACAGTTATTAAGAATCTTGCATCTGTATTTTTTCACTTTAAATAAAAAAAGAGGCAAAAAATTATACTTACAGATAATCAAATATTATTCATAACATAAGAAAACCCATACATAAATTTAGTGAAATAGTTAAAATTTAACATGTTTTTATAATTATAACTAGCATTTTCAATAAGATAAAAATCACAGAAATTTTATTCAAATATTATCAAACTGAACTTTCCAGTACACAATCAAGTTCAAATCACTTTCCAGATTTTTGTACAGTAATTCTTTTTACTTAAAGATTCAGCTAATTTTAACATACACATTCCTGAAAAAACACCCATTTAGTACATACAGTGACAGTTGTATTTGTACTGACAGCAAAAGCTCAAGGGATATTTAAATTAGCACCTCTCAGGTAAGTTTGTATAAACATTATGGCAAGACCTAGAAGCTTAAAAGTAAACATTTAAAAAAAGAATACAAAAAATTAATATCAATGCAAATTAACAAAATTAAAATTCCAGTTAAAACCAAAAAGAACAAGAAATTTTAAAAATAGTACCAGATTTAAAAAAAAACCTGGTTAGATAAATAATTTGGAAAAAAAACTATTACACAAATAGGTGCAAATGTACTTTTATAAACAAAGCAAAGTGTTAATCATGTTCCCAAAACTTGCTTAAGTTTTCTGTAGTGTAGAAATCCAAGCATCAATAAAGAGCAATTGTAAGAAACAACTTTTTACCTCCCTTATCTTTTTCTTATAATTTTATATTCTTTAATCAACAGAGGTACTGATATTTCATTTCCCCAAAAATAATTTTAACATTTAATAGAATATCTGAAAAACAATATTTTAAAGGAATTTTTGGTTTTGTTCTGTTCAGGTATATTTTGCAATAACCTAATTTTAGCAATATTTTCCTAAATACTAATAGAAATGGCTCTTATAATGATTTCTTAATTTTATATAGCTTTATATATATATATATATATATATATATGTTCTTAATACTTTTTGTTAATATCTTATTAGATCCATAAATGCTAAGAATGAAAGCAAAAACTTATTCAGGAACTTCTAAGAGATAACATTTGTTTTATCAGGGCTGCTGCTGTCTTTAAGCTCAAGATCAACCTAAGCAAGACAAGTGCTACACCAGTCAGTCACTCTATAAGGTGTAATATCAACTAAAACTTTTTGTCAACAAGACATAGCTGAATGTAGTACACCAATGCTAAAGAGTGGTTTTCACCACTACCAACAAAAACACCAACCTTAACAGTGTCAAAATCTATATCAATACTACTGTTGTCCTGGCAGACATTCCTGAATCACTTACTGTAGCCACCTCCAACTTTTGAAATGCTTTCACACTAATATACACTAATATTTCTTACATTCAAATTTTAACAACAAATAAGGTTTGAATAGAGGCATATACCCACTTAAAGAGGCACTGAATTTGACCATAAGTCAAAAAAACATAAATTTAGGTTGACTTCTGCAGTAAAATTTTACTAAAGAAAAAAACACTTTGTATAACTAAAAACAAGATTAGCATTTTCTGATTTAAATTTTTAAAAAAAGAGATTACAACAACAAAATTATGGCAATATCAAAGTTAACAAAAAGAAGCTGAAATATGATAGTCCAAATTAAAAAGTGAATGCTGTCATGCTTATTGAACATGATTAAACCTGAACGTGTGATTAGATTTATTATCCTTATGTTAGATATTAAAATGAGACATAAAGTACTTATAGTAAATTATGAATAAAAGAGATTAAGATTATCAGCTATTTTTTCTTTTGTTAAAACTAAAATCATGTTACATATTTTAAAATCTAATTACATTACAATAGTCAGAGAATAACGTTTAAATAAATTCTCTCCATCTGAATATATCATTTCAGAATCAAAGCAGAACATGTTGAAATGCAAATTTCTATTTATGGAAAGTGAATAATACAAACTGACCTAAACTGAACGTTAACATAACTGAAGACAATGTAATCAATAGAGTATATATAGACAGGATTAAATAAAATCCATTTGATTGCAGTTACTATGGTTTCAACAAGACAAATAGTTCAAGTTACAAATTCATTAAAGTTATATCATTTTTATTACATGTAAATTAATTTTATTTCTTAAAATTCAGGAATTAAAGTTTAATATTTCATAGAATTATTAAAAAGATTAAAAACATGCTTAAATTGATTGAAATAAAAATGTATTTATGATAAACATTTTTCGTTTTATTAAATACTGATCAGACAAAAAAAATAGGTCATTGATATTCTAGAAGATATTTTAAACCAAATAACCATAAGATATTCACATTTTATCTGACCAAAGAAAAATTATTTCACCAATAAAAAGAAATAAAAACAAAATCAATGTATCTGTAAAATAGCAAAACCTGTACAAACAGGTTTGAAAAAAAAAAGACAGAAAACTTTGTGCCTTCAATAAAGATAGAGCTTCAAATGAATTGTCATTCAGTTCTAGGTTTCAATTTTATACAACTTAGTGTATAATATTGATTAACAATACTAAAATATACTGTTTGATTGCAGATAAGATTTTCTCACTAAGGCTCCTAGTTGACTAAGATGTTTGTAATTAGTTATTGGCAGAAGAATTTGTGAACAGCTAGTATGACAGCATATGTTTTTGTTTTATGGACAAAACAATACCTAGAGTTCCATAAATTTCAGAAAACTAAAAATGATTATAGCTTTACTCTTTCACTCTGCTTTGAAGGGAGATACATATATCAACAAGGAATACCTATATATTTTACTATTTCTTAATCCTTAAAGCTGTTCAAGACTGGATAGAAATTTGACTTCAACTTTGCCTAATTTTGAAAATGATGAAAACTGTACATATTACCAAAGATAAACAAAGAATTCAAACAATTTTTTTCCCCTATTCAAGGACAAATCTTCTGGTTAAAGCAAATTGCTCTAAGTTTTTCCAGGGAATGTACACTCAGTGCTTTGCCCTAGATAAAGGATGTTTGCTTGTGTTTCTGCTCTCATCTTCAGATCCATTTTATCAAGCAACTCATTTATTTTTGAACAGTCTTTTTTTTGGTTGTTTTTTTTTTTTTAGAAGAATCTTCTACAGCTTTATCCTTGAGACCTTTGTTCTTGTTGGTTCTTTCTTAAATCTTTCTTTTGGGGTGGATGTTCTATTTCCTGTTGAATGGAGCATTTGGAATGACAGTCTTTCTATTGTGTTCTTAGCATTGTCTGTATTTAGTGATCTTGGTCTTTTGATGGAGGTGATACATTTTCTGGTGTGACACTATCTCCCGCAGGTATACTTTGTTTTGTTTGGTTTAATACAGTGGAGAGAAATTAATATTAATAGTATTATTGGCTGTGCTTTATTGTAATACACAATGTGAGATTATGTAAAAAACTATTTTAATACTATCAAATACTTGTAAAATATGGGGAATAGAAAAATTTACTATTTTAATACTATTATGTACTTCTAAAATCCGGGGAATATAACAATTAACTAATTTTGGGAAAGAAAAGATAAAGATATAATTTTTTCTTCTTTCGTGTTCGAAGTGGATATTTTTTGGTAAAGCTAAAGTTTTAGTAGCCAAAACAAAGTGTCAGAATTGGTTTGATGGGGTCAGGCGGGGTTAAAGTCTCTCAACAGATATTTCCTGAGAACAGAAATTTGTGGGAAATTGGAAAATCTGAATATGATATGAGCTGGCGATATCCCATTCTACAAATTGAGTGGGCGGAAAATGATTTCATTGGCCGAAGGCTTCGAGCCGGCTAGATTCCCCGAGAGGATTGAAGAGGGTTATAAAAATAGAGACTTGATGAGAAAAAGTCAGTTTAAGTTTGCCGGGTGCGAGCCTCCAGACGACAAGGAAACCAACCCCCACACTGCCGCCATTGGCTGCCTCCAATTCGGTAAATCCCGTCAAGTTCTGTTAAGAACCCAAAAGAACTTTGTTATTTTTTTTAACATCACCTAGAAAATGGACAGCTCCAATTTTAGAGAATACGTGAAAAGACCTTAACAAGAATTGAAGAGTTCTGTTACTTTAACAAAACTTAGAAAAGACATTCTTATTTTGAATAATATTTTGAAGATTGGAAATTCTGAGATTTTGAAAACAATCTCTCTCTCTCCATTCCAACAACTGTATTATCTGCTCCTGAAAAGAAAAACATTGTTTTTTTTTATATAAAGACATACTCTGTAACTCTCCAGGCATGTTCGACCTTATTCATTTATTTTATTAATTTTTTTTTGGTGCTGTATTTATTTTTTTAACCACAAGTGTGCACCAGTGTTTGGAGTGGCTCTAAAAGGCGACTACTAAAATTGTCCGACGCGACCTCTGGGATCAATTCACAACATGGGACAGTGGCACATTGTTGCAAGAGACATCTTGTAAACCAGCTTTTGTGACAACATCATCAGACGAGATCATCACGACCAGCAACAGCAACCGGCCAGCCGGGTGGCACTGTCACAACTGGGATCGTCACGACTGTCAACGAGAACAAGCGTCACAATTAGACGAGTAGCCCCGGGCATAAGGCATCACACTGGGTTTTCCTCAAGTTTTTCCTGTGGTCTTTGGTTTTGCTGTTCATTTTTGGGAATGGAATCTTCAGTTACTTCTATCATTGGTTTTATCTTTTTGTTAAATTTGAGCCAGTTTTTTGGGTCCAGTGCAAATAGCTTCCAAAGGATGTTCCTATATTTATCTTCCTTCCGAGTGCTATACATTTTCAGTCTTGTTCCAACTACTTGACTGTATGTTTCTTCTGTATGCAAACTCAAAAATTTTTTTTTTTTTAAATGATGATGCCAATACTTACAAGAAAAACAGATGGTGGATAATCAATTTCATCAAAATATCTAAGAATAACAAACAACCTTTTAGTGCCTTTAATAAATTTGACTTTTACATAAAAAGTAAAGAAAATAAAAAATAAGTTAAATTGGTAACTATTTATCAAATTTAATAACAAAAACTCCTGGTCATAATATCTATCAATCTGTATAAGTAATAATAAATCACTGTTATATCAATATTAAGGAAACACAAGAGAAAAATCAGTCAACTGTTTTTTTCCTTGTTTGAATTTGACTTATTTGAGCAGTGTATGCAACCTCAGAACAATGTTCAACATTCTAAAATCCCCAAAATACTCAAGAAAAGTAAAGAATAACCAAAAATAAAAACTAAATTAAAAAATAAGTAAATAGAATAAAATAAAACTTTTATAAATTAACCGAAAAGAATGAATATTCAATGATGAGTGATTTTTCATCCGATGTCTGATTTTTTTTGTCTTACTTTATCCAAATATTTTTTAATTCAACAAAAACAGTTTTTGCACTATATATATATATATATATATTTATATGAATTAATAAATATACATATGGGAATACACACAGGTATAAATATATTATTCAAGCATTAATAAAACAGTGCTCAATGTAGTATAAACAGAGCTATTAATTATATATATTAATAAATAGACATATCTTACATCAGTGGCACAACTTAGAGTTTCATACATTATGCAATCATCAGGTTCATATTATGAACTGACTGTTAAAAGGATTTAAATTTAAGTTCATTTGATGCTCATACGAGTTAAATCTTATGTCAGAGTACTATTAATTTATCAATAATAAAATTTAAATAAACATAAATTATATGGCGATAAAAAAATTAAAATTTAAAATTTAAAAAGAAAAAAGAAGAAAATTATTAAAATGCAGGGAAATGAATTCAAAGGGGCATAATTTGTAATTATTAGTAGTAATATTTATAGGAAAAGAAAGAAAAAGTAAGAGAGTGAGAAAAAAGAGAAATGTATAGAGAAATTTGTATCAATTTTTTCTATGGCAGCATATAGTTATGAATTCACTTTTTTTATAAGTAGATTATAGTTATTTATGATTTAAGATGACAAGTTTTTCTAAAAGACACAAGTTACATTTGTCTAATTTTCCATTATAAGATTTTATTTTAGTGATGATATTCCAGGTAATAGTTAGGTTTTTGTATTATTTTCAATAAAATAGATAAAGTGGTGTTTTTGCTGTATTTACTGTTGTTTAAAAACAACATGTGATTATTGAAACGATATTTCCACTTATTTGCTGTTGCTCTAATACAGAATTTAACATCATCATCCAAATGGATGCAAGCTCTATAAATAACACTTTCAGACATACACTGGCGATTCAATAGGCAGGTCTTACATTTTCAGCAGTTGCAATTATATTTTAGAAGATCACTATTATTAGTAATAAGGTAACTTATTATTCAAGCGGGCCAAGTATTTATTTGCTATCATTATCATGTTGTAAAATATATTTATCTATGTTCTTAATGCAACTATAACTAACTTTAATACTGCTTTTGATTAAATGTTTTTGGGGGGGTAAATGGTAGAAGAAAAGACTGAGTCTAAACTTCAAGAAAAGTGAATGTCTGGTCATCATTTGTTCGTTTGTTTTGAGATTTAATGACCTATCAAACCTTATGGGATCATTTAAGGTCACAACAAATGATTTTAGGTAAGGTTATATTATTTTTACAGAATTTTGGAAGAGGTCTTGCTTTTTAAACTTTTCCATTGCTTTCAATTTGTATTACTTTTTAAATTTTTCCCCAGGTGAGGATCAGATCTATTTTTGATCTTCGGATCTTTACTTAGATTATATTTTGTTGTATAGTTTGATCTTTTTGAGGAAGGTTAAAATAGTATTAGTGCTTATTTTTTTGAAAAGATCTTTCAGGTTGTTAACATTATAGAGGGATTGCCAGATATATGTAAAGTCACTGCAGTCGAGTAGAACATGTTTTACTGTATAGGGTTCTTGACATGCAATGCATTCAGGAGGTTCTTCATTTTTTAGGAGATAAGAGTGGGTTATGTGTGTATGTCCTATTTGAATACGGGATATAATCACTTCTTCTTTGTGTGATTTACTGGGTTCTGATAATTGTTTCTTTAGGATGGGTTTGATTTTAAATAATTTGTTGTTTTGACAGTTGTTCCAGGTTTCTTGCCATTTCTTTAAAATATAATTCTTGATTAGGGGTTTATAGTCGGTGTATGGAACCTTTATGTTACTTATGTCACATTTTAGGGAGTTTTTTGCAGCCACATCGGCTTTATCATTTCCATGAAATCCAGAATGACTGGGAATTCAACAGAAAATGATAGTTTTGTTTTGTGACATCACATGTAATCTATATAAAAGTTTGATGATCAAAGGATTGTTTTATTTTTGGTTCTTTATTGCTTCAAGCACTGCTAAAGAATCCGAGAATATAATAACTTTGTTTGAGGTAAGTTTAGGGATGAGATCCAGGGCTAAGTCAATGGTAATAACTTCTGCACTAAATATTGATGAATTGTCAGGTAATCTTTTTTGTAGACCGGTACTTTTACAGATAGCAGCACATCCTACTTTGTTATTGACTTTGGAGCCATCAGTATATATGTGGGTCCAGTTTGGATATTGATTCAATATATAATTTAGTTTTTCTATATAATGAAAGGGATGTGTTCCAGCTTTTATGTGATCAGCCAGTTCTAAAATGACTTTGGATTGTTTCAGAAGCCAGGGTGGATGTTCGAGGACATTGAATTCATGTATACTATTTTCATCTATCGAACTGTCATTAATTGGTTTTATTTTTTCCATGTAAAGGCCAAAAGGTTTGATAACGTTTTCTTTTTTGTCAAACAGGTGTTTATAGTTTGGGTTAAATGTGCATTGATAGGCAGGATTTGATGGGTTAGCTTTAAGTTTTAGATAATATTCCAGCGCTAATTTTTCAATTGACTTTATTTATTGTTAATCTTATATTCTTTTTTTCACCCTCCAAGTGTGTGTGGATGTATAAGGAGGGAAGAATTTCTATAAATTTTGATAGATAATTAAAAACAAGTTAAACTGTTACCAGGCTGACATTTTGGCTCAAAAGAATGAACCAGTCGGATCTATATTCTTTTTTTGTCTTTCCTTCTCTTAATCCACAAATTCATGTTACTGATCAAAGGTAAGGAGACATTTTCAGAAAATGTTCATTCTTAGAAAAAGTTAAAAATTTTTTTATTCGTTCTTTGAAGACCTGTTTTAGTAACTGTATGATTTTATCTGTTAATCTTCTATTCTTTTCACTGTCCAAATCCCAAAGAGGTGGGAGAGAACAAAATATTTCTTACAAATATTTTGGCTTATCCATTTCTTTTAATTTTGATAAGAAATAAAACTTAGTGTTAAAATTTATATAATCATTATTTATGAACTCACAGCCTAGCAATACTGAGTTACATATTGCACTCAAATTTCAACCAATGGTCTACAGAGACCTCATTCCAACCCTCATCTCCAATCAGCATCACCACAATCTAATATTCAATTCAATGTGGATAATGGGTGTCAGTTAATCTTCACACAGCATTTGTAGCATCCCCTTCTTCCAGTTCTCACTAGTGAGCAAGCTTGTCTTGGTGCCTAGGCTATCCACTTCGGCATGATGATTCTAACTCAAAGAGAAGTTCTTATAATTGATTTCTTAGGGTAGATGACACAGGATCATTTCAAGTGGTTGCCTGTATTTTTCTTCTCATTCTTGGCTTGTATGTCTTTATTAAGGGTTATGAAAGTAAGTGTTTTTCTGACATTAGCCACCCGATAATCAGGGATTCAAACCTTACAGTAACTTCTAAAAATGTTATCTCATCAAAAAGTGTACAATAGCAAAGTTATCGTACTGCTATTTTACAAATGTATTCTGGACTATGCAGTAACTTCTGGTGGTGCCTCTTTATGCCATGATGAAGTGTATAGTTATAGCTGTACAAAAATTTAATCCAGATTTTTTTTCTGGATACTACTTGTGTTTTGCTGGTTCACTACTTCCAGCCTCAGATCTTATATTGCAGAAGCTCTTCTCTTAGCATTCTTAAAAAAAATTAGAAAAAAATAGAGCTTCTAGAACAGCCTCCCTGATTTCAGAATAAATGGCCAAGTATTTGACATGCAACTTGGTACAGGCAGTGAAATTATGTTGATACAAAAAAACTTTAGGATAAAATTAGGATGACCAAAATTAAGAAAGTGGAGTACTTTGCAAAATTTGCAAAAATTGATCTCAAGTCAGCATACAATCAAATAGAAATTGATTAGAAATTCAAGGAAATAACCATAATAAACATCCCTATAGGCTTATTAAGATGAACTCATCTACTGTTTGGAGTAAAGACTTCCAGCAATATTTTTCAAAAAGCAATTGAAAGAGTCTTATTGGGAAAAACAAAAAATATGATAATATACCAGAACAATACAAGTGTAGGGGCAAGAACTAAAAAAAAAAAAAGTTAAAATATAAAACAGCAAATTTTGATGAGATTGAAAAAGGCAGGCTTGAACATAAAGAGAGATGTAATTTTGACTGTAAAATGATATATTTAGGATATGAAATATCAAAAGAAGGCATATCACTTGATGATAGACTAACAAAGAAAATAACAGAAATAGCTGCTCTAACAAATAAAAAAGAATTAGAATCATTTTTGGGTTGAAAAATTTCTATAGTAAATATATACTAATATAAAGCAATGTAACAGAACCATTTTGCAAAATTATGCACACAAAAAAAAAAAAAAAAAAAAAAAAAGAGAAAAAAACAAATTTGTGTGGACACAGAAGCAAACCATTGCATTTTTAAAACACTAAAGAGTATTCTGAGGAACAAACCAATAATAAAAGGTTTTGATCCTCAAAAAGAAATAACATTAATCACAGATGCAAGTGAGAAGGTGATTGGGTGTTCTTGTAATAGAATAGCAGCAATCATGTATATATCAAATACTGAAAAAGAAGCAGTAGCAATAGTATGAAGCATGGAGAGGGCACAAAACTTTTTGATAGGAAAAACATTCTTATTAAAATCAAACCACAAACCATTAGAATTCATATTTAACCTGAGGAAAGAATTGCCAAAAGTCACATCATCAAGGATTTTAATATGGACAATAAAAATCATGGCAATGGATTTTGATATAGTCTACATAAAAGGAAACGCAGTTCTTCAAGCTGGAGGATGTGGAGATGGAAGGTCAAGAGCAAGAAGAGGCAGAAAGTTATAAAAGTGAAACAGAGTAGGAAATGAAAGAAGGGGAGAATGAGGAAATAGATGAAGAGGAGGAGGAAAATAGAGATCAAGATCACCATTAAAGAGAAAACGAGACAAGAGGACGGACAGTACAAAACAAAAATCATTTGGAGTAGTAAGAGAAAATAAACAAGAGTGTGTGACCTCTTCTGTTCAGGGAGGTGTAGTACCATATGTAAAAGAAGAGACCAGTATATATATATATATATATATATATAGAGAGAGAGAGAGAGAGAGAGAGAGAGAGAAAATACTTGGAGAAGTAAGACAGAAAATAACCTGTTTTAACAGAAGATATGCAGAGCTGTGCTAGGATTACTGCTACTCATATTGATATGTGAAACATAACAGAGAGACTGAATTTTCATCTATCATGTAAATGGTTGTATTGTCAATGAAGCTTCTGTCTCCGAACATCTATTAGGACTCAAATTCAACTAAGGAGTGGACCTCTTATATAAAATCTATCACTAAAGATTCTGAAATATGACCTGTTCCTTGCACTGCTATAGAAAAGAGCTCGCTCTTCCTGCTAATCTCTATCAAGAATCAGACCATACCAAAAATGGAGTATTGCTGCTATATCTTGACTAGAGCTTCTCAATTTTCACATTCCAGCCCTGAGTTAAAGTATTTATGCAGCCTTGTTGGTGATTATTTTCAACTCTACAGCCCCTTTCTGATCAACAAACCATCAAAAGCCTCTTCCTACTCTATTTCCATGATAAATATTCAGATGAGCCACATTCTTTAGTTCCACCAGGCCATATATAAAGAGTCAAATCTTCAATTTCTTCATATTCTATTTATAGACTGAGGTTTCACTCGGACAGCTTCTTCCTAAAAACTGTTTCTTTGTAAAACAAACTCCCAAGAGAATGCTGTCCTGATCACTATGATCATCCTACATATCCTTATAATCTGCACTTCTTTCTCTTACAGCTAGACAACCACCTTACTTAGTAATTCTCTACTAGGCATGGCTTTTGGACCTTGTATGTGCGTTGTGGCGCAGTGGATATTGGCTCGGAACGAGAAACCGGGGAGCCAAGTTCGATATTCCAGTTGAATCCATTGTATTCACTTACGCACAAATACCCTTGGGAAAGGTATTAATCCGTCTCTTCCTTCCAGTTATGGGCTAAATAACAGGACAGATTGGGTTCTATAGCCTTGGTCGGCAACCAGTCTACCGCAGAAAGCAATGGCAAACTACTGCGGGATAATCTTCTGCCCAGTCAGTCATGTCTCTTTCGAGACATGATCGCCCAAGCATGTATCATGTATGGCACTTAACTGACTGATTAGGTGAACATTTAGTAAAAAGAAATATCAACAACACCTAACATCTACAACTCTGCAGACCTTCCACAATAACTCCCATCACATCCTGTTTTGACAAGCAACAACTATTACTAAATATCTGACCTAAGAGGGGAGTGGCAGAGTGAAGCAACAGTGTCAAGGTTAGTGAGGAAGTCAATCTCACCGACTTAATAGTAAAGTAAAAGAGAGGTGATTAAAAGCTTTGAAGTTGGACAAATTTCTTATCAGTCCACTATTTGGGAAATATGCAAGATATTGTTTTTTTTCCATAATTCTAGCTTGTGATACTGCTGATAGAACTCTTCTGACTTCTTAATTTTCACTTGCAATATTAAAAAACTTAAAGGTTATGTCAATCATCATCTTCTGTCTCCTTGAAATCTTTTTTTTATTGTCCTTTCTATTTCTTTCACTCTCAGTAACCCCTTGCATCCCAGTGGCTTTTATCACTATGCTTAGGTGAAATGATTAGCAAAAAATGCAATTAATATTTTATGATGAATAAAATAATTTAGGAGAATAAAGTAAATTATCAAATACTGTATTTTTCACACATTTATTTTACTCCAAAATTTTCCCACATCTTATACACTAAAAGGTGTGTGTGTGTGTGTGTGTGTGTGTGTGTGTGTATATAATATATATATATATATATATATATATATATATATAAATTAATCAGGTGTAAATAGAACTGTGCTCAATGCTGTATAATAGAGCAAAAACATATATTAATAAATAAAAATAGGATTATATGTCAGATTAAATAAGTTGCAAACTGTGTCTGCTTATTTTTAATAAAATCCGTACATACTTATGGATAAACTTTCACGTATTATAATTGAAAGATGTCAGAAATAATAACATCTGTCAATGTTACAGCTTATCATTCATTTCTCAATGTTCTAAGTACTTTCAATTTCCTTCCAAGATCATCTTCAGGGGTGTGAATTATGGTAACAAAAAATAACCACAAAACTGTGTTGCTAAAAATTAGTGTAAATTTTCTTGCTTCAAATATAATGGTTGACAAATTGCTTAGCATTCATTAGAATGTGAAATTATCCAAAATGGAATACCCACTTCTATATACCAACTAACTAAAATGCTTAAGCAATTAATTACACCATACATACCTAACCAATACAGCATTAAATCATCTCTTGAACTTATACAAATATTAAAAACTGAAAAACCTAACAATGAAACCATAGAATCACTTGATATTGAATATCTGTTCACTAATGTTCCTGTTAGAGAAACCATTGACATAAAAAATATATATATAATAATTTTCTGCCTCCATTGAAAATTCAACCTAAAATATTAAAAGAAACTACTTTTAACCTGTACCACAGAAGCCCCATTCTATGATCACAGAAATAATATATACATGCAACAGAATGGTGTTTCAATGGGCTCGGTTCTCGGTCCAGCTATCAGCAACTTCTACATGGCCAACCTAGAAAACAATATATTTAGCACCACGATAAAACCTTCCATCTACATACAATATGTTGATGATATTCTTATATTAGTTAAAAATATTAAAGAAATAATAGAACTCCAAATAAACTTTCAAAAGAACTGTCCTCAAGTTCACATACAAACTTAAATATAACAAAATCCCTTTCCTTGGCATTTTAATAGACAAACAATAACACATTTACTACATCCCATATAAAAAACCAACCAGCAAAAACTCTTGCACTCTCAACTATAAGAGTGAATGTCCTAATTACGACAAAGTAGCACTTATACATAATTTAATTAACTGAATACAAATCATCAACTCCACAAAAAAGATATTTTACTCTGAACTTAAAATATTAAGCAGACTCTCATTAATAATGACATCCCAAACCACATTGTAGATGAGGAAATAAGATGACATTTCAAAAACCTCAACACACATCAAACAAAATATGTTACTTCCACAAAAGACCCTAAAAATATCAAGCTCTTCTATTGCAACCAGATGCACAATAACTACAAACGGGATGAAAAGAAAATCATTAAAAAAAATCTTATTCGTTCTAATACATCTCCTGTTGATCCTAATAAAAAATTAAAATTAATAATATATTATAAAAAATACAATACCACTAATTTAATTATCCATAATAACTCCTCTCCACCAACTGATGTGTTATGTGAAACCAACATTATATGTCAATTCAAATGTCCCTTGGGAGAATGTATCTCTCCAACAAAAAATCAAATATATACGTCAGATTTACAACTACATTAACAAGCCATCTTACATTACACTTGTCTGACCATTCATCCATTTCTAGACATCTATAACAACATTCCTGTCTACATTACCAATATAAAAAAATAAAATAATCGATAACAACTATTCCACACCAGGCAGACAACAAAAGCAAACTACAGATTATCGAGGCAATATTCATTAAAAAAAAACTTTCATTAATTTCATTAATTGACAGCTTAAGTTTTTAATCAGCTATTAATACTGTAGTAATGTTTTAAAATGTTTTTTTAAAAAAAGAACAGTTTTTTCATGCTTTAACATGTGCATGACATTACAACAAATTCCATTTTGAATAATTTTCATGTTCTAATGAACGCTAAGCAATTTGTCAACCATTATATTTGAAACAGAAAAAAAATTTGCAGTAATTTTTAGTAACAGTTTTGTGGTTATTTTTTGTTACCATAACTCACACCCTAGAAGATGATCTTGGAAAGAGATGGAAAGTACTTGGGAACATTGAGAAAATGAATGATAACATCTGTCAACATTACAGATCATTTCTAACATTTTTCAATTATAATACGTGAAAGATTATCCAGGAGTATGAACAGATTTTATCAAAAAATAAGCAGACACAATGCTTGCAATTTAATTAATCTGACATGTCTAAAAGAAAATTTGCTGCCTAAATACACAAATTATATATATATATACTGTCACATACCTGTCTTGACAATAACCATCAAGATGTTTACACGTCAATTCAGGTATATTGCATTTTCACACCTATGGATAGATACGGGTTATCTGCCCCAGATCTTGACAAATGGAAAATGATAAATAAAATAAGATTGCTGTTCGATTGATATAATCAAATGGCAACCTTCTCAGTTCTGCTTCAATATATCAACACAGGCACTGACTAGCAATTCAAGGATGAACAATGAGACAAGATGATTTTGATATAAAATTTTAATAAGTAATAAAAGATCAAAATAAAAAAAAGAAATATTTAAGTATGAATTAGAATGTCTAATGACTTGCACCTCAAAATTATATTCGGATACCCAACGTAGTTGAAATAGACATTTACAATATACAACAGCAAATATGAATGAATACAGGTGACTACGAATGCAAGAGATTAACATAAAATAAAATTGGGAGAACCATATTATTTATAGACATGTGGTATGGTGTATGCGGTAACATAATATTCATGGAAGTGTATGCATGTTCTAACATGGGTCTAAGAACATAACTTATCTTTATATCAGTTCCTTCTCTCTTTCTTTTACTGTCTTTTCTTTTCTCTCCTGTTCTTTATACACTTGAAATGTATGTAGTTACGACCGTGTTTCTTTCAGTTGACTATCATATTTTCAATATATAAATATTCTGAAATGTTCACTTATTTCTTTATTCTTTTCTTCAACCAGCATCGTATGTTCTGTATTCAAACAATTCTGCTTTGTTGTTTATCTTAAAAATATCTTTTATCTGTTGACTTCTCTGCATCACTATCTTTTTCTTTTCTTTTCTTGATAAGCCACTTGACTTCGCTTTCTTTTTCTTCTTTGAATAAATCGAAATCAGTGTACAAATTATATTACAGCTTTTTTCTTATCTTTGTCGCTATCTTTCTTCCTTGATAAAAAGATTCGGGCTCACTTTCTTCTTCTTCCTTCAACAAGTAAGAGTCAGCATACAAATAATATTATAGCTTCTTTCATCTTCGTCGCTATATTGCTTTCTGTCTCGATAAACAGCTCGGCTTCACTTTCTTTCTTGTTCTTTCCACAAATATAAACCAGCATACAAATCTTATCTTAATTGCTATATTTCTTTCTCGATAAAATGATTCAACCTCGCTTTCTTTCTTGTTTTAACAAATAAGAATTTATAAGTTCGGTTTTTTCTTATCTGGAGTTGCTTAAGATGAATTGGTTAAATTATGCTATTATCTCAAATGCGTTTCCCCTTCATTCATCATTTATCAGCGCTCAGCAAATATGACTTGTTCTGTCGAGATTCAACCTTCAACTGACTTCAAACTTTTGCTTTCCATGTGATTTGTTTTTGGCGTGAATTCTAACTCCTGCTGCTTCACGACTTGCAACTGACTTCCATGTCTAGCTTATTTTCTGTCTATTCCAAAGCTGACTCTAGTCTCCCACGTGATCATCTCCTTGTTACCATGCAGAGACCATTCTCAATATATGTGTGTAGGTGTGTGTGTGTGTGTGTGGCTATCTATATCTGTAACATTACACACATATGTAAATATATTTAAATAGGCATGTACAGCTTAGTTCATTTGAAGGTATTATTTATGCCAACCACAGATTTCAAATGTGCAACGAACTTGATCAATCAGAGTACTTAATGCAATTAACATCAGTAATCACCTAATTTGTATTTCAATTCTCATTAACTACTCAGTAGTTTGACTCATGCTTAATGGATGCATTACTGACAGTAAATGTACAGTATCTTAAGCTGTGGAGTAATTTATTTTATCTCTGAAGTTCAAGGATAAAGAATTATTATTTATACTATTTACAAGTGGACTATTCTCCTAATCAGGAAATAATCAGCATCAAGCATATCTTACAGAATAACTACACTGCAAACATAACATCAATGTCTACCAGTAGAAATAAGAGTCAAGAAGGACCAGAAAATTGCCTCAGTCTACCTTACATCAAGAGATTATTAGAAAAGATCTATGGTTTATGCAAAAATATTAACAAACAGATCTATGGAGAAATTTCTGCAGAGTCAAGGCTAACACAGAGAAGAATATGACCAATTACTACGTGTACTCTATTCCTTGCAATTGTGCCAAAGAATATAAAGTTTCTCCAAAATGTAAGGCTGGAAGAACATCAAAAAGCTATAGTAAAGAAAGAAAATGGAATTGGGCATGGCTGATCATGTATGAAAAGAAAAGAGTAGTCATCAGCCCCAGTGAAATGAATTGAAAATACTGCACCAGTAAAAACACTGGAGAGTTAAACATCTGAAAGTGCATATGCTAGGCTATGAGGATATCCTACCTAGGCTTAGCATAAAAAAAACTGTTAATAAAGAAAGAGAAATGACAGGTTTTCAATAACACCAGAAGTGCATGCAGTCAAGCACAGACAATCAGCAGCAAGGTTAGGTTTAAGGCTCAATGTTTTCCATGCAGAATACAAGACAAGAGCTTAGTGGATTAAATCTGTTAAAGAAGATAAACAACAACCAATTGTAAGTATAGTGAACAGGATATTTATTTGACCGAATGCTGTGTGCGACTGGTCTCTAAGAGAATGTCATCCAGAATGCCCCTTGTGGCCTCCCCTCTTCCTCATGTTCCCCTCACGGCCCCTCTCAGGTTCAAGGGAAGACAACCGGTCTTCCAAACTTGTGGGATAAACTGTGTTAGATGTTAACACTTCCCCTCTTTTCTTTCTTGTGCTGAGGATATATTTTTTTGTTTTGGTAGGAGCATCCTGATGCTATCTGTTGAAAAAAAAAAAAAAAAAAAAAAAAACAAAGAAAAAGATTAACAAAATTATATGTCTGGAAACTCAGAGGTTAAATAGAAGATCCTTTGGGTTCAGTTGTGAATCCAAGAATTTTGAAGGAAGGAACCCCCTTTTTAGTTAAGGCATCTGCAATTTGTTTTTCAGTAGGTATCCATGAGATATCTGCAATTTCTCCTCTGTCAACCATTTCTCTGAGGATAGCCATCTCAATTCGAAGTCTTTTATCAAGAATTTGTGTAGTGGAATGCACTGCATCATACAAACAGGAATTGTCTGTTTTGCATATTATTTTTATTTTGGTAGGATGGTCTTCCAGCTGCAACAAATCTAATATTAATTTTCTGTAATATAAGCAAGCCTCAGTCAGATCAACCATGGCCAGGGTTTCTGCACCGAGAGTGCTCTTAACAATTCTTTTATCCGTTTGGATTGCCAGGCTATGGGTATGTATTGGTTATTGTCACCTACCAAAAAAATTATATAGCCCCCTTGGGATCCACCATCAGTCAGGTTAGCGAAGGATGCATCACTGAATCCTATAATTTGCAGAAGATTAGGGTTACCTAGGTCTGGAATGTGAATTTGCGATTTCTCTTTTTTTGCCTCTTTTACAGTTCGATTGATTTGTTTTATGCAGTCAACATTTTCTTGTTTGAGTATCGAACTTAGTGTGCTGACGTCAAAGCTGAGGTCAGGTCTTGTTTGGGTGGCCAGCCAATTAAGCTGGCCTATTAACTGTAACCTCGGTGACCTCAGTTGGTGATATCTTATTTTCCAGTCTTCTGCCATTCTGCAGGGGGATATGTCCAAGTTTCTTTACATATTCACCCTGCCCAATCCTGATGTTTTTATCTGATTGTTTTATTTCTAGTCCAATGTATTGGAACTTAGCGACTTCTTCAGATTTAACTTTAAAGAGGGTGCGAAGATTGTTAATGACTTGTTTTTCAAAGGCCTCTGATCCAGCAAAACAGAAATCGTCAACATGGGTAGCAATTATGCCATTTAGCTTGTTCTTAAAGTGCCATGTGAAGATGGCTTGGTCATACTTTGAAGGTATGGCCCCTAGATTGATCAGTTCCTCCCTAAGTGTTAAGTACCAGGATCGAGAGGCATCTGTTAGACCATAAACACATTTGGATAATTTCCAGATGTAACCAGGAGGCTTCCTTAGGGGGAAGAAGAAAGATTTGTAGGCTTTCTTTAGAACATGTTGGGGAATCATTTCTAACACTGCAGGCGTCCTTATCTTGGAAGCCTTTTGCAACAAGCCTGGCCTTGGAAATTTGTTCGCCATTGATTTCCTTGTTTGCGTAGAGCCACCTTGTGCATATTTTTGGTTGGCCCTGGTCTAGCACTTGTGTGTAGACTTGATGTTCAGCCCAACTTTGGAGTTCTCTCCTCCTTGCTTGGTCAAGATTGTCATTAGAGGAAACAGTCATCACATCTACTTCATTAGTTGGGTCTTTGGCTTAATTGGTTGGGTTTTGGACTTCTTTGTTTCCCATTCCAAGACACCATGCTCAAAATCCAGCCAGAATGGATCCCCTTCCTCCATGGCAACATTCCTCAAATATTTATTTTTTCCAGTGGCTTTTCCAGCTCTACTGATCACATTTAAGTTCCTCCATTCCTGGTCTTCATTTGTCAATTTGCATTTTATGATTTGGCCTGGTTTGGGCAGCTGAACAGATTTTATGGCCATTTTTGATGGTTTGTCACTGGTATCAGCTTGAGTCTGCTCAGGATGGTCATCAGTGTCACTCTCACTATATACTGGGACAAGCCCTTTCGTGACTTCATTATACTGGTTCTGTGGCTTTGTTACGTCATTTGCGTCATGGTCTTTTGGAGTATTTTCGGATGTTTTGGGATAGAAAATTAGGCGTGAGGGATGAACGTATGTGCCCCCATATTTTACTAGCACTTGTTTGTGTTCCCAGCCTATGAAAGCACCAGGACCAAGCCATCTATCGGATTCATTTCTCTTATAAAGGACAAGATCACCATTTTTATATGAATCTGGTATGCTAGTCCTGACCTGATGACGAAGGGCACGTCTTAATTTTTCAGAGGCTTCACACTCTATGAACCCTTTTCTTGCAGCATGCATGGCATTGAGGTTGTCTGCGACAATTTCGCTGGTACTGATACCTTCTAGTGCAGGAAGTTGATTATTCAGAAGGGAAGGCAGGTTAGGATTTCTTCCAAAAACCAACTGGTTAGGACTGTAGCCATGTGAGTTGTGAAGTGTATTCTTTGCATTGACAGCCCATGATAGTGCAATTTCAAAATTGCACTTAGCATCTTCTAATGTTTTCTTGACCATTTCTCCCAGAACACCATTGTGCCTTTCATTTAATCCATTGCTCCAAGGAGATTGGGCGGCGGTGGTGTGTACTATAATGTTCAAATTTTGGGCCATGTCCCGAAAAAATTGGTTGTCAAATTCCCTGCCATTATCAGTAAGAAAAGCTCCAGGAGTGCCAAAATATGCAACCCAGTGTTTAAAAATAGCAGTAAGGATATCAGAGCTTTCCTTACTAGGTAGCCTGACACCAACGCTATATCTGGTGGCATGATCGACCAAGTGTAGTACTTTGTGACCATTGATTTCTTTTATGTCCATAGCTACAGTCTGGTTGAAATGGGTCCCTAAAGAAAATCCAACAACAAGTGGGGGTGCAGTTTTTTTTATATCTAATACAGGTCTGACAAGCAAGGGGAAGTTCCGTTAAAATATCCATAAACTCAGCGTCCTTTAAACCGGAACTTTTAACGAGGTCACATAATTTTTTTGCACTAGGATGGTTAAAAATTGTTTATGTAGTTTGGTGGCGATTTTTAATTTTTCCGCCTTGCTCTTTTTATTAATATTGTTTAAAAATAAAATATACTGTAACTTACCCCGGTCCGGCGGAGGTCTCGATAGGGATGTGGTAATAGCCCAACATGGTGCAGAGTAACTTAATTTTCTTGCCAAACATCTCCACTGTATCATTATTGAAGTTAAGGTATGTCTGGGCCCTTTTCATTGCTGCTTTGCTTAATAACAGAGAGATATCAGCTTCAACGATGTCAGTTATTTTTACGTCTATTTTTGCAATGACGCAGGGTAGAGTTACCTTTTTTAGTGATTTTAATTTCACTCCATCCCCAAATTTAAAGGTCTTTGTCCCTTTTTGGGTGGGAATATTTTTTCGTGTGTCCTCGGACAAAGTTTTGAGGAACAAATTGAACCACTTCTTTCCACATATGGTAGAGGTTGCCCCAGAATCCAACATGGCAGAATTAATTGTCTCTCCGAGTAAAGTATCAGAGTCCTTGTGGTTTAGCAAAACAAGGTTCGTGACTTTTTCACAAATTTCAACAATATTATTATCTGCATGGTAATAATCGTTTTGGTGTTCATTTAATAATACCATATTCTCGGTGGTTCACCTCCTATTATAATCGTTGTTTGGCTTGGAGTAGGAGCAGTCGTTAGCGTAATGGAATTTGCATCCACAAATGTAGCAAGTAGTGGTCTGACCATTGAAGTTTTTTTTATTTGAATTTCGGGGGTTACCACATGTAAAATTCCTCTGTTGATGTTGCTGCTGCTAGAACTGCTACTACTGAACTTGTTAGAAGGGAAGGGAGGTCTATTGTTGACAAAAAAATGTCAACCAAAAAGAACGTCATTTTCCTCTGACTGGTGATAGTAGTTTGGGTCCATTTCTTTTTTTTTTTTTAATAGAAATATGTTGCTGTGAGGGCTTGGCAGAGGTTGAATTCCCATGCGTAACTTTTTTTTAACTGTTGTGCCATATCCGAGAGAGTGAGATTTGGAATTGTTGCTCTTATTAATCTCTCTATTTCGGGACTCATGTTGGCAGATTTCAGGGCATGATAGGCCAAAACAGGTTCAGGTAATATCATCTGGAATTCTGAGTTTTGCCACGTGTTGGTCGAATTGGATTAGATAGTTATTAATGGAGGTGTTTGTGTTTCGATGGTAATTTTCAAAGTTCTCGTAGCAAACAAATGTGGACTGATTTTTGTCTGCGAGGAATAGGGAATCTAGTTTTCCGAGAAGTAATTCCATTTCATTCTCAGAATTCAGTGATGAAATTTCCATTTCCAGAACAGTGGCATGTGCTTGACCCGCAAGGGACAAAAATACTGCTGGCGCTTGCCGTGCAGGTGGAATATTTGTTGCTAACTGCCATAACTGAATCTCCCGTTTCCATGAATCATAAAATTACAGGTTTAAATGCGGTGGTTCAAACAGTTTAGAACTCATTCCGTTGCCGTAGACGTTGGTCTCTGCTACCAATGTTAAAGAAGATAAACAACAACCAGTTGTAAGTATAGTGAACAGGATATTTATTTGTCCGAATGCTGTGTGCAACTGGTCTCTAAGAGAATGTCATCCAGAATGCCCCTTGTGGCCTCCCCTCTTCCTCATGTTCCCCTCACGGCCCCTCTCAGATTCAAGGAAAGACAACCGGTCTTCCAAACTTGTGGGATAGACTGTTAGATGTTAAAATCTTTTGTGAATTTAATCCCTAGACTAGGTAGCATACTTTGAAATTAGGCACGTAATAACTGAGCACTACTTAAATAAAAACTATACAAGTTATCCCTAGCATGGGCAGTGAAACAAGAACAATTTACCCCTGTATATTAAATAAAGGGTTCAGTTTGGAATTCCCTTTAGGTTACCCAGTTCGACAAACTTGATGAAAGCTGGAGGGCACAGCAGCTAAAACATTATGATAACAACAATAAAGATAAGGACAATAGCCCACATGTAAATAGTTTGTTTATTATGATGTATAGAGAGAAATGGCTGTCATCCACAGTGTCATAGTGATTAATTATGAAAAAGAGCCTGAAAATATAATTGTCAAAAGATATTTTCTTCCTCTGTCAACAGAAAAATTGATCCATTGTTGGCACAATCAAGAAGAAAATTTGAAAATGATTAAAAGTGATATTTTAATGAAAATTTTATTCAAACATGACTGTAGCTTTGAAAATAGAAAAAAAAAAGATCCAATCAGGGTGCATCTTATGCATCCATGAATCTGGTGTATATCTGGCAAGCGTATGCCAGTTTTATTTACATTTGAACTAGTATGTATTATCTAACATCTACAGAATATGTAGATTCTAAATACACAGAGTCCAAAATCTTATGTGCAGTGTCCCTTCAAGACATAGACGATCTTGGCTTTTCACAAGTTTCTGTCCTTTGTAGCTCTTAGGAAGGTTTGTTTTTGCTATCTCTCTTAAACACTGTTCTGCCAAACATTTACAAAAGCTCATTAGGTAGGTTATTTCACTGCTTTCAGCTATCCTTCTTGCATTCAATATAATATGTGAGTGTCAAATTCTCTAAAGTCTCTTCATTATGTGCTAGAGAAATTTTAAATGTCTGATTCAAAGTCGGTCTCTTTTTTGCTTTCATTTTCTCTAAAACTTTGGTACATAGAAGAAAGGATTCTGCAGATATAATGGATTGAGCATGTGAGCAATGATGAGATTTTGGAAAGGACGGAAATGAAAAGGAAATTAATACTGAGCATCAGGGAGGGACAGCTAAAGTTCCTGGGACATGCAATTAGGAAGGAGGGCTTGGAGAAACTGATACTAACAGGCCAGATAGAGGGAAGGAGAAAGGGGAAAACAGTGTGTAATGTGCTTGAGTGGGTGGATGGCAGAACAGGGGTTGCATGGTGCCACAGAAGAGCTGAGAGCCACCAGAGATAGGGAGACATGGAAAGCCATTATCTTCTACACTCTGAAAGGACAATGGACATAGAAGAAGAAATATCAATCTGCTAAATGCATAAATGTTTAGTCAAAAATCAATTGTCTTGAGCAAGACATTGATTTCTTCCCACCACTCCCAAATGTTATGTTTTGAAAATAATTTGGATTAATTTCAGTTATTATAAGAACCTGGACAAACTTTAAAGTTAAATGACACAATTCAATAAAAACTATAGCCAATGTAAAAAATCAAAGCAGTTTATTCAGAATCAATCTGATATTACAACTGTAAAATCTTTATATATATATATATAAATGTATATAGTGTATCAAGGCAGCAGATTATTTTCTAAACATATACTGCTAAATATAAGAGACAATGAATGTTTAATCATGAGCCGTTCTAAACATCATATTTTGGCTTTAATTTCAGTTGAAAATAAAGACAAAATTCTCCAACATTTGGATAATTTTTTTTATTAAGTTGGTTCTAAGCTTTTGGTTCACATGAGCCATCTTCAGAGAGGTTACAAGGACGTTAACACTAAAACATCCACCATCAGCAACAATTTTATCTTGGGTCGACATAAAACTCCACGAACTGCGTTTGTTATTTTTGGTAACTGTTGCCACTGCTTAGCGGAGTTTTATGTCCATTCAACTGCTGATTTTGTAAGATCACTAGAGACAGAAGACAACTGTCACAGAGAGGGAGAGAAAGAGTGATAGTTTATGGATTAGTTTTAAAGCTTTCATTATACCCGAGCAACGCCGTGCTATACTGCTAGTGTATATATATATATATATATATATATATATATAATCAGTAAAATTCAATATCCTCATTTCTTTATGTGAATATTTATAAATGACTAATACAAATTAATTAGCAGAAAGTCAAATTTTCTTCTGTAATTTTGTTATAAAATCTTCAGAAAGTAAAATTTACAAAGCTGGAAAAATAATTTTATGAAAGTTTTAAAATTTTTTTCATAAAAATCAAGACAAGGATTGAACTGCATCTAACCAAATACCATCCAGTTTGAGAATGAGGAATGCCAGATAAGCATTTATTAAATTAATAGCATCTTTTAGTGGCCTTCTATCAAATCTCCAGCTGATAAATCTAGGATTCAAATTAAATCATCAAAATTCAGAACAAAGAAATAAGTTCAGACAAAACTAAAGCTTACATAACACAGGAGCTTACAATATTTTTGAAGAGTTATAATAAAAAAAATAAAATGAGCTTCTTACTATAGATAAATATGTATATAGGATTGTGAAATTATATCATCTGTAAACCTCAAACAATCTAAATGTGTGTAGGTCACCTATATCAATGGTAAGCAAGTTACAACCCAACTTAATATTTTCTCTAACGCATTGACCTTATATACTATGCTACTATTTTGAAATAATTTTTATATTATTTTCTTTTAAATTATGTATAAAAACTTAAAATATATCTTGTTGATGCATTATTGCAAACTTCCTATCAAATGTACAATTAAAAATAAATGACAGACTTACTATACTGTGACTAAAATAAATACAAAATGACTTTCACAAATGTCTTCCTACTGAAGGATATTTAGTTTTAAAATTCATCAACATTTTAACATTTGGTACATTATATGAGAAGGATATGTATCAAAGATTAAATGTTTTGTATCTGCATAATGATTAGTTTTAACTGATTAACATTTAAAGTTAATTTCAATTATAAGAAGCACAAGTTTTGTACCACTTGAATCTAAGAAGAAAGTATTTTATCATTCCCATTGATTTTTTTACCTTGAATGCTGCCATTAAAAGGATTGTATTAAAGTTTATGCTTACTCAAAGAAAAATATTATATAATATGGTTTAAAAGAAATGATTAAAATTGTTATCTTAATTTGAATTTGTCTTTGCCAGTATAATACAGTAAGTTCAGACCGAGGCTTGGCCAAGGTTAATTTTTTTTTCCGAACTCCAACACTTTGAAGGTTGAAGAATATGAAACTAAAAATGTACATAAAAAAAAAAGAAAAAAAAAGACTGTAAAATAAAGATAAAAAAAATAATATAATGGGAATGGTCAATCTTCAAACCACAGAGTTGAAAATAACTTAGAAAAAAAATTTGACTACATAATGAATATGAATTTTCAATTTCTTGGAGGTTTTTAGACTAGATTGTTTCAGTTAAATCTGTGGCACAAAGCCCAGGTATACAACTTCTAATTTCATAAATTACAAACTTATGGCTATGGTGTAAATAGCATGCTTCTTTTAAGCGCAAGGATGTGCGTTGTAGCACAGTAGATATCGGCTCGGAACGAGAAATCGGGGAGCCAAGTTCAAATTCCAGTTGTAATTCATTGCATTCACTTATGTGCAAATACCCTTGGGAAAGGTATTAATCCGTCTCTTCCTTCCAGTTATGGGTCAAATAACAGGACAGATTGGGTTCTATAGCCTTGGCTGGCAACCAATCTACTGCAGAAAGCAATGGCAAACTACTGCGGGATAATCTTCTGCCCAGTCAGTCATGTCTCTTTCGAGACATGATCGCCCAAGCGTGTTTCACGTATGGCACTTAACTGACTGAATAGGAAATAAAAGAATAATTATTGTACCATCTCTTCAAAATAATTTATATGACATACAAGTTACCAACACAAGACGAGCATCCATCTAATTTAAGTTTTTAGAATTTATCATCCATTCACCTAAATTTCAAAAATTTTTTTTTAAATCCCAAAAATATTTTGCAATTTCTTTATAAAATAGTTTATATTTTTAAAAGAAATTACACAAGAAATAATACAAATAACTCGTGTTATTTTTATTTCAAATGAAGGCTTCAAACTTTAAAAATTTATTTTATACCATATTTTGTACAAACACTAGACTGAATAAAAACAGAAAAATAATTATTGTTCTAATTTCAAATCCAATTTCTCCTCAACCTAGATTCAATAAACATGCACAACAACCCTACCACCACTCCAGCTAGTCACTCCAATTGAACCAGTACATGAACAGAATTAGATTAGAATGCCTTTCTTGGAAGATTAGTTGAAAGAAGTATATTTAGTTTATCTATTAATAGTTAGGATGATAATGAAGTACATCACACAACCTGATAAAGCCATCACCTTAACACCACTTAGGACTTAATAGAGAACATTTAAAAAGTAATTTTAACTGTATTCCACTATTTGACATTGTTGTTCAAACACCTTGTTAGATAGGTGAAAGGAAAATCGTCACATTACAGGTACCAACCTGCTATTAGTTGGATTGTTCTTAAAATAATTTATGTACATGACTATCATACAATCAACTCAGCATTTTACAGTTTCTATTACAAACATTTAACTAGGAAAATGCTATTTAAAAAAGAAGCAGAGTTTAAAAAATCTGATACTTATCAGGTCAAGTTAAATGGACTTCTATTAAAAAGGTAATTTTATTAAACTATATCCCAAAAATTAACTTTCATAAAATAAAAAAATGTTTAGAAATGCTAGTAAATTGAAATTAGCTTTTTTAAATCTGATCATTTATAACTGATGATCAAAGTTAAATTTTCTACTTTTGTAAAGTTAATCGGTAACCGTTATCAGTAAATAAATTGGCGATTTTGTTTATATCAGAAATATATGCAGAGGCATTTTTGCATTTATTTTATATATAATTCCAGGTGAAGAGGACTCAAGATTTTTTTTATTTTGAGTGCTCTGGCATTTATTTTATTATAAACAGTGCTCAATATAATAAGTATTATATAGCTTAATATAATTATACTAGCAGTATAGCCCGGCGTTGCTCGGGTGTAATGAAAGGTTTAAAACTAATCCATGGTCCGGGAGCTCAGACTCTTTGGACGTTGGCACGAAAGACTAAAAAGTTTCCAGTTAAAGCAAAACCGTAGACTGAAAGAAAAATGAATGGATGTAAGTCAAATTTTGATTTCCTAGTATCAATTTATATATATATATATATATATATATATATATATAATTGATTTTCTGCACTATTGTAAGAACTGCAACCTTGAAACTTCTGAATATTGTTTCTTATGTCTTTGACTATGAGTGTATCAAATTTGATTAAAATCAGACCACTCCTATAACCCGATTTTTTCGATAATCGATTTGATATTTATCGACGGTACCTTGACACAAATCCTAGCTAAGAACACTTGCATACGCTTATAGTAGAACTGTGTAAATTTTCAAGAAAATCGGTTCAGCCATTTCAGAGTCTATAGGTAATGGATATACAAACACAGACAAAGTTCCATTTATAAATATGTTTAGATAGTTCCGTATCAATTGTACATTGCTACACAGAAATTTCTATGTTTCAAGATAAATTCTCATCATCAGGCAATGTTGATGTTAGTTGTGCAGATGATTTACATTTAAATGACAAAAACCTTTGGTTTGCTGTGAATGTATGTGGGTGTTTCTTTTGGCTAATCAGAATGGAGATTCATTTTGGGATTTAACCCCAAAGAATACATACTAACCAACTTTTTCTCTTTTTCTTCCTTTCTTCTCCCCCTCATCCTACCCTTGTTTCTTTTCCCTCCTTAATGGTCAGGGTGTTGTCCTGCCTTTAACCTGATCTTATCCTTTTCTCTTCTTTTAATAAACTAAAATAAAAGGAATAATTAAATAATTAAAATAAAAGGATCAATTAAATTGGCTTTTTCTAAGCTGAAAAAGTTTAAAAGGTAAGTAGAGCATTCATGTACCACCATATTAAATACAAAAACTCGAATTATTAAAATTCAAAATATCTAGTCAAATGTTTATTTGATTTATAAATACAAACAATTTCACCGAAGCAAACATTAAAACACTTTTTCTCACTGAAACCAAACAGCATCTTTGGTATGTCTTTAGTATTTCCTTGCAATCAAAACAGAAAATAAGAGATTCTATTAAGTTTTGATCTCTAAATCTTTTGTGGATTACCCCACTTATATGTGAATGAGCTTGTGCTAATGACAGCTAGATGCTATTGTCAATGGGAATAGGACAGAAAAGTCATTATTATTAGGATACCTTCAAGATAGATCATGTCTCATATTCCTCTCTGGGGCACTTTTCAATCCTCAATGAACCTTACATCACATTTAACACAACACAAAATGGTATACAGTATACAATGTCCTAAGCTTACTTGACTGCACAAAAGCATATCTAATAATTCTATCAAATCAAAAAATAAAAAATTCTTAAATGTTAGTCTCTTTTATATATATATATATATATATATATATATATATATATATATATGCACACACACACACATACATATCTAAAGAATTAATGGATTTATTTTTAATCTATCAAATTTATTACTTCAAAAGTTGTTATAGTGGATGCTCAGGTGATACAAAACTGAGCAGATATGAACATTTCAGATAAATGAATCTAAATGAAGAAGTATTCTTTCCTTGAAAGGGAAAATAGTACCTTGCTGGACTGTGATGCTCTCTGTGGCTGAGCAGTAAATCACATCAAATCAAGAAGTGGTTTCTCCTACAAAAGGAGGATACAGGTTTTATCCCTCCTGGAGAGCACATTTTCTTTGGAATAAAAATGGGACATACATTTCAAATATGAGTATTCCCTATAATAATGTTTGAATACATGTACATGCAAAAAAGAGATATCTCTATATACACATACCTTAATTCACTCGTTTTGCATTATTTACATTAATTTTCTTAAGTAATACAATTTGGAATTAAATGTACATGTTTGTATTCTTATTCTCTTGTATGAAAAAATTCCAATGTATTCATTATAGTAACTGTATCACTGAATATCTATTCTTACATTCTCATAATGGACATACTGTCAATAAACTATCACTCTTTCTCTCCCTCTCTGTGACAGTTGTCTTCTGTCTCTGATGACCTTACAAAATCAGTAGTTGAATGGACATAAGGGCCCCTAGAAACAAGATCAGCTGATGGCTAAAAATAGCACATCACATACACAGAGTCACTGTGACCTAGTATGTAAAATTGAGTGGGGAAAATACTTGAGAACCAATTGGACAGCAGACCCCAAGAGATAAACACTTTTTGTTATCAAGATACAATAAGATCAGTTAATCAAGAGATCAAACACTGCATCCAACTCACTAACATTAATCCCATACCATATAAAGGCATTTGATTGATTAAAGAGTCACTGATAGTTAAAAATAGAACCAACAGGGAATTAATAAGTGTGTTAATCACTGAACATAAGGGCATATGTGATTCTTCCAGTTAAGGAAAACTGAGAATACATCAGTTAACCCAATATTAAATCTTTACGACTGAAAGAAAACTTATGCTGCCCAGACCGCAAAAAGGAAACAAACGTCATTTCACAACAAAAGTTTGTAACCTTGAAAAGAAAGTGAAGAACTGAACTAAAAGAAAAGTAAAAAAATAAAGAGAGTGTGAAGAAAAAGAAAGTGTATATTTCTGATTTCACTGAAGCAACATTAAAACACTTTTTCTCACTGAAACCAAACAGCATCTTTGGTATATCTTTAGTGTTTCCTTGCAATCAAAACAGAAAATAAGTTTAGCCGATGTTTTTCTTATCATACGTTGCACATGCCTTTTCACACAGACATGTTTCCCCCATATCATTTTTACTACATATGAAATTTTGTTAAATTGTAATCCTGGATTTTGTTGTTCATCTGTTGGTTATTTTCCTTATCTGACCCTGCAAGAGAATCATCTACTACCAGAGTGGAAACTTTGGCCATATCTCTCGACAACAAATGTAACATTTATTTTTTTTACTTTTCTTTTTATATTCTATCCTGTGGCAATTAGGTTGTAACACCAATATATTCATAAATTTGCCTTTTTAAAAGATAAAGTTGTAACTAAGCTCACTGTTAGTAGTAGTAATAATAAAATCAATTCAATACACAATGGTTTGAAAAAAAAAAGAAAAAAAAAGGAAAAAGGGAAACAAATGCTGACTGTTTTCAGCATCTTTAGCAATGTACCATGTATTTGAGTTTCAATTGAAGTCTGAAGCATCAAAACAGAGCATCATTGAGAGTTCAACCATTCATTGTGACTGTTACAAGGATGTATTTATGTATAGAACTAAAATTGAGAGAATTCTAAATGTTCTAGAAATATGTAAATTAGGTGTTAGCCCCTATAACAATAGGTTTTGGGAAGAGAGTAGTTAGTTGTTAAAAAGATTTACTCACATTATCAACTCTGGCTTTGATTCTAGGATTTATATCCAGCTAAAATAATCTAAGAAAAGTCACTGACCAAGTAAAACCTGAAAGAGAACTTCATGGAACTATATGGATAAATATATATTTTTGACTTTCATTGACCACACTAATAATTATTCTTTATATACACATTTTAGGATTTCCTAAAATTATAGCACTTAAACTTCTTTGCTATCTTAACTGGGTAAAGATATTTGACACCTTCTTTGCCCTTTATAACACTTTGCCTGCCAGTAGTAAACTGTTTTCTTTTTGAATGCAAAAGCTGTATATTTGTAAATATTTTTATTTAATGCTTTTTTAAATTAAATATTTGTATGTGATTTTTAACTGAGTTTTGGTCAATCATTTTTTTTCTTTTGTTACACTTAACAAAATTGGGGACTTGTCTGACTATAATATTGTAAAAAAAAAAAATAAAGATCTCGTCCATTTTGATAATATAAAAAATAAGTAAATAACAAAAATTAAGAGCTCATCTATTTTGATAATATAACAAAAATAAAATAACAAAAATTAGAAACTCATACAATTCAAAATATAAAAAAAAATAAGTAAATAACAAAAATTAGGTGCTGTACATCTTGATAATATGAAAAAAATAAATAAGTAACAGAAATTATAAAAAAAATAAATAAATAACAAAAATTAGGAGCTCATCCAACTCGATAAAATCAGAAAAAAAATAAATAAATAAAAAAAATAAACTCAATATAAGTAATTCACAAAAAGAAAGTAACTATATTTAAAAATCTTTCATAAAAAAAACCAAAACAAAACCAAATAACATGCCTTTTTCCGTGGAAAATTTTAAAAGTTTAGCCGATGTTAGCGAATCATTTGAAGTTTTACAAAAATCAGATTTATTACAAATTGCGGACTACTTCAAATTAAATACAAACATGTCTATGAAAAAAAAAAAAAGAAATTAAAAGTATCATAACAAAAGAATTAATAAATTTCTTAGACTTGAAGTGTAGGGAGCTGGTTAATGTTTCTTGGATGCAGCTTTGTGTCTTACTTAACCAAACTCCCTACAGCTTACAGGTTTTATGTAGAGTTATAATCATCACCAGAATTATTATCATTGTTGTCGGCAGGTTGGAGTATGTAGAATTAGTACAGAAGAATGGAATAATAAAATATACATTTTGATTGTTAAAATAGAAATTTACTATAAGAAAAAACTAACATAAGTTGTAGAAATTAATGCTCAATTAAAAACATTATTAAGAAGTTATGAGTAGAGTTTGTGTTCAATGATAAAGTTGAGGTATTAAGAGTTTGTACAAAATGTTCTAGTAGTAATTGTCAAAATAGATAAGGAGAAAGAGAACAAGGAGCGGCCTGACCTTATCTCCAGGTCGATTTGAAATGGGTTTCATTTTAGATGTGTCAGCAAACCGCCTTCCTTGACTGACCGCCATGACCAGTTAGAGGACATCCTTAAATATTGAATCCAGACATGTGGAGTGGCTCCCAGAATGATTTTTTCTTTAGCTGTGAAAAAAACCGTTTCTCTGACATATTTCAAATTTTGTGATTTGATGACCAATCAGGATCCAGAGTTCCGCTACAGACTCATATAATATAGACAAAAAAGATGACCAAAGTAACTTACATCTTCATTTAGAAATAAAGAAATTAGAGATGCAAGAAAGAATAGAAATGGAAAAATTAAAAATCCAAGCTGAAATAGATTTAGAAAAATTAAAATTACATGAAAATAGAAGTCAAAATTCAGAGAATTCTTCTGTGAGTGCAGCATTTGATGCCAGAAGATATATCAAATTAGTACTTAAGTTTTATGAAAAAAAAAAAAAAAAAAAAAAAAAAAAAACAAACTGGAAAAATATTTTCCTCATTTTGAAAAAATAGCAAATTTAGAATGGCCTTATGAAATTTGGTCAACACTCTTACAGACGGTTTTGGTAAGCAGAGCTGCTGATATATACTCAGCCCTCAGTGTTAAAGAGGCCACAGATTATGAAAAAATAAAAAATGCCATTTTAATTGCATATGAATTAGTACCAGAGGCATATAGGCAAAAATTTTGGAATTATAAAAAGTTTGTGCACCAGATATATGTTGAGTTCAGTAGGAGAAAAGCAAGTCTATTTGATAGATGGGTTAGGGCAAAAAAAAAAAAAAAAAAAAAAAAAAAAATGATTATGATAAGTTATGCAAACTCATTCTTATTGAAGAATTTAAGCAATGTGTTTCATAGGAGATTCAAATACATCTCAAAGATATGAATGTAGAAACGATTAACAAGGCCGCAGTAGTAGCAGATACCTATAATTTAACTCATATAAAGGGTTTTGAAAATATTAAAATAAACAAAAACTAGTCAGGTTTTCACACAAATATGCAAACACTGTCCAAACCTCTCCCTCATAATGCATCTCATAGAAGTGATGTGCACAAAAGAAAAGAAGAGATACACCTAAAAGTTTTGTTTCGACAGAATCAAAAATTTCCTGTGCCTACTGTAAGAAGGATAATCACATAATATCCTAAAAAGAAAACGGGAAGAAAAGAACTCCCTTCAACCTCATGCTTTTGCTATAAAACAGAGAACAGGTAACTCTTTTCTTCATTCTTCTTTCTCTAAACTAGGTGTAAGAAAAAATAAAAACTCATGTATGGAAAATTATAAACCATTTTTATCACAGGGCTCTGTTTACACTGACGACCCTAAGAAAGCTAGGCCTATCCAAATCTTTTGAGACACAGGCGTGTCTCAAACCTTATTATTAGAAGGCATACTAGAGCTATTAGAATCGACCTTCACTGGCGATTTTGTTTTACTGCAAAATGTTGAATTAGGTGTAATTAAGGTTCCCCTTCATAAAATTTATATAAAATCGAAATTGGTGAATGGTTTGTTGTAATCGGTGTACAACCAACCCTGCCAGTTCAAGGAGTTTCCTTACTGTTAGGCAACGACTTAACAGGTGACAGGGTAGTAGCAGAATCAGTTGTCTCTGATAAAATAGAAATAAACAATGAATTCGAGGTTGAAGAAAACAGTGAATTATATCCTGATTGTGTTATTACTAGAGCAAAAGCAAAGAAACAAATTTCAGTAAAAGAAGATTCAGCAACACCAGCTAATTGGTTACAATTGAATAAAACCTTTATATCTCATTTAGAACAAACCAATAATTCTGATTAAAAAATTAACTAAACCCCACCGCCCAAATAGAAATGGTACAGAAAAAAATGAAAGACAATCTAAATAAAAATCAACTTTTTACTGAACAAGAAAAAGATCTTGAACTTTGTCTTTTATAAAATAAAATACTCCCTTTAGAAGAAGCAAGAAAAGTTAAAGAATATTTTTATATGAGAGATGGCATTTTAATCAGGAAATGGCACCCAGTGGATACCAGCTTAAATGAGGAGTGGAAAATAATAAGCCAAATAGTAGTCCCGAAGGTATACAGACAAGAAATACTAAGCTCATGATACTCCAATGTCAGGACATTTAGGAATAAATAAGAACTGTGAAAAAATATTAAATCATTTTTACTGGTCGAAACTTAGACAGGATGTTGTCCATTTCTGTAACTCCAGCCACACATGTCAGATGGTTGGAAAACCTAATCAAAAGATTCCATCCACCACTCTGAAACCTATTCCAGCTTTTGAAGAATCTTTCAGTAGAGTACTAGTTGATTGTGTTGTAAACAAAAATAGGAAACCAATATTTATTGACAATTATGTGTACATCAACCCACTTTCCAGATGCTATCCCTCTAAGAAATATTAAGGCTATGATTATTAAGGCTTTAACTAAGTTTTTCTGTTTAGTCAAGATTCCTTCAGCTATTCAGTCAGATCAAGGTTCGAATTTTATGTCATGTTTTTTTCAACATGTAATGAGTGAAATGGCAATTAGACAATACAAATCCAGTGTTTATCACCCCAAATCACAGGGAGCTCTTGAGCATTTTCATCAAACAGTGAAGTTTATGATCAGAAAATGTTATCAATATAAAAAGGATTGGGATGAATGGGTTCATTTTGTTTTGCTTGCCACTAGAGAAGCTGTTCAAGACACTCTTGGGTTTAGTTCTTTTCAAGTGGTTTTCGGACATACAGTTAGGGACTTCTAAAAGCAAAATGGTTGACTGAACAAAATGAGATGCATTTTTTAGACTATATATCAAATTTTAAAGAGAAATTATACAACACTTTCAAAATAGCACAAGAAAATTTAAAAACTCCCAAATTAAAATGAAGTCTAGATACAATAAAAATAGTAAAGATCAAAAATTTGAAAGTGGTGACAAAGTTTTAGTATTTTTGCCAATTCCTAATCATCCTCTACAAGCAAGATATTTTGGTCCTTATGAGATAAAGAAAATCAATGATGTAAATTATGTCATCCACACCCCAGATCGAAGGAAAAAGGAAAGAATTTGCTACATTAATATGTTAAAAAGTTATATTGACAGAAATGATGTAACTAATATTAAACCAGTTTCAACTTTAATAAGCATAAATAATACAAATCAATTTGAAGATGATTTAGACAATAATGAAGATACAGTTATTAGGGAGAAGGACATGGGTCAGAGTAGTCATTTAAAAAACTTGGAAATCCTATCTAATTTAAATATAAAATTTGAACATTTATCAAATGAGAAAAGAAATTCATAGTTTGGTCAATGATTTCAAAAATCTTTTTCCTGATGTTCCTAGAAAAACAACGGTTGCAGTACATGATGTTTGGAGATGAAAAACCCATCAAACAACATTTTTACCGGGTAAATCCAATCAAGCTTCAGTAGTTGAGAGCAGAGATTAAATACATTCTGTAAATAAATCTGTGCTTTAATGTACACACAAAATATTTTATCCTTTCACATTTCAACAACCAACCTCCAAGCTTCTGGTGTTTAAATTGTGGGGCCTTTGGACCGGTTTGGCACAAGGCCAAAATCCCAAGCATCACCGAGGCCCCTACAGGTCAGAGGAGAGATCAGCTGCAAGCCTATGAACAACTTGATTTCTTGAGATATTTCTATAAATATTTTATCATCTGCATAGACTAATAGTCTGAGAATGTTTCTTTGTGGAAGGTTTAAATAACATCAATATAGCAAATTATCAAATGTCAAAAATGGAAAACTAATCCAAGAAAATGAAAAATAAATTTAATAAAAGAAAAGAAAAACCAAAAAATAAAAATTACTGAGTAACATGTGCATAAGAAAACTGTCAACTGTAAATTCACAAGCTTAAAGTGCAAGTACCAAATCTTGTAAGGGTCATTTGAAATACAGAAGTTATCTTATTAAATAGGATTTTGTTGGTAGATTTGCTAACAAAAAACAAATAAAGAACAAGATAAAATATCAAAAAGAGTTATCAGAAAAAAGGGAGGAAAAATGCTTGAAAAGAAGAAATAAACAATCTTTTTATCTTCAATTAAGCAGTTCCTGTTACATTTCTCATGCTTTGTTCCAGTGAAGCTTAAAACATCCAATGCCCCGTGGCTTTATGCAATGTAATTTTCAAATATGTCAGGCTGAAAAAAAAAGATTAACCTCAGATTATCCAAAATACAAAGATAATGAAAATAGGATTAAGATGCAATTAGGAGACAAAACACAAGAAATGAAAAATTTAATTCAATGAAAGAATGCAAAAGAAATTGAGTAAAATTAGGTAGAATTCATCAGCACATAATATCACTGACTTACAAATGGTATAAACTATTATTATAAATTTAGTCAAGCAGTATTTTTGGTCTTTTGTAAGATTTAACAAAAACATGCCAACATTAGTTCAAAATGTAAGAAAAATAACATCAGTGATGAAAATACTGACAACTTTTGTAAATATGAGAAATATCAGGAATAATTAAGGTGTAAAAAGAATTGCTTCTTTCATTTATTGACAGATTCTGCTATGATTTTGTTAAATCATTCTATTGATTTGTCTGTTTGAAATTATATCAAATTAAAATTATTAAAATAATCCATGAAAATACTAATATCAATATATGATTTATTAGAAGTAGCTTGAAAAAGAAAGAAAAGAAAAGAAAAAAGATCAATCATTTGGTGTGTTTTTTATATTGAAAATGTTCAGTAATAATTTTTTTAGAATGACATATATAAGGAGCCAAAAATCAAAGGACCTAGTCGCTGTCCATTGTACTTAAAATTACCCTGGCTTGGCAGAAAATGTCAAACTGTTACTGACAAAGTTTCGGCGTGTGTTTCATCCTGTTATTATTCAGTACAGTTGCGTGTTGTTTTCCATACTAGACCTGTTTTTCCATCCTTCATCAAAGACAGGTTGTCCTATTTTCGAAAAAGTTCCGTTGTTTATAAATTTAAGTGCTGTTGTGATGCGGCATACATAGGACGAACCAGTCTTAGGTTGGAGATGCAGGTCTTGCAACATGTCCCTGTGAATATACGTTCTGGCAGCCTTATCAGTACTATAAGAACAACCCAAGCTGTCCTGGATTCAGCGATCGGCCAACACTTGTTGGACAATTCAGCGTGTGCCTCCGCATACGAGGACAGTTGGTTTTCTGTCTTGCACAGTGCTCGCTTATCATATCATCTACGGGTCTTGGAGGCTATTTGCCTGAAAATCCATCAACCTAGCCTGTGCAGACAGAAAGAGCATTTCTTTCGCTTCTTGCAGTTACTGGAGAGTCTGTGAGTGTAACATTTTTCTTTTTTAAATCACTCTTGTGGAATTAAATTTACAACCACCCCTCACATTTTAATGTTTTTCATTAAAGTTTATTTTTAAACGAATTCCACTTTCTCCCAGTACGGTGAGTAATTCCCATTTTGATATTGTCTTCGTTCTAGCCCTATTCATAATTTTGCCAACGAAGCCCTTGAAAAGTGTTGGCCGAAAGGTTCCTCAGGTTTGGAATAAGTATGACGTCTTTTCTTTTTAGAGCTATATATATATATATATATATATATATATATATATATATATTATGTGAGTGGTTCTACAGATGGTTAATGGCTTTTGATTACCAACAAATGGCAATCCGGAAAGAAAATATTGAAGCATAAATAAACTGTCAAAAAAAAAAAAAAAAAAAAAAAAAAAAAAAAAAAAAAAAAAAATTGTATTTTTGATAGCAAATCTAAAATCTATCAATAAATATAAAAAAATAAATTAACTTCTTTCCTTTTCACAAAGCTGATAACATTTTATGCATGCAACAAAATATCAAGGTGTTTTTAAGACAGTAACTTTATTAAAGTTAGTGGGTGATTTTCTCAGATAAAGATGATAGAATCTATTTATATTTCATAGGTCACAAATTGACACCAAATAATTATAATTTTTTCACTCAAAATACTCAAATGCAAAAACTGATTATCACCCTCCTATAATAAGCACCAAAATAGTCAAGGAGAAAGACACTATTTAACATTATGGGAATTTTATAAATTACTTGATAAATTCTGACATGAATTTGCTTTTCAACTTTTGTGAGCCATTTTCCTGAATGTGTTCCAAAAAGAGCATACACCAAACATTAGCCAAATATATAACAAGCCTTCTTGTGAACATAAGTACAAAATGTGTGTATGTTAAAATATGTCAGCTACAAGCAAATCAAAAGAAGTGAAAGAAATATATATTAAAGTACTAGAAATTTCACATTATTAATACTTTAACATACATAAAAATACATACATTACAAAATTAGAATATAGCCTTGGTGCATATACAGTACATATAAAATAAAAATTGTCTGTCCATGGCAGATGTTACCTGAGTTAATAATGACTAAGTTGTTTCAATGAAGAAAGAAAGAAAAAGGAATAAACAATGAACTCTGCATTTTCTCCATCAGTATATTAATGATACTGTAATAATAATTAAACTTACTGATAATACATTTTATAATTAATTACAAATTAACAGTTGACATTGAGCAGAGGCTACCAAGGATAGAATTTGCATATCTAACAATTCAATTTGCTTATAAAAATAAATGAAAAATATAAAACCATTGGATAAGTGTTGTAGACAAGTTTAAATACTGAGATCTTCCAATTGAAACTACAAATGATGCAAGTATATTCATCATTCGGCTTGCAAATCAAATTGTATTCTTTTGAAGAGGTCAAGATAATTATCACCAACTTGTAGTCTCAGGAATCTTTTTCAAAACCAAATAGTACTCAACATTTCCCCAATTAAAAAGAGTCATATCTAAACCTCTCTTTAGTTACATGGCTCCCATAATGCATAAGAGGACCTGTTGCTGCTATCTTTTAGAAAGCAATCTTGTATGTGAAATACCTATATTTCCTTGACTGGATGCTCACATAACAGCAAAATATAAAAATAGGATTCCAGAGAAAACTTTCTTGGCTGGAGAAATGTACATTCATTTGAGAGGAAAGCCTAACAAAGAGACTAAAAGAATTGCTCATTCTATGAAAAATATTAACTCACCTCTAAGATTCTCAACCATTGTTGAAGTTATATCATATTTAAAACAGAGAAATCATCTAAAATCAACTGCTCCATCTAGATGAAGGAATACTTTTTTTTTTTGGCTTTTTCACCACCTTGAGTACTAAAGTTGAATTCTCTCACCAACAAGAAAGCATCATTCATCTGACTGATGATTCATTATGTGTTTAGGGTCAACAAAAAGTGTAACATGTAGATTTGCTTTAGTAATTTGGATGAAACCATGGAATATGCCTAGTTTCACTGAAAGAAACTAAATCTATTGTGGAATGTTATCAAAGAGTTCATTGTCCATATGCTTGAAAGATATCCTTTAGCTTAGATGCTGCACAACAATGTATTGCCACCATTGTAAAAAAATACACTATATTTCTGTACATTGTAAGAGTCTTAAAATGGATGAAACAATAGAAAGCATTGTATAAAAGAAAATATTTCCACTTCTAGTCAACTGATTTGATATTTTTTGAAGGAATTCAGAAAAAAAACAAATGTTATAATTATTTAAAGTTGTATCTTCAAATTAATGGCAAGAATATTGCAAACTAGAAAAACCTGTCAATCCAGTCTAAAAATATAGATGTGTGCGTTCTGAATGATCATTGGCCCCAATTTTTTCTAGCTCCTTTTTGCTTTAATACACATTCTTTCTATACTATAACAGAGTAATGTTCACAGGCAATTTAGGAAACTCTTTATGGAGTCTTTTGTACTCCAAACCTTCACACTCATTTCTCTTATTTTCTTTAAGAAAATTTTCTTTTATTTTCTTTTATTTTTTTTTTCTGTAATTTTTGGAAATTTTTTTTTTCTCATTTTTTGTTCGTCTTCGATTTTTTTTTGTCAGTTAGTTTGTGTAAATTATTTAGCAATTGAAGGTTATTTTTGACTTAAGATAAATAGTATCACGGTTCAATTATTTCCATTAGTTTTGTCTTGTAGAAGATTTAAATTTCTGTCTTCGAGAGATTGAATTCGTAACAGTTGGTCAACGAATGCAAGCAACATAACTCAACTATATTCTGTAAAAAACGGTTTAATTTCTATTTTTGTCTTCAGAAATTGAATTAAATCAACTTTACAGTGTTAGCTGCTTGTGATAAGTCAATCGGGATTCAGTCCATTTTTCAGTCTGTTTTTCTGTAATTTTTGGAAATTATTTGTTTTTTTTTTCGTTTTTTGTTCGTCTTTGATTTTTTTTTTTTGTCAGTTAGTTTGTGTAAATTATTTTGCAATTAAAAGGTTATTTTTTACTTATACTGTTAAAACTTTGTAAACCTCAGTCACTTTTTTTCATTCTTTTTTTTTTTTAATTGGAGTAGATAGTTCCTACTATCGCCCGGTCTCACACTCCATCCCCTTCTTTTGAACAAGTTTAGAGGTGATCGCCTTGTTTCTTGTTTAGGAAGGGGTTCCCGGTTCATCCCCCTTCTCCGGTCTTAGTGTTAGTTCAGCTGGAAGCTCTTTGCAGTTACGGAGTATGGTGGCAACGTCTTTACATTCTGAGGGTACCGGGTTGGCAGTTTCCTGGTTGCTGCTTCTGACTGGAGCCCGAACTCTTGCGTAGCGTCTTGAGAAGCTGCTCTGATCAACAGTTGAATAATACCGGGGTTCTTGCAGTGCCATATCGTGCATGGACGGGCGTCCCTGCATGAACATTCGGTGGGCAACCCCGAGGCCACATTATGTTGTAGGCCGCGCAAGTCTCCATCCTTCACAAGTTGCAAATGATTGACCGACTGATTCTATTCTAAGACCTCTCCTTAACTGAATCACTATGGAAAAAAGTAAACATAATATCAAAACTAAACCAGCTCATTTGAAAACGCCCAAACCTGTCTGCATCTCTTTCACTAACATACGCGGCATTCGCACCAACTTCCCCAGCGTAGATTCTTTCCTCCATAATAACTCACCTGATATATTAGCCCTACATGAAACTAATCTTAACCCTTCTATCCCCTCATCTGAGTTCTACGTTCCTGGCTACCTTCCCCTCTTCAGGAAGTACTCCAATGTTCATATGCATGGGCTTGGTGTCTATGTCAGCGAACACCTTCCCTTAGTGTCATCTTTTGAATCCCCAGATCATTCTTTCATGTGCTTCCGCCTCTCACTTCTCAGCTTGATTAGCTATCTCTTCTTTCTCTACCGCTCTCCTTTCCCTGACTGTTCGTTACTTGATATCATTTCTGACAATATTGACAAAGCCATTTCTTCCCATCCCTCTGCCCATGTATTCGTGTTTGATGATTTTAATGCCCACCACACCAAGTGGCTGAAGAACGCTGTCACTGACCCTGCTGGTGTCCACACCATGAACTTTTCAATCACCCAATCCCTTACGCAAGTAGTGGACTTCCCCACGCATTTCTCTGACAACCCTAACGGAAGGGACTCACTTCTAGACCACTGCTTCACTTCCATCCCAGACTCTTGCACGACCAGACAACTCTGCCTACTCGGAAACTCTGACCACACTGTAGTGTCCGTCAATATTTCACTCCACTCCCGCCCGACCCATGAAACCCAGACAAGTAGAATATCCTACTGCTATCAAAGAGCAGACTGGGATTCGTTCCGAGACTTCCTCTGTGACATCCCTTGGAACAACGTCTTTAGTCTTCCCATCGAAGAATGTGCATCCGAGGTCTCCTCCTGGGTTAAAGCTGGCATCGATGCCTTCATCCCTGCTAGGAAATTCCAGCTTAAATCTCATTAGTCTCCATGGTTCTCACCCGCTTGCTCGGCTGCCATTGCCCACCGGAATCATTTCTTCCGACTATTGTAACTACGCGTCGGACCAAAACAGGCGCCTTTTCACTCAGCTCGTAATAAGTGTAAAAGGATACTTAATGAAGCTAAGATGTTGTTTGCTGCCAGAATGAAGCAACATATAGCATGCTCTAAATTCGGCTCTAAAGACTACTGGCGACTCTGTAAAAGAGTACTTAACAAGAGCAAGTCCACAATACCCCCGCTAATCAACAAATTTGAGGTCCTCACCTCCCCAGCAGATAAGGCTGAATGCTTTGCCCGCAGATTCTCGAACAATTCGAGTCTGGACTCATCTGGAGTTTTTACACCCGACTTCTCACCTAGAACCGAGGCACAACTGAATGATGTCCACATTACACCTTCGCTTGTCTCTAAGATAATCTTAAAACTGGACCCTCACAAAGCGAGCGGTGGTGACGGAATCCCAACCATAGTCTTAAAGAAATGTGCCCCTGTACTCTCCTCTGTCATTTCTAAGCTCTACAACCTCTGCCTATCTGCTTCCTGCTTTCCTGCCTCTTGGAAATCTTCCTCTGTAGTTCCTATATTTAAAAACAATGGAGAACCCTCTGACCCTGCAAATTACCGCCCTATCAGCCTTCTTCCGATCTTTGGCAAAGTGTTCGAAGCCATTATCAACGCCGAGGTGGATCAGCAGCTCACAGCACACAGGCTCCTCTCGGACAAGCAATATGGTTTCCGCTTCACCAGGTCTACTGCTGATATGCTAACGACCATCACCGAGTACATATACCAGGCACTCGACAGGAATGGCGAAGCCCGAACCGTTGCATTGGATATCTAAGGCGTTCAACAGAGTTTGGCATGCTGGCCTTCTATGTTAACTGCGGAGCTATGGTATAACTAGACATTTGTTTGAACTAATCCAGTCATTCCTCTCTAACCGCACAATGAAGGTGGTATTAAACGGACATGCCTCTCAGAACTACCATACAAATGCAGGTGTCCCCCAAGGCTCCATCTTAGGTCCTACACTCTTCCTGATATACATTAATGATCTCCCTGATTCCATAAGAGTCCAAATAGGTTTGTACGCCGATGACACCACAGTTTACTCTCGCCTCCTACAAAAATCTGGTGTAGGTGTCAAAGCTAACCTCGCAGCCGAGATTGAAAAAGACCTCCAATCCATATTGGACTGGGGTAAGAAATGGCTAGTAAATTTTAATGCTTCTAAAACGAAGCTACTCTCAATTAACCATCATCGACAATCTCACCTACCTCCCATTAGCATGGACCAGGCTTGCCTCCCAGAGAGTAAAACACTACGCCTCCTTGGTTTCACACTTTCAGCGGACCTCAAATGTAATGACTATATCGAATCCATTGCTAAATCTGCTGCTATGAAAGTCGGTTCTCTGTGTAGGGCCCGGAAGTTTTTTCCATCTAAATCTATCCTGCACATTTATAAATCTACCATCCGCCCGTGCATTGAATACTGCTGCCATATCTGGTTGGGTGCCCCTGCTGTTCTCCTCGGGCTTCTCGATAAGGTTCAGAGAAGGGTCTGTAATGTGATAGATACTGACTTGGCAGACCGCCTGCAGTCTCTCTCCCACCAGCGCGATGTGGCTTCCCTGTGTCTCTTCTATAAATACTTTCACGGCTTCTGCTCCGATGAACTTAGATCACTAGTGCCCCCTAAATACGAATTTGAACGAGATACTAGATCCCACCCTTTTACAGTGAAACCGATAAAATGCAGTCGTAACTTCTACTCCAACAGTTTCTTTCCTCGCACTTCCCGACTGTGGAATTCTCTTCCAAATGATTGCTTCCCCGACGGCTACAATCTCCAGGAGTTTAAATGTAAGGTCAATAGACACCTAACACACTAACCTGCTCCCATTCTATCAAACACTCTTCCCATCTGCCCAACCCTCACTCATCTGTCACCTTCCTCCTGACATTCCCTATGTCTAACCACTCCTTCTCTTTACCTTCCCCTATGTAGCCCCATGCGCAATAGTGGCAGTGGAATGCCTTGCTTGGGGTGAGATGATTAAAACAAAAAAAAAAAAAAAAAGTGAAAAATATGATAATTTTTTAAATAATTTTGCTTCATTTGGTTTCAACATCAATGAGCCAGTTTCCTACATGAACACTAGACATCATAAAGAAATTTAAATTTATTTTTTCATTCAGAATCTGTTGCAACATGCTATGCATGTATGAATGAGATGCTTAAGTAAAACAAAGTTAAGCATCTATGAAGATCAACATCTCCCCTTCTTTATGTAGCTTTTTAGCAGTTTGCCATGCTTTCTCTTGTTTTACTTTAGAAATAAATACAATTAATATTTTCACACACAATTAACAAGTAGATAATAGATTTCAAAATATGTAAGAAATACCCATGAAAAATCTTGTGGCACAAACCTTGTGTAAGTTTCAAAGCATTACTTCACTTCTATGTCCCACAGAAAAATGACTCAACAGTTATGTGATTTTATTGTAAGTCCTTGGACATTATCCTTCTCTTGGAATTTAATAAAATTTAAATTCTACTTATCCATTTTCTTTACTGTCAAATTATTCAGATAATATTAGTGTTTCACTAATAACACCATGAAATTAAATGAGATAATTAAAAGTGAATTATCATTTAACTTTGATGAAAAAAAATTAACATTAATTATAACATAATGGCTCATAAAGTATATTATTATAATTCCAATGATTAACCAACATCATTTACAAGTTTTTTCATAGTTTTAAATGAATTACTTAAAAAAAAAAAATCCTATCTATGTAATTAGGTTAACATGTGAACAAGACTTAAAATTCAAACAAAGAATCATCATTCTTCTTTTATGTGCCAATTCCTATCAGAATGTGAGCAATGATGGCTCTCCTTAAATTTCTGTCTTTGTTACTCTAAGTAAATCTTGGCTCTTTATCCCTGTTCTCCAATTCTAAGTAAAAAGAACTGAATTGTAGCATCAAGAACTCTCATTTATGAAATCAATGTTGGTAAAGTTTCCAAGTATATTTATGATAAATTATTTCAGCCTAATTTCTTTAATGGTATGAGACTTATGCAACTCAAATATTAATTTTGCAAATAAATATAATATATAATTTGTAATAATTATTTTTAATTCAAAATTTATAAAGATTCTCATAGGGCATAAGAAAGAAACAATAAATTGTGAAATTATTCAGCTATGGAAAAACAACACTGAGGTAAAAAAAAAGAAAAAAGATTCTGTTTTTATGGTGCCTTTACAATAAACGTTTTACATTTATTTTGCAGAGCTCTTACAGAATGCTCTTCAGACCAAATTCCTCATTTTACATCTACAACTCGGAAATTGCAAAAATAGTTTAACAGATCAGAGAGCAAAAAAAAACTGAAATCATCAATAACATAAGAAAAATTACTTTAAAAATGTTAAAGAAAGATATTTAAAAAAGTTTAAAAGCTAATAAGAATGAAAAATAGACTGAGCAACAAAGAACTTGTTGAATAATTTGGTGTTGTAAATGAGATCTAAAAGAGATGCCAAATATAACATTAAAGGAATGAACACAACTGACCTATCATCTTTAAACATCACAAAGCAAAACATATAATTTGGATGAAAAAGTACATACAAATTGACTTCTCAACAGTAATTTTAGATGATGAATATAGTTATATTGCATGGACTTGATGACTGAGCTATTGGTAGGGTCCTTCATAAAAATCAACAAGTTGTGTTAACTTCAAAAGACAACAAAAGTGAAGTTGAGTAATGTCTTGGGCTAATGCTATAGGTAGTACAATTAAAGGAACTTTCAAAGTTATTGATGGCATTAAGATAAATGGACAAAACATTTTGCAACCAAGAAGCTTTAATCTCAAGAGTTTATTCCTTCACATTCTGCAAAGATGCACTTTACAAAAAAGGTTTCAAAGGCATCAATTTGAAATAACCACCAGCTTCTCCAGATCATAATCCAATAGAAGATTTGTGATCCATTACTGAAAGAGATGTAAAAGTGAACCAAAAGCAATATACAAAGATCTTGGAAAAGCAATATTACTTGCAACAGTTTTTAAAGTTAAAACAGTTGAAAGTTAAAAAAAAAAAAAAAAAATCAATGAATAAAAATATAGTATTAAAAATTCCATATTAAAAATGTGAAATAAAAATTTACTCCAGTATTAACAATATTATGTTAATCAAATGCATATTTCATAACCTATATATTTTGGATGCATTCATAAATAAAACTGAGCAATTCTCAAGTTTTTATAATAAAATTGGACACACCAAAATAAATTAATATTTTTAATGTAGATAGATATTAAAGCTGTGATTCATGATATATTGCTCATGAATATAACCTGAACATTTTACCAATATTGGTTGGTTAATGCCTGTTTTATCATGAAAATTTTGAAAGTGATTTTTGTTTTTATTTTACTGGTTACTGCTATTGTATAAATAACTGTTTTAGGGTATCTTTATTTGGTTAGTGTACATTTAAATATAAAATTCATGTAAATAAATTCTCAAGAAAAAACAAAGAATCTGGACAGATGACTTAATATCTTTTTAGTGTCAGTTTCAAAAATAACTTTTTTTTTTTTTTAATTCAAAGCTACTCCTTTAAACATCTCACACATACAAAAAAAATGAATATATTTATATTTGCAGGTATGATTATATACCTATCACTTAGTCCTAACTGAAGAAATTATTACAAAAATGAAGTTTTAAAAGGTTATTTTCTATTTAAATTCCAAATTCTGTTTGGTATTTAAATACTAGAAATGCAAATCTAACAAAAAACTAATAAAAACTATGAGGGTTGTTCAAAAAGTTCCAAGCCTCATTCAGTGATAAGAGCCATAGCAGAACATTTTTGTTGTGGCAACCCACTACCACTTCTTATAAAACTAGAAAAACTAATTTAGATTTCTGTGCAGGTGTGACACATAAGGTGAGAGGTGTGCAATAAATATTAAAATGAACAAAACAGAGGCCTCAGTAGTCATTAAGTATCTGCAAATGAAAGTTATGACAACCTAGTAAATCCATGAGGACATGGTACAGACATTTGTTGAGGACTCTCCTTTCTATGCAACAGCAAAGAAATGGGTAGAGACAGCACAGAAGATGACCCTTGGTCAGGTCATCCAAAAAAAAACTCAACCACTGAACAGGTTGATATCATTCACTGTATAGTTTTGGATGACAGACATCTTACTGTCCAGCAGATAGCTAATTCCATAGGCATTAGTTCTGGTTTGATATATACTGTTTTTGTGATCTTGGGGATAAGCCAGCTGTCTGCAAGAATGCTGACACCAAAGCAGAAGATGAAAAATGTTTACATTTCCAGGACACTTCTAACTCCAGCTGATCCTGAGAATTTCCACTACAGATTAATAAACCAAGATTAAACCTGGGTTTACTAATTTGAACCTGAATCAAAGATTCAAAGCAAACAGTGAAAACATACTGGTTCTCCCCACCGGTCTATTTATGACTGAATTTTAGATCTAATTATAATAATATGAAATAAAATAATTATTTGAATCAGCAATAATTGGTCAGTGTAGATAACTAAAGCAGACATAGCAAATTAACAAAGAGAAAGAAAGTGAATAAATGTTGAAACAGGAAGAGTATAAATTAAGAGAAAAACTGAAAGAGTAATTATGTGAAAAATACATTGTCTTCCAATCAACGGACCAGAATAGATGATTAAAATTAAAATATATAACAGGTGGGAAGCCAAAATAATCCAGAATGGAGGAAAATTATATTATATAAAACCTGAGTAATAATGTGAACAAAAAAGATTGTAGGAGAAAAATCCTTACACTATATATTTTTTGTTAGAGTACTTGCTTGAGTGAAGTCAAAATGTACAAATTTGAAATATACCAAATATTTTGGATATGTATTTGAGTCCTAAATGTCTATTATTCACTAATAATGTAGTAAAATTGTGAAAATTATTAATCTTATAAAATGAAAACAGAAAAAAATGTCTTCAGTATGAAATGTTTATATCCCTAATTTGTAAAAATCTAAACATTTTTGGTATATTAAAACCATGTACAGTAATTTTTTTTCTTTTGATAAAAATTATCTTGTCTGGCCTAGTGCTCATATGTGACATTTTGTATTGTGAACTTTTTGAATCAAGTAAATTTCTTGTTACTAAGAAATATATATATCTGAATTTTTGTTAAAATCTGTTTGTTGTTAAGGAAAACATTTAAGAGAAAACTAATTTGCATTTGAAAGAACTGTTAACCTGCCTTGATAATTTAAGGCCTCCAAGGGAAATTTTGTGCAAGGCCTTGGTTGTAAATTAACTATTTGTATATTGGGACAATTTTTTTTTTTTTTTTTCAATTGTAATATTTGTTTCTCTTCAAATTTGTAAGAGTTTTTTTTTTTCATTGGCACCATTCAAAATACTCAGGATAAGATATTTGATGTTCTCTCTTCAACATTTATATCCTTTTAAAACATCCTTTGTAAGTGGAAATTATCCAAAAATTCTGCTATGTTTCTTCAGGATATAAATGATTACATTTATCCAAAATTTCCTCTTGTTGCTATCAGTTATATACTTCCATTTTCTTTGAGGTATTTGTTCATCCAGTTGAAGTTAAAGTCATCAAATAGATAAACCGGTTTCTTTTGCTTCTCTTGTCTTTAATGTAAGTAATAAATTTACATTAGTAGTGCCAAAGATTTAGCCTGATCGTTAGTTACAGATTCTTAGCACTTCCTATGATCCTTAAAAGTTCATTTGGCTTGTGCTGTCCATGAAATTTTCAAAAGAGAATCATCTCAGTGCTTTCAAGTCTTCTCTTAATTTGTGACAAAACTGCTCAGCATCTACTCCCCTAGAGAAGGGTAGACATTACATAAATTTTCTTTACTTCTTTTCTTGATTTTAACATTATTTTGATTTCTTAATAACTTTTTTTTATAATTGTATCACCCCAAGCAAGGCATTTTACTGCCACTGTTTTGCAGGGGGTTACATAGGAGGAAAGTTGTGACACGTTATAGGAAGTGTCAGGAAGTGGGTAAGAGAAGGATGAGAGTGGAGTAGATTGAGAAAGGAGCAGGTTATTCAGATAAGAAATGACTATTGACTTTACATTTAAATTCTTGGAGATTGTAGCTGTCAGAGAAGGAAGTAAACAAAAGGGAATTCCACAGGCGGGAAGTGCAAGAAAAGAAACTGCTGGAGTAGAATTTGCGTTTACATTTTATTGGTTTCACAGTAAAAGGGTGGGACCTAGTCGCTAATCTTGTGGCTCGAGTAAATTCATATATAGGGGGCACCAGTGAGCTAAGTTCATCGAAGCAGAATCTGTGAAAGTATTTGTAGAAGAGACATAGGGAAGCTACATCACACCAGTGAAAAAGTGACCGTATCTGAGCTGCCAAGTCAGGATCGATCACATTACAGATTCTGTTTGATTTTGTCAAGGACCCCTAGGTGGATAGCAGGAGCACCAAACCAGATATGGCAGCAGTATTCAATGCATGAGCAGATGGTAGATTTTTGAATATACAGTCCAGCTTTTATTAATTTGATGTTTAATAAAACAATAGGCACAAATATGTGTACCCACTTAAAATAATGTTTATAAGAAGAAATAATTTTAGATAAAACATCCTTTTAAAACATTGCTGAATAACATTTAAAAATTTAGTTAAGGAATATATCCTTTTAATAGGGAATATTGAATATTTTAAAATTGATTTTAAATTTGAATTTTTACTTAAAATTATGACATTTTGTACTGGCACTCATTAAGTACAGCCAAAATTTCCATCATTTGAACTATAGAACTGCAAATCACAGAAATCCCCATCATCTGCAGTGAATGGGTTAAGATTGTTTGAATAAGTTTTATTATCACTTCATCAATAAGATCTTTTTTTCTCCAGAAGAGTATACATTGTACTTCGTAAGCATTTTCATAAAATCTTAGGAGTATAAAATAATTGTAATCTTAAACAAAAATTATAATTTTTTGATTGTAGAAATAATATCTTTCTATCCACTGATAACTACAAAAAATTACCTTCTCACAGAATTGAAATAACACTTAACTACAGGATTAGTTTTATGAATTTATGCATAAAAAAAAAGAAAAAAAACAGTGATTTAATTTTGAGTTTCAACATATATAATTATAATAGCACATGAATTGTTATTGCTCATATTAATTTTATGACTTATTTAGTAGTTGAACTAAGAAATAAGGCAACAATAGTGTGGTTTTGTTCAAGACAGAAATAAATGTTATCTTTCTAATCAGAATATGATAAAAATGAGCAATACAAATACAGAAAGACCTTATGTTTTGTAGATTATTTAAAAAAAAAAAAAATAGACAGTGTACATTATATACACCTACTGGAAATACCAGAAAAGCTTGATTTACTTGGGAAAGATTATTGCATTCAGGTAGTGAACAAATTCAGTAAAGATACAAAAATAGAAAGAGGAATAAGACAATACATTTTCTCTCTGGATTTATTAAATCTGTATCGTAAGATGATCCTGAAAGAATTAGAAAACAAAAGGATTTATCAGTGCGCATAATCCTAACAATAGGACACTGTGTTGATAGCAAACTCAGAAAGTAAAATGTAATAGATCTTAGACAAGGTGGTAATGAATGACAAAGTAATGGATGACACAATGTAATACAGTAATAAAAAGGTGCATAGGAATAGGAAAATATGTTTACTGAAAATTAAAAAATGTATTAAAACAGAAAATATTGTCCTTATTTCAACCCTTTTTCTTTTTTTATTTCTCTGTCATATCTAATCACCTGTATGGCAGTGAATGCTGAAGATTTCTTAACTGATACAAAAGTGACCTGATATGGCATAAATGTAATTCTAATGAAAAATATTTAGAATATCATGGACAAAAAATATTAAATGAGAAAGAATAAGTATTAAGAAAAATAGGAATGACAAGAAAACTGGTAATTACAATTAGAGACAGCTGAAATTTGTGGGACCCATGAAGAAATAGGATCTACAGGATTTAACACTAAAAATGTGTGAATGGATGCCAAAACAGGGAGAAAGAGGGATGCTAAAGGATAAAAAAAAAAATCACTCAGAATAATATAGAAAATTATAGAGGGTCATGGGCATCTACACCTTGAAAGGAATTGGTACATAAAAAGATGGTGAAAAAAGTTTATTTTAATGTGAAAGTTTTCATAATTGCAAAATTACCTTGATTCATTTTTACCAAGTAGGAAAAAATACTTGATTTGAATTTAGAAAACAATCCTGATATTGCACTTGTAAAATCAGCAATTTGATATTATCTAATAACACAATAAAATCTGGTTTCCTGATGCTGAGAAGTTTCATATTTAATTCTGATATTAAAAAAATATCCTAAATGTGTAAAAATTAAATTGGAATAATTTATACATAATTAGGTGTGTATTGGAACACTGAAAAATGGGATGCTGGTTGTACTGGATGGGTTTTCTCTACATTATTAAATTAATTTGGGCCCATCTCTCTCTCTCTCATAATGTATATATTTATATATCTATTTTTCCTGACATTCTTTTCTGACTGTCAATGATTTTTTTTTTATGATTTTAAATTCTTTTTGTGCATAAGAAGTTTTTTTATAAGTACAATATATTCTGTGTTACATTAAAAGGTTACGTGTTTCACGGATTCTTCCCTTTATAGGAAAAAATTTGGACATCTGGCTGTCATCAATCATATACACATCAATCAGTTTGCACCTCCATGATTAAAAAAAATTTATTCTAAATTTCATGTTATAAACAAGTAATTGTAAAAATCTTGCAAAAATAAAATATACATCAGTGACACATTATTTTTAGAAAATTAGCAAATTTAAAGTTAAATTAATCTGATTTACACAAGTATTACTTGTTTATAGCATGAAATTTAGAATAAAAGTATTCTTAATCATGAAGGTGAAAGGTGATTGATGACAGCAAGATGTGCAAGCTAAGTATGGTTGACCAGAATTGACATAATTCTCCAAATTCTTTTCCTGTAAGGGGAAGAAATTCTGAACCAACTAACTTTTTAATGTAACACAGAAAATACCATATTTAAAAAAATATATAAAAATTATTTTAAACATCTTTTGACTCAAAGATTTATATTAAACTTTTCAATTAGTAAATATAATTCACTTAATAACCTAACTACAACATACCTTTGAAGAATTTTAAAAATATTTCTGAAACTTTATGAATTATTATAATTTAAAAAAAAGATTAAAACAATTCTTGTAACAATTTAATTTTCATAAAAAATTTCAGACTATAATGTCCTTATGTATATATATATATCTTAAAATTTGTGTATTTAGGCAGCAAGTTTTCTTTTAGATATATCAGATTAAATAAATTGCAAATATTGTGTGCTTATTTTTAATAAAATCTGTTCATACTCACGGATAATCTTTTGCATATTGTAATTGAAAGATGTAAGAAATGAGCTGTAACTTTGATAGATGATTATATTTAATAAATTAATCACAGCTAACCATGCAGAGCAAGACAATCTAAAACTTACCAAAATAATAGGAGACTATAAACCAGGATACATTTATGGTTCTATCAAAACACACAAACCTAACTTTCCACTTTACCCTATTATATCACAAATACCCACTCCTATATACCAACTAACTAAAATGCTTAACCAATTACACCATACATATATAACAAATTCAGCATTAAATCATCTCTTGAAATTATGCAAATAATAAAACGGAAAAACCTAATAATGAAACCATATAATCACTTGATGTTGAAAATCTGTTCATTGACATTTCTGCTAGAGAAACCATAGACATTAATATAGAAAAGATATATATAATAATAATTCTCCACTCCCACTGAAAATACTAAAAAAATACTTTTAATCCGTACCACCAAAGTCCCATTCTATGATCACAGAAATAACATATATGGGACAGTGTTTCAATGGGCTCAGTTCTGGGTCTAAACTTCAGCAACTTCTACATGGCCAACCTAGAAAATAATATATTTAGCACCCAAAAATATCCCTCCATCTATGTATAATATTTAGATGATATTCTTATATTAGTTGAAAACAGACAAAATAATAGAACTTTAAAAACTATCAAGTTCGCATACAAACTTAAAGATAACGAAATCCCTTTCCTTGACATTTTAATAGACACAAACAATAACACATTTACTACCTCCCCATATAAAAAAAGCTAACCAGCAAAAACTCTTGCACAACTACAAGAGTGAATGCCCTAACTACTACAAAATAGCACTTATACACAATTTAATTAAAGCACAGATCAACCCCACAAAAAAATATTTTACTCTGAACTAAAAAATATTAAGCAAACTCATTAATAATGACTTTCTAAACCACATTGTAGATGAAAAAATAAGATGATATTTCAAAAACACACATCAAACAAAATATGGTACTTCCACAAAATGACCCTAAACATATCAAACTAGATGCATGATAACTACAAACAGAATGAAAAAAAAAAAATTCTCATTCTTACTGATATATTTCCCATAGATCCTAATAAAAAATTAAAACTAATAATATATTATAAAAAATACAATACTACTAATTTAATTATCCATAATAACTACTCCCCACCAACTGATGTATTACATAAAAATCAAACGTCCCTTGGAAGAATGTATCTCACAAAAAAAAAAAAAAAAAAAATATATATATATATGTTGGATTTACAACAACTACATTAACAAGTCATCTTACATTACATTTGTCTGATCATTCATCCATTACTAGACATCTACAGCATTCCTGTTTGCATTCACAATATAAAAAAAATAATGATCGATAACTATCCTATACCAATAAAACAACAAAAGCAAACTACAGATCCCCAAGGCAATATTCATTAAAAAAAACTTAAGCCATCAATTAATAGAATCAGTTATAAATACTGTAGTAATGTTCTCACATGTTTAAAAAAGGAACAGTTTTTTCATGCTTTAACATGTGCATGACCATGACATTACGACATTAAAAAAAAAAAATTCCACTTTGGATAATTTTCACATTCTAATGAAAAACTAAGCAATTTGTCAACTGTTATATTTGAAGCAAGAAGAAAATTTACAGTAATTTTTTAGCAGTTATTTTTTGTTACCATAACTCACACCTCTGAAGATGATCTTAGGAGATTGAAAGTACCTGAGAACATCAAAAAATGAATAATAAAATCATCTGTCAATGTTACATCTCATTTCTTGCATCTTTCAGTTATAATATGCAAAAGATTATGTATGAATGGATTTTATTAAAAATAAGCAATTTATGTAATTTATTTAATCTGGTGTATATATATATATATATATATATATATATATAGAGTATCGAGGCAGCAGATAATTTTCTAAACATATATCGTTAAATATAAGACAATGAATGTTTATTATGTTTAATCAGGAGCCATTCTAAACATCGTATTTTGGCTTTAATTTCATGAGTCTGTTGTTAAATATCTCAATCTCTTATATGGTGTAACATCATAGAACTGCATAACAAATTTACAACATGCATCTGCTATTCGGTAACTTATCATATAATGCTTTAAGTCAACACAAGATATCATCTTTGATGATTAATGTCTTTATGTTAACGTCCCGGTAACCACTCTGAAGATTGCTCATGTGAGCCAAAAGCTTAGAACCAGCACAATAAACAAAATATTCAAATGTTGGACAATTTTTGTCTTTATTTTCATCTGAAATTAAAGCCAAAATATGATGTTTAAAACAGCTCATGATTAAACATAATAGACATTCATTGTGTTATATTTAACAATATATTTTACAAGCAATTAAAAGCCTATTTAATTAAATAATTAGATAGTAAAATAAAAGATGCAATAAAACTTATTTGAAGATTTTCAGAAAAAATGGCTAACTGTTTGAGAAAAAAATATGTATATGGTTTACATTCCCTAAGGAGTCCTGCAGTTAACTAAGAAAAATTTTAATACAAAATTTAATAAATTTACATGGAGAGAGAGAGGGTAACAAATGTAAAAATATTTTTATCAAGATTTTATAGAAATAATTATTTCCAAATTAATTTCATTATTTGTATACCATTTCTGAAAGTTTCATTTATTCAAAAATTAGTTAATTTTTGCAAGAATTTCCAAGTGCACCAAAAAAAATGTTGCATAATATTACATTATCCATAGTAAGCTCTGGTAACAATTTAATTAACCACTGACAAAAAAAATGAAAGATTTCTTTACCATTTTACAAATTTCAAATGTGTTAGAAAGGATAAAAAAAATTTTTTTAAATTAACACAAAATTACTTTGATTGAAAAATTTTGTTTTTAAGTTTGGGGCCTTTTTTCTTCAAGATATGCTACTTTTTCAGCAAATTAGTGAAGGTACCTTTTAATTATTTATGCTCAATAAGAAAATTTGTAGTTACATTTTAGTATTAATGAAAAGAAAAATATAATTTTATCAATGGCTTTAAATTTATAATTTAAAAAAAAAAAAAACAATGGAAAATTAAAATTATTTCTGATAGAAACTTTGTGCAAACATTTAATAAGCTTAACATATTTTATTTGTACAAGAAGCCTACATTGAAAGCTAAGATAACCACAACTGCTACCTTGAAGAGAAGTTTGAGAAAATCTCTAAATGAAAACATTACATTAAAAAACATAAAATAAGATACCTTTTCCATAACAGCAAAAATAGAGTATGATACTAATGTACGTGTGAATGTATATCAATTAAAAAGGAAATATTTTTTATTTTAAATCCTAAAAGTGGAAATTATATTACTACTCATATTAAAATTTAAGTAACCAGGATCAGTTGGTATGAAATTGCATTACAATGATAACTTCTTTTTTTTTAATAATCATTTCACACCAAGCAAGGCAGGAATGCCGCAGTGAAAGAAAAAAAATGTACAGGGGATGTCAAAAAAAGAATAAGAGCTGGATGGGAACCAAGTAGATAGAAGATAGCAATCAACATTGCATTTAAACTTTTGGAGTTTGTAGCTATCAAGGAAGAAAGCAAATGGAAGGTAGTTTTACAAACAGGAAATGTAAGAAAAGAAACTTAAAGTAGAAGGGAAGGTTACATTTAACTATTTCAACCATAAAAGAGTGGGACCTGATTGCAAATCTAGTAGCATGAGTAAATAAGTGTGGTCAGGGAACCAGGAGAAAAAAATTATCAGAGCAGTTGCCATGAAAATACTTGTAGAAAAGACAGAGGGAAACCACATCACATCGATGAGAAAGTGACTGAATGCAGGTTGCCAAGTTCAGATGGATTATATTAAGATCCTCCTTTGAATTTTGTCGAAAACCTCAAGATGAATAGCAGGAGCACCCAACCAGATATGGCAACAGTAATCAATGCACAGACGAATAGTAGATGCATAAATGTGAAAAATGGATTCTGATGAGAAAAAACTTCCTGGCTCAATAGAGTGACCCAACCTTTTTAGCAGTAGATGCAGTTGTGGATTTGATATGGTCATTTTATTTGAGATCATTTGAGAGAGTAAGGCCAAAGAGGCAAAGTGTTGAGCTTTAGGAGACTGGCATCAGTGGCAATTGTAAAACTCTGAAAGTCGGGGGGGGGGGGTACTTAAGGGCCGAGATTTTTTTCTGAGGAGAAGGAGGGCAAACTCAAACAGTCTCTAGAAATTCGGTGCTGATTGTCTTCAGTTGATTGGAGAAAATTACTGACCAATTCTTTCACTCAGCCGTAAATCACAGACTGCCTATGTATCTACATATCAAAATAGGGACATTATTTCTAATTAACATCTTCCTTCAGACATAAAAATATAACTATTAAATCTCTTTCCCTCCCTAACAACATGTCTGTTTTTATCTATCTGGTTGTTTTATTTTGTTTTTCTTTCAAGCTGGTATGTGTCCTTAAAAAGCTAAATGAAAAAAGTAAACAGAGGGAAAAGTGCTGAAGATCAAATCTTATCAAGATCAGAGACACATTCAGTTTCATAAATTTTTGAAGCTTATAAAAAATGGAGGGGACCAACCAAGAGGCCAGCCAAAATTTAAGGGAAGGGGGCTTGGTCACCTTCTACCACCCCATCAATGTAGCATCATCCATTCTGAAGGTAGGCACTAAAGTGGTTAAAAAGAGCACCTTTGTTTTGGAGGCATTAAAATTTACGAGCCATTTTTTACTCCATTTAATCACAGATTCTAGGTCTTTTGAAAGGTAACAGCCAGGTTTACTTAGTCAGCTTTGGTAGATTTCTTATTGGGACAGAAGTAAATGGTGATTACATCAAGATCATTGAAGAAGATCAGAAAGAACCTTGAGGGATACCCACATTCATATGAAAGTCTCTTGAAGTTTGCCCATTAAAAACAACTTTCATTTTACAATTTGATAGAAACAGTTGGATTAATTCAAACAATTGTCCAGAAATACTGTAGCTCTGGAGCTTGCACAGAAGACTAGCATGCCAAACTTTGTCAAATGCTTTCGAGATATTAGGCAATAGTTCAAGCTTCATAGAGCTTATCAAGAGCCTGGTGTATACATTCAATGATGGTCATTAGCATATCAGCAGTAGACCTGACAAAGCAGAAGTCATCCTGTTTGTCAGAGAGAAGGTTAGGAGATGCTCAACTATTTCAGCATTGATAAAAGCCTCAAATACCTTCCTAAAAGAACAGGTAAGAGGCTAATATAGCAATAATTAGAGTGGTCAGAAGGATCCCCAGAGTTCTTAAAAATAGGAACTATAGAGGAGGACTTCCAACAGGCAGGAAATCAAGAAGCAGTGAGGCAATAGCCAGCTCAGGGAAACATTTCTTTATGACAATGACTGGAAATCTATTACCTCCGCTTGCCTTATGAGAGTTGAGCTAGAAAATTGTGTTAGAGACCAGAGATGGGGTTATATATAGATTATTCAGTTGTTCTAGGTGAGAAATTGGGTGTGGATGAGTCAAATGTGAAGTTGGATAAAAATTTGCAAGTAAAGTACTCAACCTTGTCTGCTGTGGATGTGAAGACTTCAAATTGATTGAATAAAGGAAGGATCAAGTGTTTTCTGTTGTTCAGCATACTCTTGCAGAGATGCCAGTAATCTTTAGAACCAAACTTGAGATGTCATACATTTTATAGCAAACAACCACAACTTAGCATCATTTAGGACACACTTACATTCATTATGAGCAAAGACAAAAAGAAAAACTTCCATGTAAAATGTTGTAGAGAAAACCAAAGTTCCAGTTGATTTGCAAAGCAGACAACATAATTATTGATAAATTTAAGTGATTCTGTGTGATGAAACCAAAACAGACTATTATTAAATATTTGCAGGAAATAATTCAGGATATTTTTTTTTATAAAATTTATATATATATAAAATTATGAATTAAATGTACATTGCGGCACAAATTTATGTTTCAAGATATATATATAAAATCAGTATTTATAGAATTTTTATTATTCTCTCCCTTTCAGTCTATAAGGTGTTATGCCCTACTGAAGCAAAAACAATGCTTAATAAAGAAAAATAATTACACTGGATTCATCTATGTTGGCAGCATTTGTAGTGGTTCATTACTATTCTTAAACTTGCATATGAAAATTATTACATATATTTAGACTAATCCTGGCTGTTGTACTCTCTAGCTTTCTTCAGGTGTACTCAGTAACCTTCTTGAAGTTTTAAGCTTTTCTCATTCTGCTTTTTAGGCATAGGGAATATCTTGTATCTTAACACTCCAGTTTAGTCATGTTTATATCATTTGTCAGTTTCTTTCACAGAAATATGTCTACTTTATCCAGGGGTTAGTTCACAAATGTTAACCAGGTACAGTTTGATTAGTACTTCAATCTATGAGGTTATGTGTCTCTTGAATAATCCAGTCATATTTTGGAATCTGAAACCTAATGTCTATACTCAGTAGAATTTTTCAGTTTCCGTAATCAGATGACCCAAGATGATATTCATTTCCATGCTTAGTCAATTGTGGAGATTGTCAGAGCTGAACATACGCAGATTTCTTCAAGTCTCAATTCTTATTGTGTCTACTGACTTTATTCCATAGAAATTCATGACCACCTTTTTCCTACAAATATATGCAACTATTGACCACTCTTTTACACCATACATATGCAGCCATACCAGATTTCAACGTTTCTTTCTTAACAACTTTACAAAATTCTTTCACACGTATTTTCATGGGGAAGCTGGTCTTACCTTTACATTCCTTTCCACAACTGCAGGAGATAAAATTTACACATGTTCTAAGAGAAGGATCTTGATTCAGAAAAAAAATATTTACAATATTAAGTAAGTAATTCATCGAGTTTTTATTCGACCTCAACAGAATGCAGAAAGCACTGGACATTCATTTCATCCTATATTTGGGACTCATCAGCAGTGCACATCCACTACCAGGAATTGAAATCCAGACAGTTGCCTTATTAAGTAAACGTCATACCATCTGTACCACGAGCCCTGGTGATGAAGAGGTAACAAATTAAACTCGATATAGCGCCGTTCATTCACCGGGGCCCATGGTACAGTTGGTATGACGTTTGTTTAATAACGCAAGTTTGGGTTTCAATTCCTGGTAGTGGACGCACACTGCTGATGAGTCCCAAGTATAGGATGAAACAGCTGTCCAGTGCTTTCTGCATTGAAGTCGAATAAAAACTCAATGAATTACTTAATATTACAAATCCTCCTACAATTTCTCATTTACAATATTGTATAGCCTGGAAATCCTTTAAATCTACCCCTTATCAAACAGATTATGGTAGATTTTTACTATTGTCTTTGATTCGTCTGTCCCTGATCATGAAAGCTGTTAACCTGAAGTATGTTTATAATGCTGATCATCTGTTAGTAAATATTTGAATCCCCTCTTATGATTTGGGCTCAGTGTTTTAAGCAGTGGATGATCTTTCTTGATGCTGTATAGATTGTGGGAACTGATATTCAGGCATTCTCTGAATAATATTAGCTTACAATATATAAATTTCTTAAACCCATGCTCTATACAAGTTATTAGTACATTCAGAAAAGCCAGTTAATCTGCTTTTCTTCTATTGTTAACTGCCTGAAAAGTTTTACTGAGTTCACTTATTCCAGCAGTGATTACACATCTCGGGGAAGTCAGTGTATGAATCCAGCCACATGGTTGGATTTAGTGATAATGTTCCTATAGGAATTTCCTAAAAGTATTCCATGTTTATATTTACTTCATATGATCTCTTACAGAAAAGCAATTGTAACTTGTTTGGAACGACAAATAGAACCTCATCTGTTAGTGGGTCGCTGGAACATAAAACCTGAAGGTTCCAGTGGTATAATGTTTTTGTAAATTTTGGAAAGTTTGTACATGTGTGGTAGTTTACTGTAATGTTGAGTCAGCTCTTTGTATTAATTCACCATGAAGTAATCTTTGTTCTTGTTCAGGATTTTTGTTTTTTGAATTAAATACTTTTCTACCTTATAGCTACAATCTTTAATCAATTTTTTCCAATCATTCCAATTTTTCTATCACCATGATTGCATTTCTCTTGTCTATTGACAGTATAAGGAGACACATTTATATCTAAAACTGTTTAAAGAGATTATATTTGGAAAGAAAATATAGCTTGGATAAGATTTAGCTAATCTTGATCTTTGGTTTAAATGTCATTCACAAGATATGATGTTCCATTCAAAGTTGGTTGGAGGCTTATTTACTAAAAATGAAGGTTTGCAACCAGCTCAAAATATTTATTAGAATCTAAAAAGAAACGATGTTTACAGTATTTACATTATTCAGACTATTGTCCTCATCTTTGTTGCCATTTGTATTATGTTTTGGCTGTTGTATGCTCCGGCCTTCCTCAGGTGCTTGGAATTTCAAACCAAACCTTAAGTTACAAGCACCCTGAAGAAGGCCAGAGTGTACAGTGGCCAAAACGTTGTACAAACGGCAACAAAGATGAGGACTGAATAATGTAAATACTACCTCAACTCAGAAATATAGATAAATACTAGAGAAGCAATGTTGTATGAACCAATTATATGAAGGCCTAAACTGATAAGATAGAATTGCAAATGCAGACTTTGTAGAGATAGCTACAAGTCATTCAGCCACATAAGCAAATGCAGAAAGTTCACTCAGAAACATTGTCTGAAAGTCTAATGTTGCATAAGTCAGAACCTCAGAGAATGAAAAAAATGTTTTCTAAAACTAAGTTTTAAAGAAAACCTCCAATCTAGAACAGATAATCAAATCTATTTATTATGAATGAGTAGAAAAACATTTCAACTGTGGGTTTCATTATACCAACTAACCAAAATGTAAATTAAAAGAGCGAAAACCTGAATAAGTATTTTGATCTCAACAGAGAACTGAAGAAATTATGTAACGTGAGAGTGACAGGTGTGCCAATAATTGTCAAAGCATTGTGAAGGAAGCTGAAAAGAAAAAGAAAAGGCTGAATAAACTAATTCTAAAGAAGAATTGAAACCAACTCAGTAAGAGAAGTCTTGAAAACAGCTGAGGAGAGTACTCAGGTTTTAAGGAGGCATTATATCATTTAATTTTCAATTTAACCCAGAAGTTACTACTGGTATGAAAACTCAAAAATTGCAATAACAAAGTTTCTGATAAAATTTATGAAATTACCACAGTTTTTTAACCAGCATTTTGTTTTGTTTTTCTTTTTTTTCTCTCACTAGATATGGCATCTATTAGTCTCTAGAAAATATGGATTTTCACCCAAAGTGTTATGCCCTCCACAGGGTGCAGGTGTGAGCAGGGTTTTATGAGAGGACAGCAGTTGCCCATGCAGCATATCTCCCCTGCCCCATGCCACTGATGAGGCCAATACAGCTAGGTACAAACATCACTCGATTTGCCAGAACAAAATTGAACCAGACATTGAACTGTCATAAGGACTCCAGCTTTGAATTCAGTGTTGTCCTCCTAGTCTGGTTGACTCTATTTTTTTTTTTATGCTACATGACAAAGAAATAAAGAATACAATTTTTGTTTAATAGCAGTATATTTGGGTTTATGAAATATATTGATAACAGATTACATTATATCAATGTTTGTTTTTTTTTACCAAATCAAATACATGGAGAATTTTAGAATCACCTCATTTGTATTTCTAAAACAAATATCAGCACAAGTTAAATATGCAAATTAGTCTTCAGTTAGAATAGTGAAATTGCACACCTTTACAAGCTTAGATTTGGATAATTGAAAAGAAAAATTGCTCCAATTAGAGTTTCCAACTGAAAAAAAAAATTAAACCTATTATAAAATTTCCTTGGGAAGGTAATCCAACATGGAATACAGCAAAAAACATTGTTTCTTACAAATTTTCTCAAAACTTCAGTACAAGCAAACAAAATAAAAAAAATGAGAAAAAAAAAGACATACAAGTACAGAAGATATGAGAAAATCATTACAGAAATCAGAGCAATATGTCATGAAACTAGAAAATATGCAACAAAAAATGAAAAATAAATGGGTTGAAACAGGAGTAAAAGTTTGTGGCAAAACTGTAAGTGCAATAAAATAATATCTAAGACCTACACATCAGAAAACAAGATTACAGAAGTCTAGAGAGAAGCAATGATAGAGTGTGGAAGATTGGACCAAAGTGATATTCAATAATGAATCACAAATTTGCATTAGTCAAGGTGATGATATTTAGTTTGGTGTCATTCTAATGAAACTAACTACAAGAAAATAAGCAAATTTATCCACTCATTTATGATATGGGGCTGCATGTCAGCTAAAAGAGCAGAAGGAGATGTTGATCATTTCAACAGTCATTGCACAGATGTACAAATTTGAACACTTTTCTGATTTCATTAATTTAAAAAAAAAAAAAAGAAAAAGAAAAGAGGTTTGGTGAGAATGAAGTCCATTTTCAAAATGATAATGTATCTGGTTACAGAACAAAAGCATTATTTCTTTTTTTTTCATCAGGAAAGCATATTAACTCAAGGTTACAGACAGTATACATTGAATCTCAATTCAACTAATAATTTATAGTGGAAATCAAGGAGAAAAAACAACAAATCTGAATTCTGTAAAACTGATCAGTCATCTCTTAGTTGATAATGCTAGAATCAGCTTGGAGAATTCAGACTGTTATAAAAACCTGAGGATGAGTAACAAAGTCAAACTAACTTATTTTGTTAATGATGATTCCATCATTTTTTCCTCTATTTGTATTTCATCTGGAAAAATATCCTATTAGTTAAAATAATTCAAAGAAAAAAAAACAAAAAACACAACTGGATGAACATGCAAATGACTGTCACCACACTTGAGTATGGTGACTATCATTTTTACCAGAAATTATAAAAATAACCGTAGTAATATTATTTACATCATGTTTATTATATCAACAGAACACACAAATTCTATATTAAAATATTTCTTTTACTCCAAAATAAAAACATTAGAAAAACTAGTCTGAATTGTTTATCAACTGTGTCTACTATTTATCTTAGGATATGTCTATGACATTCCTCTTGAACTTCAGTCATTGAACTGGGTGTTATAAGCCATTCTCCAGAACTGAATCTTTCATTCATATAAACTTGTTCAGTGTAATACCAAGTAGCAGAGATCTAAGACTTTTACAGGGTATTTCAAATATAGACATCATGTGACATACTTGTAAAATCAGTAATTTAATATTAATATTCATATATGTATTATAACAGCAGTATTATAATGGTCCCAATTCTACATTCTCACTTTTATTAATACTTGAATGGTGACTTGAGAATTTTATAAAAGCTTGCTTACATTTTAAGAAATTTCAGAGGCATGGTTCCTTGGATTTTTACAATAGTGCTTACTCATTAGCAACTACCATATAGCCTTAATAAAAAAATCTCACTTGCAACAATTTTATGAGTATTTTTCATTTCATATACAAAAGACTAACAAATATAACAGAAAAGGCAAAGACACAGTATTAACATTTTCTGCTATAAAAAATCTTCCTTAAAGAAAAAATAATTCACATAGCTAAGATGAAATCAAAGAAAAAATGTGCTGACTAAAATTCATGGTATTTTATGCAAATATTAATAAAAAAAAACCTCAATGATTGTTAGAGCAAAGAGTCTTAGTTTGAAGTCTAGTTTGTAAATTTAGAATGCTTGATGTTATTAAAGCATAATGTAGAGAATCATAGATCTACTTCACTACCAATCAACAATACAGACAAAACTAACTTAAAACTCATTATGAAACAAGATTATTTTTCATATAAAAGCACAAAAAAAGATTAAACAAAATGTTTCAATAAGAATATTAACAAAGAGATACATTTTAGTTTAATGGCATTGGTTTTTCAGGTAAACAATAGTTATTCACAACTTCACTTGAATGTAATATGATACAAGGTTGAGTTTAAAGAAGTTTCACATTACATGGGACATATTCCTCAACAAGTCATTATTGGTATATCTCAAGTATCAGGAATTAACACTAACTTAATCAGGTTGGGAGACAATTTACACTTTAGCCTTAATAAAAATGATTAGGTAAATTACGAAAGAACTTTTGGATAATTGCAAAAATATTTATTGAGACAGAAAAATCCAGTTTATTTATTGCCTTGGAGAAAGAACCCATTTGTATAGAGGATACTCTTTATTTTTATTTCTTTTGAAGATTCTATAAAACAATTCTAACAATTTTCATTGTATTTCTTTTTAAAGAAATAATATTGAACTAAAATTTATTCCCAATGACAGTAGCTCCTTTATTATATTTTGGTCAAGCAGACAACAATGTGATGAATTCTAGCCAGTCAAATTATACTGTGTGTGTCTCTCCTCTAACCATGTTTTTAATCATTTCACCCCAGGCAAAACAATAAAGCCACTAAGATGTGAGGGATTAATAAGAGCAAGAGAATATAAAATAAATTAAGAAAAAAAAAAAGCAAGAAACTATTCAATTATTGTCATAGCCAATCATATTGCTAGACAATTTTTCTCAATAGAATCTATCTTGTACATTTCTAAGTCCACCATTCATCCATGCATCAAATATTGCCACATCTGGTCTGATTTTGCTATATATCTAGAGATTCTTGACAAAACCCACAAAAGAATATGCAACATTATCAGTCCTGACCTGGAATCTTAGCTTTAATCAGTGCTCAACCACTATAATGTAGCTTCCCTATGCCTTTTCTATAAATATTTTCATGGTAATTGTTCTTTACTATTTGATACCTAGACTATGAGTTTAAGCACAGTATGAAGGTGTCAATTTTAATGCTGAAATTCCTAGTTGTAACAATAAGCTAATAGTTTCTCATCTTGCACATTTTTTTATCATTTCACTCCAAATAAGGCAACAAAGACATTGAGACAAGAGTTTACTGATTGGAAAAGAATATAAAAAAAAAAGGAAACATTAAGGAGCAAAAACAATTTATTTTCTGAAGCCTGATCTCCATTCTCCCACTGTAGGCTTTATTTGGAAGAGTTTGTTGTTAGTGTTGCCATTCCAATGTCATTGCCATTTTGTCAGAAAAAAAATTATATATTTGAGTTTTCAAGTCCATATATGGAATGCTGATATTGTCCGGGCTGAGATCTAAGGCCGGTTTTGCTGCCAAATCAGCTCTTTCATTTTCATGCACTCCAATGTGGCTTAGTATCCAGCACATAATTATATCTTTGTGACTAGACAGAGTCTAGTCTACTCAGCAATTTAACTATTAATGGGTTTTCTAGACGTTTGTTTTTCACTGATGTTAATACCGAGAGTGAATCTGAAAATATGATAAATTTGTTGTGTTTGTCATTGAAAATTATGTTGAGAGCAAGTTCAATTGCACAGACTTCTGCTGTAAAGATGGAACTTTCCATAGGAAGGGCTTTTTGGTATATGATTTTATTAAGTACGGCAGCACATGCTGATCTATTGCCATCCTTAGATCCATCCGTAAATATATATTGGTGATCCGGATGGTTTAAGAGGATAGTATGACATTTTTCCAGAAAGGTACTGGGGTGTGTTTTTGCTTTTGGTAGTTTGTTTAATTGAAGGATTACTTGAGGTTCTTTGATGATCCAAGGTGGAACTTGTGTGAGTGTGCTTTTATGTATCCTTTTAATAGGAATTTTGGATTCATGGAGAACAGTCTCCATTTGAAGGCCAAATGGTTTGATTGAATTTTCTTTTTGTTGAAACTTTTTTGTTGAATTTTCTTTATGTTTAGAATTGAAAGTGCAGTCATAAGCTGGGTTGGTTGGACACAACTTCAATTTTAAGTAATATTGGAGAGCCAGCTTTATGCATCTAAGTTGTAGAGGGGCTTCATGGGTTTCAGTGTAAAAACTTTCAGCTGGAGAAGTTCTGAAGGCTCCTAGGACCTGTCTTAGACCTTCATGGTGAATTGGGTCAAGCTTCTTAAGGTAAGATTTCCTGGCAGATCCGTAAATAAATATACCGTAATCTAATTGGGATCAAATTAGAGCTCTGTATAACTTGATGAGCGCTTGACGATCAGCTCCCCATTTTGTATGGGCAACTACTTGTAAGAGTTGTTGAGCACAGGCCATTTTAGATTTTAAATGTCTTATATGAGGTATGAAAGAATTTCCTGTCAAATATAACTCCAAAGAATTTGTACTCATTAATGATCGGTATTTCTGTATCTTCCAGCTTTATGACTGGGTCATTTTCCTCAGTTGACAAAAATGCACACATTTTGTTTTGCTTTTAGATATCTTGTATCCGTTTCTATGTACCCAATGTATTATTTTATTGGTGCATTGTTGCAGTTGGTGTTCTGCAGTCCTCATATATTTTGATCTGGAAGTGATACAGAAGTTGTCAATGTAAAGATAGTAGTAAGGCATTTTGTTATACTGTTAATTTTTATATTGAAAAGTGTCACCGATAGGATACTCCCTTGTGGGACTCTCTCTTCTTGCTTGTGGAAGTTTGAAAGTGTGAATCCGATTCGAACTCGGAACTCCCTATTCGACAGAAAACTCTTAATAAAGTTTGGCAGTTTACCTCGCATTCCAAGTTTATGGAGATCTGTCATTATTCCAAACTTCCAGGTGGTTTCATAAGCCTTCTCTAGGTCAAAGAAGATTGCTATAAGATGTTGTTTTTGGATATTGGCCTCTCTTATGGAAGTTTTCAATTTAACCAAATGATCCGTTGTTGATCTGTTTTCTAAAACCACATTGAGATCTGGTGATAAGTTTATTGGATTCAAGGTACCAGATCAGTCTTTTGTTAATCATGCGCTCCATTGTTTGACAGAGGCAACTTGTGAGAGCTATTGGACAGTAGTTGGATGGGTTTGTGTGGTCTTTTCCAGGTTTAGGTATAGGGATGACAGTTGCTATTTTCTATGATTCTGGGACTGTCCCATGTGTCCAGATATCATTAAATATTTTGAGGAGGTAGGTCAGTGATTTGTTTGGTAAATGTTTTAGAAATTCATAATGAATTTCATCAGGGCTGACTGCTGTATTATGTGATTCTTTGATGGCTTCTTTCAGTTCCGCTAATGTAAACGGAAGATTATATTTTTCTAGATTATTTGTCTTAAAGTTAAGTTTTTGTTTTTCAACAAGGTTCTTATAAGTAATGAATTGTGGGTTAGAGGTGTTAAGTGAGGAATTTTGTGAAAATGTCTTGGCTAGTATATCTGCTATGTCTTCCTTTGTAGTTGCTTCTGTCTGATCTTTTCTAAGATGTCTGAGATGTTTGTTTTAGTGGAGGAGCCAATTTGATCGACATAGTTTTGCCAACTTTCCTTTTTTGCTTCTTTAATGATTTTTCGGGTTTTTACCCTGAGCAGTTTGAAGGCATTGAGATTAATGCTGGTAGGTTGTTTGAAATTTTTGTAAGGCAGCCTTACGAAGGAGGATAGCTGTCTTGCATTCATCATTGAACCTGGGAGTTCTCTGTTTGTCTGAGCTTGAGGTTTTTTCGATGGATTCATTGTATATAGAGATTAGCATTTCGGTAAAATATTTTGTGTGGTCTATAATGTTAGAGTCTGGAAAATGTTTTTGTTCACAGAGGGTTTCAAAAACTTCCCAGTTTGCCTTGTTAAGTTTCCAATGAGGGAGTTTTTCATCTTTAAGTGGTTGTAGAGTTTCAAGAAATATGAGGAAGTGGCCACTACTGCATAGATCATCATGAACTTTCCACCCATAGTCCATATAGCTTATGGGATCGCATAAAGTGAGGTCAATGGCTGAGTAAGAACCTGTGAACGGGTTGAGGTATGTTTTTGATTTATCATTTAGTAGGCAAAGGTTATCTGATTCAATGATTTTTTTCTAGGTCTTTACCTTTTCTATTGGTTTTCTGGCACTCCCAGACAGTGATGTGGCTGTTTAAATCACCCAGCAATAAATAAGGTTTTGTTATTTGCTGAAGTAGTTTATTCACTTTAGAGTCACTGATGGGGTCATGTGGAGGGATGTAGATGGAGCAGATGTGTATTGGTTTATGCAGAGTAACTTTAATAATTGCTTGGAGTATCTATCTAAATTTGACTTTGGGGTATATCTTTCCTAACTAGGATCAATACTCCTCCTGAGGCTCTGTTTCCATCTTTGTTAAAATAGTTATACATGTGGTATTGTTTAAATTTAATAAAGGTTGTTTCTTTTAAGAAGGTTTCTTGTAGGCAAACTATTTTGGGTTTATGGTTGGCCATTAGTTGGTGAAGTTCCTCATAATTAGCCCGAATTCCTCTGCAATTCCACTGTAGGATTGCATTATTTTGTAATTTCATTGTTTGGTATGAGATTTGTCTGAATTGGTGTTATTGTTCTTTTTTGATTTGTTTTTAATGCTCAGCTCATCAGTTTCCATCCTTTCCAGAAAACTAAACCTGTATTCTGTGTCAATCTTCAATGTTAATGGTTCTGTAGGTTGGCTTGTTAAGTTTGAAACCTTTAGACGTTCCCGTGAGGAAGATGGAGTATGGTCTCTCTTGGATTGCGATGGGCGTTTTTCTTTGTTCTTATTTGATTCGGGGTTTTGTATATTATTTTTCCCATTGTTGTCACTTTTAGAAGCTGAAAAACAGATTGATAATTGTTGCAAATTCTGTTTTTTGGTAGGAGTGGTCTGTGATGTTTTTGTTTTTTTTGCTATTTCTTTTTCATTCTTTATTTTATCATGGGTTTTATTATTCTGAGCAGGGACTTCCAATTGAAATGTTTATTGAATACTATTGGTGTGTTCTTTCTTTAGCTCTGCCTGGAATTTTGTCCACTCGCTTGAATCTAATTTTATGAGTTTTTCATTTAGCATTCTATATTTTTTATCTTCATTGTCAGCTCTCCATGTAACCGAAGCATAGCTATCTCACCCATATAGACCTCTACAATTTTCCTGGCCTCCAGGAAAGATACATTTTTCTTATGTTTTACTTCAATGATTTCTTTTTCTTTCCTGTAGACGTCACAAGATCTTGCATATGCTGGATGGTCCTGTTGGCAATTTGGGCATTTTAGTGGTTTCAAACATTCCTCCTCTTTATGGTTTGGTTCTTTTTCTCCACATTTGGCACATATCTGTCATCCTCTGCAAGCGTCCCTGTGGTGTCCAAATTTCTGACATTTGAAGCACCTCAGGGGAGCTGGAATGTACTGTTCCACTTTCTCCAGATAATATACTATTTTGACCATTTTAGGGATTTGGGGCTGATTAAAAGTCAATATATAGGTATTAGTTTCAACTTTTTTGTCACCCTTTATGTTTATTCTTTTTATATCTATCACTCCTTGTTTTCCCAGGGCCTCTTGTTTCTTCTTCTGAGGCTAAAGCCAACTCCTGGCTTCTGATTACACCTTTGGAAGTGTTTAGCCTCTCATGTGGATAGGCTTTGCATTTGGAATCATAAAATCTTTTCAGTTTTAGGTTTTCTGCTTGTCTCCTGTTATCCACTTCGACAAGTAAATTTCCATTTCTCAATTTTTTTAACATTTTTTGGGGTCAAGAATGGGGAGAATTTAGCGAGACAGATCTCTTACAGGGATTCAATGATAATGAATCTGGGGAAGTCTGCTGTTTCACATTCAGAGTCCGATTCGGATAAATTTCTTTTAGATTTTTTTATTCGAAGATGCCAGGTTTTGGTTTTTATTTTCACTGGCCCTGTGCTCCACCACCCACCATGGAGTCCAACTTCAGAAGGGAATAAACCAAGGGGGAAACCCATTCACCTTGGCTGAGACAGGGATACACGACCAGTATACTCATATTGAGAGCAAGTCTTGAGCCTCTGCAAAATTTTGGTTTTAGAACTCTTTAATTTAGCAGTGATGAAAAAGTCTTTTGCACTCAACACAGTTGATCCTCATCCCCTCCGCCTTCTAGCTCATATAAGATAAAGGGATGTGAAATATTCCACTAATATAATTTCAATAATACTACTGGGATAGAAAGAAATATATATGAGCTAGGATATGTCGGGACCAGCTGATTGATCGGATCGGGCCTCTCTGACTGCCCGTCTAGCCCAGATAAGGGCCAAAGTGGTGTGTTGAAGGAACATGACTTCGTTGCACCCGGGTCATGAACTTCTCAACCACCAGGATTTCGTCCCCAGGCATTACGGGTCGCCACCCATGGCCAACAGGTGGCCCCCTTGGGGGACTTTTACCCCCTGCAGAAGTGCAGTCAACGTATTCTGAAGCCCCGCCGACAGGGCAAACAAAAATTTTGAAGGGGTAATTTTCTAGAAGTAATGATTTTCTTCAGAATTATTTTATTGTTAATTACAATTCAAAACATCACTAAAGTAATAATTAACACAGGAATCTTGATTGTAGGTTCATTTTTGTTCATTTATGAGATTTAATAGTTTAATTCTCTGCAATTGTATGAGTAAGGCATACTGAGAAAGTATTCAGCATTCTTAAGCAAGATATTTTTAAATATGGGGGATTCTTAGAATTTGGAAGAGGCAATGCTGAGAGGAGAACGCATAGGTAAGCAGAATTTTTGTTACAACTATTACTGAATGTGAACAAAACATTTTCTTCATAAAAATATTATCATCACCCCCAATTTTAAAACTTGTTCCTGAAATATCAAAATGGAGATGGGAAAAATGAGAGCATGGAAGACCTGCAGAACTTTCGTGAGTTAGCAAGGGACTGATAAAAGATATTTACAAAGTTTCAGAAGATAGAAAATCACACTGAGTTGCAATGTATATACAAGTTAAAACAGCTCATCATGATGATGATGATGCATATTTTTACAATTTCTTTTCTATTGCTTAACATTTTAAGCAGTTTTAACATTTTTTAAAAATATATATATATATATATAAAATAATAAAATCACCTTTAAATCCGGACATAACACGTTACATTGCATTTGATTACATGGTTTTGTTGTCATTTCGCGCTATCAAACAGTGTGACGTCATAGAACCGCATTGCAAATTTGAGAACTGCGTTTGTTATTTTTGGTAACTATTGCCATTGCCTAGCAGAGTTTTATGTCAACACAAAATAAAATCGTCGGTGATGGTGGATGTTATTGTATTACCGTCTAAATAACCTCTGCAGATGGCTCATGTAAGCCAAAAGCTTAGAAGCAAATTAATAAAAAATTATCCAAATGTTGGAGAATTTTTGTCTTTATTTTCAACTGAAATTAAAGCCAAAATATGACGTTTAGAACAGCTCATGATTAAATGTAATAGACACTCATTGTCTCTTATATTTAACAGTATATGTTTAGAAAATTATTTGCTGCCTCGATACACTAAATTATATATATATATATATATATATATATAAATCATTTCACCCCAAGCAAGGTAAGATCACCACTTCTGCATAAGGAGTTACAGTAAGAAAAAAAAATGGTACAGGGGATGTCAAGAAAAGAATAAGAGAAAGATGGGAATCAAGGAGATAGAAGATGGCAATTGACATTGCTACAATCACCTGATGTTTAAACATCAGGAGATTGTAGCTATCAGAGAAGTACATATATGGAAGGGAGTTCCACAGGCGGGAAATGCAAAAAATAACCTGATAGAGTAGTAGTGGAAGTTAAATTTGACTATTTTGACAGTAAAAGGGTGGGACCTAGATGCCAGTCTAGTAGCACAAGTAAAATTTATGTGGTCAGTGTACTAAGAAAAGAAGCTCATCAAAGCAGAAACCATGAAAATATTTTTAGAAAAGACAGAAGGAAGCTATTGATAAGAAAGTGACTGAAGTTGAGCTGCTAAATCAGGATTGATTACGTTGCAGATCCTTTGGATTTTGTCAAGAACCCCGAGATGAAAAGCAGGAGCACTCAACCAGTATGCACGGAAGAATGGTAGATTTATAAATGTAAAAGATGGATTCTGATGACAAAAACTACCTGGCCCAACGCAGTAATCTAACTTTCTTATTGATTCAATGTAGTTGTTCCACTTAAGGTCAGTTGAAAAGGTGAAACCAAGGAGGTGTAGTGCATTGCTTTCTAGGAGACTAGTGTAATCCATACTGATGAAAGTTAGGAAAGTTTCTCTATGGTAGTTAAAGGAGAGCAGCTTTGTTTTGTAAGCATTAAAATTTATGAGCCATTTCTTACCACAATCTATCACAGATTCGAAGTCTTTTCCAAAGCAGCAGCAAGGTTTACTTTGTCAGCCTTGACAGATGTTTTATTGAGACAGGAGTAAATGTTGGCATCATCTGCATAGATGCCTTCTTGTGAACTGATTACATCAGGAAGATCATTGATGAAGATCAGGAAAAGCATAGGACATAAAATAGAGTCTTTTGCAAGAATTCATATGAAAGGATCTGGAAGCATCTTCATTCAAAACAGCCTATATTTTACAATTTGATAGGAACGATTGAATGAAATTGAACAATCATCCAGAAATACCGTAGCCTTGTAGCTTGTGCAGAAGAAGAGCATGGCAAAACCCGTCAAATGCTTTCAGGATATTCAGGGCAACAGCTCAGACTTTGCCATTCTTATCAAGAGCCTGGTGTATATATATATTCAGTGATAGATCTGACCAAGCAGAAATCATACTGCTTGTCAGAGAGTGGGCTGTGGGATGATGAATCATTTCAACATTAATAATAGCCTCGAACACTACCAAAATGTGGTAACAAGCTGATAGGGTGATAATTAGAGGGGTCAAAGGACTATTTGATGATGATTAGTTTTTTCCAACATCCAGTGTAAAAAGAAAAAAAGTTCAGAGTATTGGGAGGGATAGCACCACAGGAGGAGGAACAGTGGTACACCTTTGGGAGTAATTTATTTACATTGGTTATTTATTACTCTATGCCAAAAATCTCACCTGTGGCTCCAAATAGCTGTTTGCATGCAACAACAACCACACTTGGTAATCTGCTTCAACTGGCTAGCAAACCAGATAAGTGCAAATCCTCAATAATTTCAGATCTGTCAGTCCTAACAGTGATTCCCGGCAGAGTGGGCAGATGCAATGGCTAGTGGCTATTCTGCTTTTGAATTGAGAACAACAGGAAAGTCCGGCAGCACTCAGGGTGACTGGGCAGCCTCTTATCTTTAGGATGGCACTGCCCACCGTCACATGAGGAGCGGATGTACAAGTACACAAAAACTGTGTAGACGCAAAAATTAAAATTATAATTTTTTTTAATATTCAAACTTGAAACTAGCATTCCATTAACTTTACGTTTTTCAATTCTTTAAAATGAAGTAAGTCTTTAACCCCCACAAAAAAAAAGTATCTCTTCTTATCACAAACAACAACTGGATGAAGAATAATAGTTAGAAATTCCCCTGAAAAACAATTTATTTTAAAATAAATATTGAATGTGACTTTTAAAAGAAAATGTTTTTATGCACGCACCAACTCTTAGCAAGAATTATTTTTTGAGTTTTATTGAATTATTTTTGGTAAGGTTAGGGACGAATTTTCACAGTTGATATTGCATCTTTTTTTTTATTGAAATAACCGTGACTTCTTCAGAGTACTTTTACGCTAAAAGTATTCTGAAGTAACTCAACTGTAAAAAAAAAAAAAAAAAAATTAATCCCCACCCCCAATAATGTTCAATTTACTATTGAAATGGGGGTCTGACTCAAAGAAAAATATTTTTTACAGTTTCCTAAAAGTTACCTACCTATTCAACATAAAAATAAACTTGATGTTTTTGTTTTTTGCCGTGTTTTATTTTCAATATCGAAAATGCGTACACAAGCAATTTTTTTCTGGTAAAAGATTTTTTTTTTCTATTTGTTTTTTTGAAAGTTTAAACATCCAGCCATGCCCATTACCAGAGCGGTTGGGGTGGGGAGGTGCTAGTAAGAATTTTCACACTAAAAAATTAGTTTTTACATTTTCACGGGGGGGAGGGGCGTGAATTAAGTTGTTAGTGACTGACTTGCATCTCTAATTCATCGAACGCTTTTTTTTCAAGCTATTATTATTTGAGAGTAAAGAAAATGTTACAGACTGAAAGTGAAATTTAGATTTTTTATGATGATTTCCATACAATTTAAAAAAATAAACACTAAGTATAATGCCTCCGGGCCGCCTTGTGTTCGCCGAACGTAAGGGGCCTTTAGACATTTAGCATTTAACTCCTGCCGAGAGTCAAGACTCTGAGTCAAAGTACATTTCAAAACAGGTTTATTGAAATGTACTTTGACTCAGAGTCTTGACTCTCGGCAGGAGTTAAATGCTAAATGTCTAAAGGCCCCTTACGTTCGGCGAACACAAGGCGGCCCGGAGGCATTATAGTAAAAAAACGGAGATAGATGTCCCGTAGAAATTCCAGTGAAAGAAAGACGTTTTCCCTCCTTACGGAAAGTTGTTTAACGGTCCTGGACCGTCAGAACTCGAGCGTCACGGTCAACTAGAGTAGTGTCTCTACACGGTCACCACCTTTTGCTCCCTCACCCCAACTATGGAAGAAAATTTGTCGAGTCGCTCGAGGACCCACTCCTCAACCCGCTCTCGGACTTCCCGAAGGTCGTCCACAGCGGCCGCCGCTGTTGCCGCCCAAGCGAAGGCGGAAGCTGCTAGAACACGCGTGGCCTACATTGATGAGGAACTGAGGGTTAAAATGGAGCTAGAGAGGATAAAAGCTAGAAAGGAAGCGGCTGTAGCCGCAGCCGAAGCAGAAGTCTTAAGGGAAGCTGCCGAACAGGAAAGCGAACGGTCCAGCCATCACCGCATGAAACTTATCTCCGCTCCGGTCGACCCCAGCGCACGGGTCAGGGAGTATTTAGCCGACCAAGCGAAGCAACCAAAACAAGAGATGCCTGGACCCCTACCACTTCCCAATGAAGAGAGCGCTCAGGTAAGCCAGCTCGCCTCACATAGACTGGCTAATCTGGATAGACCCGTCCAAACGACACCCCCCGTCATAAGCTACCATTCTCCCAACTCACACATCGGGGGCAATGAACCACGCGACAACTGGTACCCCTCTCACACTAGGGGCATCCTCCAGCCTCAACAAACCACGGAATTCATGAGGTATCTAACCCGGCGAGAACTTATGACCACTGGTTTGCCACCTTTTAATGATAGACCAGAAGATTATAAAAAGTGGAAACGGTCCTTCCAAGGCGCCGTAAGACGCCTCAGACTCACACGTGATGAAGAGATGGACCTTTTAGTGAGAGGGCTCGGCAAAGAGTCACGGGAACATGCCGAGAGGCTAAGGTCAGCCCACCTCAACCACCCTGAAAGGGGACTCCAAAGAATATGGGAGCGACTCGAGGAATGTTACGGCGCCCCTGAAATGATTGAAGACGCCCTCTTCAGAAGAATCGACAATTTTCCCAAATTATCGGGCGATGAATTCCCCAGACTGAGAGAACTCAGCGACTTGGCCACAGAACTCCTGTCCGCTAAAGAGGATGGAGATCTCCCCAGCCTTGCCTTCCTGGACACTGCTCGAGGCCTTCATCCCTTTGTGGCCAAGTTACCACCCTCGCTTCAAGATGAATGGCTATCAGTCGGATCCGACTACAAGGAACGACACCGAGTCATGTTTCCCCCCTTCGAGGTATTCGTGAGCTTTGTATCACGACAAGCTAGGATCAGGAATGATCCTAGTTTCAAAGTCAATCTTCTAGCTAGCGGGTTCTCCCGTAAAGAAAACAAACAAAAAATTGTAACGGTACACAAAACCGTGGTATCTCCTACGCCCTCCGACACCACACGTCCCCATAGTGAAGCAAGGGACTTGACCCAGTACTGCCCGCTTCATGAGAAGTCCCACCACCCACTGCTGAAATGCCGGGCCTTCCGAGAAAAGGCATTGACAGAGCGCAAGACCTTCGTCAGAAACAGGGGCATCTGTTTTAAGTGCTGTGCTACCACCGCGCACGTGGCAAAATTCTGTAAAGCAGATGTTACATGCAATGAATGCAACAGCAAAGATCACAACACTGCTCTCCATCCTGGACCACCACCAGAGACCATCAGCACTAAACCCGCCGCTAAGGACGGCGGGGAGGATAAAACCCCTGCAGTTGCCGGAGTAGTTTCGCAGTGCGCTCAAATCTGTGGCGGCGACCTCTCGGAGAACTCCTGTTCCAAGATATGCCTCGTCAACGTTTACCCTGCAGATCAACCCGACAAGGCAGTGAGGATGTACGCCATTATCGATGAGCAGAGCAACCGGTCTTTGGCAAACTCAAGCTTCTTCGATAGATTTAACAGCAACGAGCCCAGTTTCCCATACTCCCTTAAAACTTGCGCAGGAGTAACTCAAACCATGGGAAGAAGAGCGACAGGCTTCCAGGTGGAATCCTTGGACAGAAAGATCAGCCTTCCTCTCCCCAGCTTGGTGGAATGTAACAGAATACCCGACGACAGGTCTAGCATTCCCACACCTGAGGCAGCCTTCCACCATCCCCATTTGAAGAAGATAGCGCACCTCATCCCTACTCCGGAGCCTAAAACCCCTATAATGCTCCTTCTAGGACGTGATATCCTGAGAGTTCACAAGGTACGTGAACACATAAACGGGCCCCATGACGCCCCTTACGCACAAAGGCTGGACCTGGGGTGGGTGATAGTAGGCAACGTCTGCCTAGGGAGATTTCACCCACCCACCGTGGTGAAAACGATGCATACAAATGTATCCGAGGGAGGCCACCCTACCCTTTTCGAATTATGCCCGAACAACTTTAAAGTTCAGGAGAACTACATCGGAAACGGGCTTTACTCCACCGATGACGATGGCTACATATTTCAACGGACCAGTGATGACGAAAAGGTAGCCCCCTCCATTGAGGATATTGCTTTCCTCAACCTCATGGAACGAGAAGTCGAGAGGGACACCGACCACAACTGGGTTGCTCCCTTGCCGTTCAAAGACCCTCTGGGATTTGCCGCCCCCGTCGCTATCGAGGGAAAATTCATCCTGAGGGAGTTGACGGACAAGAACGCCGAATGGGACTCCCCCCTACCCAAGGAGATGTACGAACCTTGGTCGTTGTGGAGAGACTCCTTAAAGGCCCTAAACGAGATTCTCATCCCTAGGATGTTTACAACTCTACCTCCCTCTAAAGCGGCACGCAGAGAGCTGCACATCTTTTCCGATGCATCCACTAAAGCCATCGCTGCAGTAGCCTACCTCAGAGTCATCGACGGTAAAGGAAAAAGCCACGTTGGCTTCGTCATGGGGAAAGCAAAGCTAGCTCCACGACCTGAACACTCGATTCCAAGACTAGAGCTCTGCGCGGCCCTCCTTGCAACGGAACTGAGTGAGCTGATTTCTTCCGAGATTGACCTGAAGCCTCATTCCACCACCTTCTACACTGACAGCAAAGTGGTGTTAGGCTACATCCACAACGAAACTAGACGTTTCTATGTGTATGTTAGCAATCGAGTACTGCGGATACGAAGATCCTCTCACCCCGATCAATGGAGATACATACACACAGACCTGAACCCCGCTGACCTCGGCACTCGTTCCGTGCCCGCATCCCACCTGCAAACCACCACCTGGCTCAATGGCCCCAGCTTTCCTCTGCCAGGAGGCAAGGATGACCCCGGCTACGATCTAATAAATCCAGAAAGAGACGCAGACGTCCGTCCTCAAGTGTCCACGTTAGCTACGTCTTCGGCAAATCTACAGCTCACTACGCTGCGTTTTGAGAGGTTTTCCACTTGGCTGTCGTTGACTAGAGCCCTAGCCAATCTCATACATATCGCTGGCACCTTCCACCAAGCTCATACCACCTCAAGAGGTGAATGTAGAGGGTGGCATTATTGCCCCAAAACACGCACTGTCGAGGAACTCTTACAGTCAAAAAATACCATCATCCGATCGGTGCAGGAAGAAGTCTACCCTGAAGAACTCTTGAGTATAGCACGCAAGGAGGATCTCCCTAAAGGCAGCCCGCTTAAAGACCTCAATCCTTTCATCGACAATCACGGCTTGTTGAGGATTGGGGGTCGCACTGGCAAAGCAGAGATCGAAACCAGAGAGAAAAACCCTATTGTCATCCCTGGGAGACACCACGTCGGATCTTTGATCGTGGGCTACTACCACGAGCAATCCAAACACCAGGGACGTCTGTTCACCGAGGGAGCCATCCGTGCAGCAGGATTTTGGATAATCGGTGGGAAGAGATGCGTGAGCCGGCACATTCACCGCTGCGTCACCTGCCAAAAACTCAGGAACCCCACCCTGACACAGAAGATGGCTGACCTTCCTGCCGACCGTCTCAGCACTAGTCCTCCCTTCACCAACATCGGCTTAGATGTGTTTGGTCCTTGGGTAGTCTCCTCACGCCGAACTAGAGGCGGACTCGCCAACAGCAAGAGGTGGGCGGTAATGTTTACTTGTATGAGCACTCGAGGTGTTCACATTGAAGTCATTGAATCAATGACCGCCTCCAGCCTCATCAACGCGCTCAGACGCTTCTTCGCCATCCGCGGCCCCGCTAAGCACATACGCTCCGATTGCGGAACCAACTTTGTGGGCGCTTGCAGGGAGCTGGGCATCGAGTCTCCCATAGATATAAGCTCAGTCTCTAGATACTTGGCAGGGCAGGAGTGCACCTGGTCTTTCAACCCTCCCCATGCTCCACATATGGGAGGAGCTTGGGAAAGGATGATCGGCATAGCAAAAAGAATATTAGATGCCATGTTCTTGCAGTACAAGCATAGGATGACCCATGAATCGCTCACCACATTTTTGGCGGAGGTCTCTTACATAATCAATGCCCGCCCCCTCATTCCTGTGTCGTCAGATCCGGATCAACCCCTGATACTTACCCCTGCTATCCTCCTCACTCAAAAAACAGGTGTTCCCTTCACGCACGAGCGTGAATACGGACCCAAGGACATCCTAAGAAGCCAGTGGAAATTCGTTCAGCATCTGGCCGAGATTTTTTGGAGCAGGTGGAGAAGAGAATATCTATCCTCGATCCAAAAACGTTCCAAATGGAGGTCGGAGGTACCCAACCTTGAACCGGGGAACGTGGTGCTGCTCAGGGACGAGCAAACCAGCAGAAACAAGTGGCCTCTAGGACTTATAACCCGTGTCTTCCCTAGTGAGGACAATCTAGTACGTAAAGTTGAGGTCAAGATCTACACTGGGAATTGCGCTAGACTCCTCCTTAGACCCATCACTGAAATTGTCCTTCTCAGCGCCAAAGAGTAACTATTTATGACGTGTCATACGTCAGGCGGGGAGTATCATGTTACCAGTCTGCTACGGCTTACCTCCCTTCCAGCCCTCCTATCCAAAGGGTCTCTCTCACCTTACTCCGGTTACTTCCGCCGGTGCCCTGGCCTTTTCGACAGCTTCGCTGACGGCGTGCGGACGGCATGCGCCTTCTTTCTTTCTTTCTGTTATCCTAAATCCCTTCGACATCTCCGTTTTTTTACTATAATGCCTCCGGGCCGCCTTGTGTTCGCCGAACGTAAGGGGCCTTTAGACATTTAGCATTTAACTCCTGCCGAGAGTCAAGACTCTGAGTCAAAGTACATTTCAATAAACCTGTTTTGAAATGTACTTTGACTCAGAGTCTTGACTCTCGGCAGGAGTTAAATGCTAAATGTCTAAAGGCCCCTTACGTTCGGCGAACACAAGGCGGCCCGGAGGCATTATACTAAGAAATTAAAGAAAAAAAAATCTTGCTCGAATGAAATGATCGCGATTCACTTCAAATGCAAATTATTTGATAAATCTACGACACGTCGAAGGAAGAGTAACAACATTCTTTTATTGTTAAAAACTAAAAGGAAGACTAAAGAAAGAAAGAGTCAAATGATGCATGCAATCATAATAAATCACTCACCTTTGAAATGGATAGGAATTTGCAAATTTTTACCAGTCACTACGTAATCCTGAACTTTCCGTTCCCATTGCATTTTTCGGGCAATAACTAATTTTCTTCGCCGGATCTCCAATACTTGCAAAGGAACTGCACATCCTAAAGCACTGTTACCCTCGGGTACCGGCACAAAAGAGTTTAAATATGGTAAATGTTTATGCAAGTTACCCTGAACTAGTCGGACCCAAAATGGTAATTTCTGTTTGGCAAGATGGCCTTTCATAGACATAGGTTTGTTTGTGGTGTCTCGACGTACCCGGTGGTTAGTAGAGGAAGCAGATTGTTGCTGCATCGTGTTCGAAGAGAATGAAGAATTTAAAACCTGTTCCTGTGATTTGAGGACAACGGTTGAGGTAGAGGACGTAACAGAACTTGTAGAGTGTTTTGAGGCCCTTACACTTACAGCCATGTCTGATAACTTTCGTTGTTGTAGATAAGGTAAGGTCTCAGAAAATTTTTTTAAAATCCAAGAACTTTCTTCCCCCTCGTCTCTAGAGTAGACTTAAAAAAAAAAAAACCTCTGCAAACTAGTTTGCTCCAATATTAACACTGAGAATTATTATTCAATTTAAGTAGTAGTAAGGAGAAAGCGGAATGCATCAAATTGTGTTCAAATAACAATTTAAAATTCAAACTTAAGTTAAAAGTTACATTATTTTTTTAACTCGGCTCGACGTACTTATTTTAATTGTTGAAACAAACTTTCCTCTCCAGTTCTTTAAGGAAAAGTCTGATAAAAAATATATATTGTCATAAAAGGTGTTTAAAAGTAAAAATTCCACCTTACATGCAGCTGTCAACCGTTGCTCTCTTCCTGTTGTAATGTACACCCAACAAGTTCTTCCTCGTGTAAAATTGGAAGAGCTTAAAAACTTATCATTTTTCCTCATCCCGAATTAAAAATCTTTCTTGTTGTCTTCCATTATAGAATGATTTCAAACAAGAAGTTCGCATTAATCATTAATAAAGTTACTAAAAGTTGTTTTGAACTCTTAACCTGTTTGACACCATTCCGAAAATATATCCAACAAAATGTGATTTTATGCAGCTATTAAATTTTTCGGGTATCTCACAGCAAACAACTGGATACAAAAAAAAAGTTATCCCCTTTTTTGTGTGTGTGTGTGTGTGTGTGTGTGTGTGTGTACTGTTTTGTTAGTGACGACGAGACTGTCGAAGCAAGTAGGTTTCCAAAGCAATAGGTGTGTGTCACCAGGTAAGTAGTAGTCCAAATAGATCCAGTCCGAAAAGACGAAAATAGGTTGTTGAAATGAAGTTACTTCTCTTAGCCCTGTTTATATTTGTCAATCAAAGAAACCAAGAGAGAAGAGAAAAATTACTCGTATACAAAAGAAAACTAGACGCACTGCAACAGGTTAACTCCCCAGCAAGGAATATTTTAAACTAAAAGTTTTAAATTAAAACTAAAATCTAATTTTGAACAAACTTAAATCTGTTGTCAAGATTAAAGTAGATATTATTAACTAAGTTAATAACTGTGAAATTGTAATTTTTAGTAAGCTAGCTTTAATTACCTGAAGTAAAACAGAAAAAAAAACTGCAATTTTTTTCCAGGTAAGTCTTACTGACATTGTTGCTGTGGTCACGTGATTGGTATCTCTCTGCACAGCTCACTTGTTGCGTTAAAGTAGATAATAAAGGGGGAAAAGTTTCGATGTTAAGCCTGCTAAGGTGTTCAGTCGGCGGGATCCACCATCTCAAAGTTTTTGACAAAAAATGTCTTGTTTCCGGTTTGTTTGTTTTTTTTCTTTTTTTTTTTTTTTTTTTTTTTTGCCGACCTTTTGGAGTTGGACCTTGTATATGTGAGGTGCGTGTGTGTGTTATACACAGAAACAAACAAATAAGATGCAACACATTTATTTATATAAAAATTACTAGGGTTCATACGACAAAAAATAAAAATCATTCAAACTTTTTAATTTTAATGATGAATACAACTTCAATTAATTTGCGTGATATAGCAATGTGAAATACTAAAAGTCAATCACTGGTCGAGCTCTCAACAGGTTAACTGAAATAAAAAGGAAGAGAGAATTGCTCTAAATATACTAGAGAACAGGCTGACAGAGAAAATAGACACGCTTATTATTGATTATTAAAAATGAAATTATTAAAAATAGCAACGAAGTGAAACGTCAAACCACCCTAAGAACGAGTTTTGAAGTGACTAGGCTAGAGAGACTAGAGAGAGAGAGATTAAAACAAATTTAGAGATTTACAATAACAGGAAAGAAGGTAAAAAAAAAAAAAGTTTTTTTAAAATGATATGATATCCTTCACCTTATAAAAAGGGAGAACTGGGAATGTTTACTAAACGAATGTTTGTAGGCGTGGTAGGGAGGAGGTCGGGAGGCCGTTTCAAATGAACATTCACCTAGGTACGTCCACAATTTCACTGAAAAAACTGTATAGTAACTTAGTATGAAGAAAAAAGGCCCCAAACTTAATAAAAACAAATCTTTTCCATCAAAAAGTTTGTTATTAGGAGGAAAGATCAAAGTAGTACTTTTTACTTACTCTTCGTTCGAAATTTTGATAAAAACTCTTGTTTTGATTTTCGTTCGCGAGTAACCAAATCGTTACCAGAATTTACAATGGAAAATATAATATTACGTAACTCAGTTTTCTTTTCGGGAAATAACACAATTTGGAAATTCTTTCAAATTTTAAACAATTGTCGGATTTTAATGAAATTTTCAGGATTTATTCACAAATGAGTGAAATTAATTTTTTTAAATTATTATTTTTAGAAAATTTTGGAAAAAATGTTTATTTATTTTTTTTATATATCTGTTGCCCTCTCCACGAAAATTCATGCAATTTCAAGGAATTAAATTTTGTAGCGGAAATTTCTTAGTTAAAACGCACGTCTCATTTAGGAATGCAAGTCATCTATTATTTTTTTCAAACAGTTAGCCTTTTTTTCCTCGAAAATCTACTCCGAATATTAAAATGAAAATGCAATACAACTATGATATTAATTAGATAAGCTTTTAAATGCTTTTATAAATAATAATGTCTATTAAGGACATTATAGTGTTGTGTTGCTTGGTTTTGTAGAATTAGAAGATAACACAAACTTGAATTAATGTCGTTTTTTTTAATTTTTTTTTTTTTATAAAACTTTAAGTTTTTACATCAAGTTAACAACCGTTAATTTTTGTGTATAGATACAGGAGAAGACTAGTTGAATTCTCTTCAGGCTGGGAGGATAGTAGTAAACGCGTTTATCCCTTCTGGACTCTAGTTGTCAACTGACAGCATCTTCCTCTTTTCATATCTCCTACCAAAACTACTGTCCTTCACTCCTACTTCTTCCTTCTACTCCTACCAAACGAAACCGTTAACTTGTTTAACGGTTTTGCTGCCCAATTTTGCATTCTTAGCGTCAGTGTGTCTACCTTTTTCTATTTTTAGCATACTCGCCATTTTATACACCATAACAGAAGTTCCCCCTTTAGAACGGAGTGTACTACTAATAATAGTACTCGTTATATTTCTTCCAGGAAACTTTTCGACCTGAACGAGATTTTGTATTTATCATGGTAGAATCTTCTTTTTTATTTCTTGTATTTATTTCTTGTTCTGAATCACTAAGCGTTTTGTTTTTATTCATCTTTTCTTCTGCTTGTTTCTACCATTTGTTTTTGTACTTCTATAAATGGTTTCAACCTGTCCACAGAAACTTTAGTATCCATATCATTATTTATCTTCACCAGAAAATATTTAGGTGTTCGCTGAAGGACTGTGTAGGGACCTGAATAGGGTGCCTCCAATGGTCTTCGAACACGATCCACTCTAATCCAAACTTTATCACAAGTTTGAAGTTTTCTGGGACATAAGATTTTGCGGACTTATTAACTCTTTTGGTGAAGTCTCTCATATCAATTTGTGACATGGTTTTATGTAAATCTCTTGTGAACTTTTGAGTTATAGCCTCCTCGCTTGTTTTATCTATTAGTAGCTGTGATAGCAAACATTGTGTGCCTGTAACAGCATAAAAAGGAGAAAAATCAGAGCTATTGGGCATACTGCGAATCCCAAGAAGTACTACTGGAAGAGCTGAGAGCCAGGACTCTTTTCGTGCTATAATAGCAGTTTTAATGGTCCTGTGCATTCTCTCAATCAAACCATAGCTGTCTGTCTGATGGTAAGCTGTCGTATGTAGTTTATAAAAACCAATTATTTTTGCTACTTCACTAAACAACTCGCTTTCAAATTGACGGCCTCTGTCGGTTATAACATGCAGCGGGACACTCCAACGTTTGACTCACGTGTTTATAAAGGCCTCGGCTACACTAGCTGCAGTGATTTCGCTGATGGGTTGTGCTTCTACCCAACGAGTTGTGCGATCAATACATGTGAGGATATATCTATACGGGCTGATGTAACTGCTATTTGGGCTTTTTGCTGGTGGGAGTGGTCCTACTATATCTATGTGGACTGTGTGAAATCTAGCTGATGGTATTTCTAATGTCTGTATAGGTGATTTTGTATGCTTGTAGACCTTTGCTTGTTGACAGGCTGTGCATGATGCACAAAATTCTTTGATTGATTTATTCATGTTTGGCCAGTAATATCTAGTTTTAATCATCTTAATGGATGCCAGGGTAATTTATGGAATGGATACTATAGAATATGGACTCACGCAATTTAGATGAAACAAAAGGTCTGGAGTAAGACGTTGATAAGTCACACCATATAAGTTGGTTATCTCCAGGTATGGTGAATTTTTTAAGTCCTGAAAAGATTGAATTTCTGTATCAGATGTCTGTGCTTCTGCAAGTGCAGGTAAATCACACGCATCTATTTGTACAGCAAGAGTTGGTCGGGATAGACAATCATTCTGACTACCTTTTACATGTTCAATATCTGAAATAAATTCTGTCAGGATAGCTAACTGTCGTTGCTGCCTGTCTGATTTAGCGGGGTTTAAACTATAAAATGCACCACACGATGGCTTATGGTCAGTTAAAAGTAGCACTGGGTGACCTATGAGGTGACGTAATATTGAGATACTTGCGCCAGTATCTACAATAAATTTTAATTTGGTAGCCCCTAATTTTGCGGTAATTTCTAATAGCGGCGAACCTCGTTCGCCCTATTAGTTTTCCGAATCACTTCCCGTAGGTGTTGCTGGTCTGGGACTAGGCAACATTTGTAGATTGTTCTTTTTATGCCATTTACACCAAGGTTTACATGTTCTTGCTTCATTGGCGAAATAAAAATGCGCTCTGCAAATTTTTGTCCGTTGGTTATTCCGATATGGCCTGACATTTAGTGGCACTGAAGTGTCCTGGCTGTATTTTCCTTTATAATTTGTTTGTGAGTTATTCTTAGCAGATAAGGGTCGCTGAACAAATATGCCTTATCGTTATTCAATAATGGCATCAGTTCATCTGCTAACCTGCCAAGTTGGGTATGGTTTAAATCTTTTTGCGAGGCCATTACTGGAGCTATTGTTGACGGTAATGCCTGCAGGAATCTGTGTCTCACAATGTCGTCGCTAATACCTATCTTAGCTACGGATAGCATTTCGTGCAAATATGTCGACGGTCGACCTGAAATTTGTCGTAGCCGACATTAATTTTTCTAGAAGCTCCGGTTTTGTTTGTTCGTGAGCTTCTATCAGAGTTCGTTTTAATTCCTCGTAGTCTTGTGATGCGAGGGTAGCATTTGGTAGTTTACCCATTTCTTCGGCTGGTAACGACAATATCACTGTGTAATTTTTTTTTCGACGCTGTCACATTTCGCAAGTGAAACTGGGCTTCTAATATCGTAAACCATCCATTTGCCGCAGCTTCCATGAATTCCGGTGCCTTGATCTTGACTTGATGCGTCGTTTCCTCTCCTGTATGCTCCATTTATCCTTTTCTATGTGTATATATTCTTTTTGTGTATGAGGTTGCTTTCTGTTCGTATAACACTGTTGTGTTGCTTGGTTTTGTATAATTAGAAGATAACACAAACTTGAATTAATGTCGTTTATTTTTTTATATAAAATTTTAAGTTTTTACATCAAGTTAACAACCGTTAATTTTTGTGTGGAGATACAGTAGCAGACTAGATGAATTCTTTTCACTCTGGGAGGATAGTAGTAAACGCGTCTATCCCTTCTGGACTCTAGTTGTCAACTGACAGCGTCTTCCTCTTTTCATATCTCCTACGAAAACTACTGTCCTTCACTCCTACTTCTTCCTCTTATTTCTTCCTCCTACTCCTACCTAATTACATTCCAATCTTGCGGTTAGGTGCCTGGAAGGGTGTTACCCTCCCGGGGCCCTTCGACTGGACGGACGGCCCGGTCTGCATTCTGGGAGTGTGGTTCGGGCCCGACCTACAGTTGGAGAAAAATTCGTCTGAAGTGCTGGCAAAGGTAGACGCGTCGGCTAAGACTTGGCGTCGAAGGAATTTGTCCTTAAAGGGTATGGCTGTGGCGTGTGCTACATACGTCTTTCCCGTTATCCCTTACCAGTTGTCACTACTTCCACTTTGTAAACGGCTTAGGAAGGCGATCGAGCGTTTGCTATTCTCCATTCTGTGGAGAGGACGCAAACACTACGTTGACAAACGTGTCTGTTACCAACGTCCGTGTCATGGAGGTCTGGGAATGCCATACCTGATGGGCCATAAGGTTGCGTCAAGGTTGGTTTTTCTCAGGCGATCGATTGTGGAAGACTCATTGCTTAATGCGATAGTGAGGGACATGTTCCCTATCCTTACTATCACTCCCCCCATCTCGAGGCGGTGCCGTAAGCCTCGAGGGCGATCGAGATTTCTCCTCGAATGTCTGGCGGCCCTTCGGGCCATTCCACGGTCCAGTGACCTTTCACGGCCTAGGAGAGTCTTCTATCGTGGGTTAGTGGAGGGCGTCGCGAAGGATCCATTACGTGATGTGCTGCGCTTGTCGGAGGATGAGTTTTGCACGTTCTGGTCTTGGGCGCCAGGTAGTGATTATCTCAACAACTCTGAGTTGTCGCTCACCTGGCGATTAGCTCGGAATCGCTTGCCTCTCAATGACAAGGCCTTCATATGGGGCCTGGCGGATTTGCCAGATTGTGAACGCTGCAACCTTGGCTTGGAAGAAACGGCTTCGCACGCCTTCTACCATTGTTCGCGGGTTCGCCCTCTATAGGACCGGGTCGGCGAATTGACTGCTCGTATCGCGCCGCGAGAGCTTGTGCTCATTGTCGCAGGCAAATGCACGATCAATGTGTCGCCCCCGTTTTCTGGGATGAAGCGTATGGTGTTTCTGTCGCTGCTAGCCACGGCTCGAATGGTGATTTGGACGTCGCGAACGGAGGAAGTCTTGCGAGGTCAGTGTCTTTCACATCAGGATCTGGTCCGCTATTTTGAGCATCAGCTCAAAATAAGGATTAGAACTGATTGGAAACGTTTGACTTCGACAGACTTCAGCGAAAGGTGGGTAACTGTAGCAAGTCTGGTTCGCTTGAACGGAGCTAGTCTTGATTTTCTCTTTTAGATCTGCTGGTTACATCGGGGTGGATTCCTGTGGAACCCTCCCCTGGTTAAGGTAGCTCTCTTTTGTGTACCTAGTTAAAGTGAATGAATGTGTTCCTAGCCTGTACCCGGCTTTCTCTTTTGTTATGATCCAAGTCGAGATGCCCAACCTCCCCAGTTTGTTTTGGTCTCCTTTTATCTCGGCTGGTTCAGCCTTTTATTATCCCATTCCATTAATTTTTTATCCCCCTCCCCATTCCCGTAGCGAGTGTGCTTCTTGATTTCGCCGTTTGGCGGAATACAGCGGCCACTCTTTTTTTCTGGGATGGACGGTTCTGACTAACATTGATTATTATTTTAGTTAAAAAATTTGTTGTATTTTTAGTTTATTTTTGGGTTCATTCCCCTCCCATCATTTCATTTTATATTAAATGTTTTATATTATATTGTACCTAGCGTTGTACATATCATATTATATTGTATATAAATACATTTTTATTGTCATGGGTTATTTTCTCCACTTTTGTAGGTGCCCCTTGTAAGTTTGAGGCACTGTGGTGTATGAAGGATTGGGAGTTGATGGATGGGTTCTTGTGGTGATTGTGCAAATTGTAATGAGTGAATGGGTCGTGATAGTGTTTAGCTAGGTATAAGATAGTTCAGTGAGTACCAACCTCTCCCCCTCCCCTTTTCGGCCTTGTGCCACAATTTCGTAATGTTTTACAAAATAAATAGTGTGATTCTTTCTGCTGTCAGTCGTTATTGCTGTCAGTAGTCGATCTTTGTCACGTGAACCTTTGTTACCCGTGAGTACATTGTTTTGTATATAGTATTGTATTGTATTCTGTTCTTGTATATATTCTGAACTGGTTTAATTTTTTCTTGCGTTGTGAGGTGGGAGTCCAATCATGATTTCGTCTCCCCAACCATCTACTTCTTCGGCGGGTATGCCGACCGTGACTTCTCCACCGTCAGCATGGAACAATGTTCCTGCAAAAAAAGACGCCGATTATTATAAAAACTTGCAGGAAATATTCAGAGACTTTATTTCGGGTAACGAGCTAATCGTTATCCCTGAAGTCGTAAATGTAATAGCGGCTAGAACGATCTCCCTGTTGACCTCGGACCCTAAAACTCGAAAGTTTATTGGGGTCAGCAGGTAAATTATGGAAGAAGCATTAAAAAATATTAAAATCCCCCCAAAGGTGTTGGCACGACGGTCCCGGGCTATGTGGGACATCCTTCTGAGTACAGAGGAGGAAGCCAAGAAATTTGCTGGAACAACTTTGATGGCGAAGGGAATCAGGCTCCAAACGGAGTATATGGGGACCCGAAAGACCCGTATTACCATTCACGGGGTCCCCCTCGAAATCTCAGAAGATCATATTGGGGCTTTCTTTGCCCAGTTTGGAGCTGTAGAAGACGTAGCTAAAGTTAATAGCAAGACGGGCGTACCCACGGAGGATGTCGCGGAACACATAATTGTGGACAGGCCTAACTTCCTACGTGTACCGGATATCCTGATATGTAGGGGCCGAAAACTTTTTGTTGTAGTTGAGGGGCACAAGCCGCATTGTTGGCTATGCGGAGCGGCGGGTCATTTGCCCAAGGTGTGCCCCCTCAAGAAAGTCTGAAGTAGAGCAGCAATCGTCAACATCACCAGTAACACCGGTAACACCGCCGGTGTCAAAAGCACCAGTGGCGGAAGGAAAATCGCCCGACCCAAAAAGCGGAGCGAACGAGTGGACGGAGGTGGTCAGGAGAGGGAAGAAAGTGGCTTCCCCTTCTCCTCAACAGGAGAAACCACTGTCCCCAGAAAAAAAGAAGCCCCGTAAAGAGGCGAAACAAGAACAGCAGCAGCAACAAAAACAAAACCAACAACAACAAGAAAAACAACAACTACAAGAGCAACAAATGGAATGCGAGATACCGCCACCGCGTTCATCATCATTAAAAAGGGGACGAGAGAAGGAGCAGATGTTGGCGTCAAAGAAAGGAAAAAAGGATGAACGTGGCAGAGCGGAATGGGTCACGGTTACCCCTAAGAGCCAATCTGCCCCTGCATCACCTGCCAGAACTGTTTTTGTTGAGGGGAGGAGTCAGTCTGCCTCCCCAGTAAGACATATACCTTCTCCTTCCCCAACAACTCTCAAACCCTCCTCCGAATCAGAAACTTCCTCCCCTGCAGTTGATTATCCCTCCCCAAAGCCAGATAAATATTCCCCGAAACGGGAGAAACAAAAAAAAATTTTCGTTCAAAAGATATCTGCAAAATAGACAGACAGGCCTTGGAGAGGGACCTCTCTTCTCAGAAGAAGGCCTTCCTAAGGCCTTTATTCAAATTGAATTCCATTGACGGAAAGTCAGTCGAGGACCCTGCCAATTTCCCAGGGGACCCCGGGGTTCTTACTTTAATTAGAAATACCGCGGGGAGTAGAACAAAAGCCTGGGAATTTGTGCAGGGGGCCGTCGAGGCCTTTCCCACTATCCAAATGGCCCAAACGGGCACAAAATATCTTCAGAGGCTTTCGCATTTTTGTGCTGGGAAGGTCCCTGTCATCCTCCACCCATCATTATATAGGGCGGTTAAACTAACTTTCCCTACGGACGTCGGCGGCATTGTCCAAGATGGACGAATTACGTCCGATATTGGTACAGGTAATATTGGACAATCCGTCGGGATCCCTACTCTCACTGATTTTCGCTCCGTATGTGACCAGAAGTAATTTTCTGCTTTCCATTTCAGGTCTAAATAGATGTCAATTAAGTTAGCCAGTATGAACGTGAAGGGCCTTAGGGATCGGAGTAAGGCTGCCCGCCTGCTTCGGGACTTCTTGTCCTTCGGTGAGGATGTCGCCGCGATCCAAGAGACTCAATTTGTTGCAAGTCCGATGCCTGTGTGCTGTCTAACGACTTTGTCGTCAATTCAGCATATGGGAACCGGCTGGCCAGAGGAGTTTCTTTGCTGGTTAAGCGTACCCTGGACGCGAGGGTGGACTGACGACATGTGCGGGGCGTTTCGGCGGCATTTCGAGATCCTGTTTACCAAGGAGCCTGGTTTCCGTGATGAGCAGTTCGTAGCTATTTGGCTGACTTCCCCCGGCTTTTGCCGGCTGATGCAGCTAGCTGCGAGAGAGAAATTACGGAGAGCGAAGCCTACGCGGCTTTGAAGAAGGTCGGCAGAGGCAAATCGCCGGGTCTCGATGGTATGCCCTATGAATTATACTTGAGGCTATCGCACACCTTTGTCCCAATTTTGACTGTCGTGTTCAACAACTGGTTCCGGCAGGAGTCCATCCCCAACCGGTTCACCAGGGGTGTGATCACGCTGTTGAGAAAAGGCAAGGATGTGGGGAGGGAGTTAGAGGGTTACCGGCCCATAACTCTGCTAAACACAGAGTTAAAGATTTTGGCCAAGATCTTGCAAAATCGTTTGCAATTAGTTGCCGAGACTCTGTTGGGACCTGAGCAGACTTGTGCTGTGAAGGGCCGAACAATTCAGAGCACGATATGCACGATCATAGAGGGGATAAAAGACGACGAACAAGCCGCGCTGATCAATTTAGATCAGTCCAAGACATTTTCTGGCGGCTGTCCTGCAGGCAGCTGGATTCAAAACCAACTTCCGCCGCTGGATTAGCCTCCTGTATCAATCCCCCACGGCTGTGGTACAGGTGAATGGAAAGTTGTCGGGCGTTCTGGCGCTGTCTAGGTCGGTCCGACAGGGTTGTCCACTGTCGCCCCTACTTTGTTTTGGCGTTGGAGCCCCTCCTTCGCCGGCTAAGGGCGTGCAGTCCGGCCCTACTTGGAATCGCTGTCCCTGGTGGTGCTCGAGCCAGGGTTTCCTCGTACGCCGATGACTTAACTACTTTCATGTCCTCCTGGAGTGACATGACATGGGCCATGATTAACCGCAACAAGTCGTCCGGCTTGCGGTTAGATGCCTGGAAGGGTGTTACCCTCCCGGGGCCCTTCGACTGGACGGACGGCCCAGTCTGCATTCTGGGAGTGTGGTTCGGGCCCGACCTACAGTTGGAGAAAAATTGGTCTGAAGTATTGGCAAAGGTAGACGCGTCGGCTAAGACTTGGCGTCGAAGGAATTTGTCCTTAAAGGGTATGGCTGAGGCGTGTGCTACATACGTCTTTCCCATTATCCTTTACCAGTTGTCACTACTTCCACTTTGTAAACGGCGTATGAAGGCGATCGAGCGTTTGTTATTCTCCATTCTGTGGAGAGGACGCAAACACTACGTCGACAAACGTATCTGTTACCAACGTCCGTGTCATGGAGGTCATACCTGATGGGCCATAAGGTTGTGTCAAGGTTGGTTTTGTCAGGCGAGCTATTTTGGAAGACTCATTGCTGACGGGGACAGTGAAGGACATGTTCCCTAGCCTTACTATCACTCCCCCCATCTCGAGGCGGTGCCGTAAGCCTCGAGGGCGATCGAGTTTTCTCCTCGAATGTCTGGTGGCCCTGCGGGCCATTCCACGGTCCAGTGACCTTTCACGAGAGCCTTCTATCGTGGGTTAGTGGAGGGCGTCGCGAAGGATCCATTACGTGATGTGCGCTTGTCGGAGAATGAGTTTCGCTCGTTCTGGTCTTGGGCGACAGGTAGTGATTATCTCAGTACCTGAGTTTTCGCTCACCTGGCGATTAGCTCGAAATCGCTTGCCTCTCAATGACAAGGCCTTCATATGGGGCCTGACGGATTTGCCAGATTGTGAAAGCTGCAACCTTGGCTTGGAAGAAACGGCTTCGCGCGTCTTCTAACATTGTTCGCCCTCTCTGGGACCGGGTCGGCGAGTTGACTGCTCGTGTCGCGCCGCGAGAGCTTGTGCTCATTGATCGTGCATTCGCCTGCGACAATGTGTCGCCCCCGTTTTTTGGGATGAAGCGTATGGTGTTTCTGTCGCTGCTAGCCACGGCTCGAATGGTGATTTGGACGTCGCGAACGGAGGAAGTCTTGCGAGGTCAGCGTCTTTCACATCAGGATCTGATCCGATATTTTGAGCATCAGCTCAAAATAAGGATTAGAACTGATTGGAAACGTTTGACTTCGACGGACTTCAGCAAAAGGCGGGTAAATGTGGCGAGCCTGGTTCGCGTGAACGGGGCTAGTCTTGATTTTCTCTTTTAGATCTGCTGGTTACATCGGGGTGGATTCCTGTGGAACCCTCCCCTGGTTAAGGTAGCTCTCTTTTGTGTACCTAGTTAAAGTGAATGAATGTGTTCCTAGCCTGTACCCGGCTTTCTCTTTTGTTATGATCCAAGTCGAGATGCCCAACCTCCCCAGTTTGTTTTGGCCTCCTTTTATCTCGGCTGATTCAGCCTTTTATTATCCCATTCCTTTAAATGTTTTACCCCCTCCCCACTCCCTTAGCGATTCTGCTTCTTGATTTCGCCGTTTGGCGGAATACAGCGGCTACTCTGTTTTCTGGGATGGACGGCTCTTACTAACATTGTTTATTATTTTAGTTCAAATTTGTTGTATTTTCAGTTTGTTTTTTTGGGGTTCATCCCCCTCCCATCATTTCATTTTTCATTAAATCTTTTAAATGATATTTTATATTGTATATAAATACATTTTTATTGTCATGGGTTTTCCCTGTTTTTAGGAGTCCCTCGTCAATATGTAATATTGTGGTGTATGAACGATTGGGAGATGATGGATGGGTTCTTTTGGTGATTGAGCAAATTGTAATGAGTGAATGGATCGTGATTGTTTAGCTAAGTGAAAACCAGCCTCTACTCATCCTCGTGTTCAGCCTCGTGCCATAATTTGTATTTTAATGCAAATAAATACTGTAATTCTTTCTGCCACCAGAATCCACGTCACTCAAGCCTTTGATCATTTCAAGCCGCACCATTACTTTCGCGCGCTTTTCTAACATCTTCTTCACACTGTAATTTTTCTATCAAGGCACGGATTCTGGAATCACTCATTCTCTTACTTCACATACAATTTCACTTGTTGCATGCACTATAACTCATACCTTTCCATACTACACAAACTTTTTCTTTCAGCGAAAGACTTAAATTTCATGAACTTAAGAAAATTATTTGAACACAACTTTGTTCTATTTTTTCTAACACAAACGTTACGAGACATTTTGGTATTCACGTACAGAGATTCACTGTTCAGACTTTTCATACAAACACAAGTTTCATTTCAAACGAATTAAATGAATCCTGAACGATGTCTATACATTAATGTGAATTTCCAGCTCATATTTCTATATTCAATTAACTAAAGTTATGTAATTCTGTTCTTTGCACACAACTATTATTAACCTGCAAATACTGAACTTTAAATTTGATCCAACTTACACATTGATTTAACTACGTATCTTTAACTTACATCTGATACAGTTATTTCTCTTGAACCTTTTCTGCTTTGTGAATTTTTTCCTGAAGACTTTTTAATGACATGTTTGATCACATAGCAAACACTGTAATCTTCTACTTCTGATCGTCGAGTTAATATCTCATCACTTTACTATACACTATCACCTCAGTTTGCTTATTACTGAATATTCTTGTTACTGAATTGTTGATGTATTAAATCTGTTATTGATCAACTCATCAAGTCTTACATATTTTCTGTCTATATTGTTTGTTTGAGAATTAATCTAAAATTTTATGTTTGTGGATGATTGCTTTGGAGGAACACGCATAACCTTAATCACTATTTTCTATTCAACGAAATCCAAATTGCACACACGCACACATCCATCTACAACAAATTGTTTAAAGTTTTCATTTTTAATTATAATAATGCATAAAATTACATTTTTTTAAAAATTCTACAAAGCCTTGTAGCGGTTAGGTTAAGTTATTAAGTGAAGAATATATTTACCAATCGGGAATTGAAAAGTTTAATACATATCGTCGAGGCATTGTATTTTTTAAATAATTTTTAATTTTTTTTTTTTTTTTGTATATTGGATGTTTTTTTTGTTTTGTTTTGTTTTTAGTATGGTATTTTCTGTATTACATTTAAAGGGTCATGTGTTTCGCGTTTTTTCTCTTTTCAGGAAAACTTTTGACGATTATGTCAATTCTAGTTAACCATACTTAGCATATCTCAACATTTGGCTCCCATCACTCGTAGGTCATTTACGGCAAAGGTCAGAAAGTTCAACGCTTCGCGATTAAAAATAGTTTTATCCTAAATTTCATGCTATAATTAAGTAATACGTGTATAAATCGGATTAATTTAACTTTAAATTTGCTAATTTTCCAAAAATAACGTGTCACTGATGTATATTTTATTTTTGCAAGATTTTTAAAATTACTTGTTTATAGCATGAAATTTAGAATAAAATTATTTTTTTAATCCCGGAAGTGCAAACTGATTGATATATATGTGATTGATGACAGCCAGATGTTGCGTAAGCTATGTATGGTTGACCAGAATTGATATAATTGTCAATTTTTCCTATAAAGGGAAGAAACCGTGAATGTAACACAGAAAATATTATACTTATATAATAACTTCTTATGCACAAAAAAGAATTTAAAATTATTCTTAAAATCTTTCGGCTCCAAGATTTGTATTAATTTTTTCAGTTTTCGATTAGTAAATATGGTTTTCACTTAATAACTTAATAACCTAACCGCGACAAGGCTTTGAGGAAATTTTTAAGTATATTTGAATCTTTATAAATTATTGTAATTTAAATAGAAAAAATGAAAACAATTTTTGTAAAAATTCATTATTCATCGAAACATTCCCCCTTTTTTTTGCGAACCCAGACGATGTCAATTTTTTCTTTTCTTATTTATTTGATCTTTTTCTTTTTCGTTTTCTTTTTCGTTTAACCAATAGGGTTAACCAATTATCTTCCAATATAAAAATTTTCAACGCAAGCAAAGAAATTTACGATAAGGCCCTTCAGAAAAGCGGTTTTGTTAATCAGTTAAAGTATGATAAGCCTGCTATAAACCCAGAATCATCAAAAACTAAAAACACCCGAAAATGTAGAAAAAGGAAGATAATTTGGTTTAACCCTCCTTATTGTAAGCTAACTAATATAAATATTGGTAAGTATTTTCTCAAATTAATCGATAAACATTTTAATAATAATAACAATCCCTTAAATAAAATTTTTAATAGATTCACTCTAAAAATTAGTTATTCTTGCACCTCAAATATAGATAATATAATTAATTCCCACAATAAACAAATTTTAATGAACCTAAATAATACGGAAGCTAAATCCGGAATTGTCGACAAATGCAATTGTTATACGGTGGATGCCTGCCCGGTGCAAGGCAAATGTAAATCCACCCATGTAATTTATGAAGCCCGCATTTCTCCATCTAATAACAAGGACAATTACCGGACCTATATTGGCATGTCCGCGGGCTCTTTCAAACAGAGGCTTTATAATCACAGGTACTCGTTTTCGAACCCTAAACAGAGATTCCAGACGGCACTATCACGTAGGTTCTGGGAAATGAAGGAGGAAGGGCAGGACCCTATAATCAGCTGGAAATTAATAGGCTCAGCTTGTACTCCTAAAAGTTTTCGTGATATGTGTCGTCTGTGTTTATTGGAGAAGATTCTGATTTTGAAGTATCCTCATCAGGACTTACTTTTGAACTTTAGGAGGGAATTTATAAACAAGTGCCGCCATAGGGCGGATTTTAACTTCTAATTTTTAATTTTTAAATTCTAAATTTTTCTATAATTTTTTTAATATTTAAAAAAAAATTTTAATTTTAATTTTAATTTTTTTTTTTTATGTATATGTGTATGTGCATATTTGTATATATATGTATATATATGTATATATGTATTTATGTATGTGGGCTATATGTAATTTTGAAAAAAAATTTTTAGCTATTTAAATGCTCCTTTTCATAATATTCATTAATATGTATGTGTGTGAGTGCATATGGAATATATATATATATATATGTGTGTGTGTGTGTATATGTGTGCATGTATGTGTACACATGTATATTGTGTGTATATGAATTTTTTGTATATAGGTGTGTACACACATATATGTGTGTGTATGCGCATGTATATGTATATAAGTGTGTAATAAATTGAATGTATGTGTGTGTATGTGTATGTATATATGTATTCTTATTCGTAGAATTGTGTGTATATATATGTATGTATGTGTGTACTTCTATAGGTATGTATATAATAATTGTAATTAATTTTTTTTTTTTTTTTTTTTTTACCTAGTGTTGTCTTTATTTAGTTTATTTCAAATGACCTAATTTTTTTAAAAATAATTTTATTTTAAATCCTATATCTTTTTATTCCCTTTTATTAATAATTATGCCTTTTTAAGTAAAGTCCTTTTTCTAATACTTCAACGTTTTGGGGAAATTAGGTTTTTGAATTTGTCCAGCGTCTGTAATATTTAAAAAATTTTTTTCTTTAGTTTCTTTCTTTTTCCCTCCCTTCCTTCTTTTATCTCTCTTACCACCTTTCTTCCGTGTTGCTTAAACTTAGGTCGATTTAACACGGCTGTCTGTTAATTTTTAGTTACATTCCCCCTTTTTTTTTTGCGAACCCAGACGATGTCAATTTTTTTCTTTTCTTATTTGATTTTATTCTATCTTTTTCTTTTTCTTTTTCTTTTTCTTTTTCTTTTTCTTTTTCTTTTTCTTTTTCTTTTTCTTTTTCTTTTTCTTTTTCTTTTTCTTTTTCTTTTTCTTTTTCTTTTTCTTTTTCGTTTTCGTTTTCGTTTTCTTTTTCTTTTTCGTTTTCTTTTTCTTTTTCTTTTTCTTTTTCTTTTTCGTTTTCTTTTTCGTTTTCTTTTTCGTTTTCTTTTTCGTTTTCGTTTTCTTTTTCTTTATCTTTTTCGTTTCCTTTTTCTTTATCTTTTTCGTTTTCTTTTTCTTTATCTTTTTCGTTTTCTTTTTCTTTATCTTTTTCGTTTTCTTTTTCTTTATCTTTTTCGTTTTCTTTTTCTTTATCTTTTTCGTTTTCTTTTTCTTTATCTTTTTCGTTTTCTTTATCTTTTTCGTTTTCTTTATCTTTTTCGTTTTCTTTATCTTTTTCGTTTTCTTTATCTTTTTCGTTTTCTTTATCTTTTTCCTTTTCTTTATCTTTTTCCTTTTCTTTATCTTTTTCCTTTTCTTTATCTTTTTCCTTTTCTTTATCTTTTTCTTTCCCTTTATTTTTATTTTTATTTTATTATTTATTTATTTTTTAATTTCTTTGCAATCTATTTAAAAAGGAAAAGTAGACTAATTTTTCTCCAGTTTCTGAAAGGTTTTTTCTGTTGCTGAGGTGATGTGTCGTCCCCCGTGGGGATCTTCATATCGAAATGGCCATTCAACATCTTTGAATTAATCCTTTTTTAATATATATATTAAAATCAATTCCCAAAGAGCGCCGCCTTTATAAAACAAAGTTTTGATAGAAAATTTAATTTCTTGAAATTTCATGAATTTACGTAACAGATATAAAAAATATTTCATTCATTTGTATATAAGTCCTGAAAGTTTTATTACAATCCGACGATTATCTGATATTTGCAAGAATTTCAAAATTGATGTTTTTCACCGGAAAAAATGAGTTGCATAATATTACATTATCCATAGTAAACCCTGGTAATAATTTCGTCAACCACCGATGAAAAAAAAGAAAAAAACAAGATCTTTTATCAAAATTTCGAATGTGTTAGAAAAGATTTAATTTTTTGTTTAAATAATGAAAATTACATTGATCTTTCCTCTTAATAATAACATAAACATTTTGACGGAAAAACTTTTTTATTAAGTTTGGAGCCTTTTTTTTCTTCATGTTATGCCGTTTTTTAAACAATTATTGGTGGTACTGACTAAAAGAAGTATGAGAACATTTTATTTAAAATTGTACATCTTCTCTTAACAATATACTATAGAAACTTTATTATATTGTCTTCTCTTAATTATTTTAAACTAGAAAAAAAAACTCACTGAAAATGTCATTAAATTTTTTTTTATTTATATTTTTTCATAACAATGAACATATTGATTGATTATAAAATTTATTATTTGGTGAATAATATTTGTTCTTTCTAAACATTAAAATAAATTATTTAATTTTATTGTCCTTTGTAAACTGACTATTAACTGACTCCAGGTCCCAAGCGCGTTGTTTGGTTGACACAGGAGCAGCTTGCAGTATCTGGCCACTGAAACTCCTCACTGAGAAGCCGCCACTGTCGCCCATCACACTGCAAGCGGTAAATCACTCCCCTATTCCCACGTACGGTCAAATTTCTCGTTCTCTGGACTTGGAATTACGGAGAGACTTTACATGGATTTTTACTGTAGCTGATTTACCATACCCCATCCTAGGCTCGGACTTCCTGCACCACTTCAACCTTTTAGTGGATATGCGCAAGCGACGACTTATTGACGACAATACGGAACTTTCCGTCATGGGTTTAAGGCAAATATCTCACCTATCAGCCCGGTATTTTTCATTGCCGCCACTGACGACCCATACCAAACACTACTACGCTCTTACCCAGAGTTAACTAACTTAAATTTCGTTGTGAGCAAATCAACTCACTCTACAAAACACCACATCGAGACCACAGGCGCTCCGGTGTTCTCACGCCCTCGCCGCCTCCCTGCTGATAAACTAAAGGCGGCGAAGGCAGAATTTAACCATATGCTGCAGCTGGGAATTATACGCCCCTCGTCCAGTCCATGGGCTTCCCCTTTGCATATGGTTCCAAAGCGTTCTGGAGATTGGCGTCCGACTGGGGACTATCGACGACTAAATGCCATTACGGTACCTGATCGTTACCCAATCCCACATATACAAGACTTCGCTTCATCCCTGCATGGTTGTAAGACCTTCTCCAAACTAGACCTCGTTAAGGCTTACCATCAGATACCAGTGAACCCAGACGACATACCAAAAACTGCTGTAACTACTCCATTTGGAGCGTTTGAATTTTTAACTATGCCTTTTGGTTTGCGAAACGCGGCTAGTACCTTCCAACGCTTCATGGACGAAGTAGTACGTGATTTGGACTTCGTCTATAATTATATAGATGACATCCTCGTAGCAAGTGCCTCACCAGAGGAACATGTTACTCACCTCCGCCTACTGTTCGAACGGTTTCAAAAGTACCAGGTGAGGATTAACCCTGGTAAATGTGTTTTCGGTGCTTCGTCGCTAACTTTCTTGGGACACATTATAAGCCCCGAAGGGATATCTCCCTTACCTGAAAAAGTGAAGGCTCTACAAGACCTTCAACCACCCACTTCACTTCGCCAACTGAGACACTTTCTCGGTCTGCTTAACTATTACAGACGTTTCATCCCACACTGTGCGGATCTCCTGTCTCCTCTGTCTGACATGTTACGTAACAGGAAAAAGAAAAATGAGCAGATTTCGTTGAATGACATACAGCTAAAAGCCTTTAACGAAGTGAAGAAGAAATTAGCGACAACATCGCTACTTGCACATCCTGTACCCGACTCCCAGTTTTCATTGGTCGTTGATGCATCGGGCACAGCTGTAGGTGCAGTTTTGCAACATCAACACCAACAACAGCTACAACCTCTCGCTTATTTTTCGAGACAGCTGAAACCGGCAGAACAACGTTACAGCGCGTTTGGCCGTGAACTCTTGGCAATGTACCTCGCAGTGAAACACTTTCAGCATTCACTAGAGGGCCGACAATTTGTGATCTACACCGATCACCGTCCGCTTACTTTCGCTCTGCGCTCAAAGCCGGACAGATATTCTCCTCGCGAAACTCGCCACTTGGATTTTGTTTCGCAATTTACAAACGATATCCGACATATCTCTGAACAGAATGCTGCGGCAGACGCCTTGTCTCGCCTTCCCATTAATTCACTGTTCTCACCTTCAGATATCGACTTACGACAGATGGCCTTTGACCAACCACGCCTGGACACCTTTGATCTATCGTCACCTGAATTTGCAACTTGCAAGTTCGCATACCTACCAGTGCCTACTGCAGACACGCAGATCATCTGTGACACCTCAACAGACGCACCTCGACCTTTTGTTCCGATGACACATCGTAGGGTTGTTTTTGACACACTACACCAATTGGCACACCCCGGACCCAAAGCCACAATGAAGCTGATTGCAGCTAGATTTTTCTGGCCAAACATGAGGCGTGATATCACTGCCTGGACACGTTCTTGCGTATCCTGCCAAAAATCAAAGGTGCACAAACATATCCGTGCACCCCTCGGAACATTCAGCACCCCAGACGCTCGGTTCAGCCATGTCCATATTGATCTGGTTGGACCATGGCCGGTCAGTCAGAGATTTACTTACCTCCTGACCTGTATAGATCGCTTTACACGGTGGCCCGAAGCTATTCCCCTAAAGGACATTTCAGCTGAATCCGTAGGGCAAGCCCTTATATCAGGCTGGATAACGCGTTACGGAGTTCCTACAACAATTACCACTGACCGTGGCAGACAATTTGAATCCCACCTATTCCAGGAACTTTCTAGAATGTTAGGGATCAATCGAATTCGAACTACGAGCTATCACCCTGCTTCTAACGGGATGATAGAACGCTTTCATCGCCAATTAAAGGCCGCATTACGTGCCTATCCTGACCAACAGCGATGGAGCGAATATGTACCTGTTGTCCTTCTTGGCTGTCGTGCAGCTATCAAAGAGGACCTAGGATACTCTCCAGCAGAACTTGTCTATGGAGTACCTCTATCATTACCAGTTCAGATGTTGAACCCTATAGATTTAACAGGAACAGATCCTGCCTTGTATATAAACAGACTGCAATCTTATTTTGGTAATCTCCCACCACTGCACCCTAGGGAACAGACCATCAAATCATCAGTCCCAAAAGATATTTCTTCATGGACTCACGTTTTTCTAAGAAGGGACGCTGTCAAAGCCCCTCTCACTCCACCTTACACTGGCCCTTACCGCGTGCTTTCACGCACTGACAAACTTCTCACCCTTGACATTAGTGGCAAAAAAGAAACTGTATCTATTGACAGGGTGAAAAGAGCCTTTCTTAACACAAACACACAAGAGCCACATATTCCCCCTACTTACATACATGAACATATCTTTACACCCGTTGAAAAAAATACGATGCCAACAGACAACTATGTCACCACCACACGCAGTGGTCGACGAGTACATTGGCCCAAAAAGCTCTGTAAAACTGTTTATATATAAATTGTACCCTTCTTTGTTTTATGGCCGCTATCTTTTTCTCTGTCGGCTTTCCGCCTAAGCAGGGGGTGATGTAGCAGCCACAGATCTATTTCCTTTAGCGAATCAATGCCCCCGACGGGAGATTCGGTCACTCACTGACCAATCAACGGGCGGAGCGCATTGATTCCTCTCTAGAACTATTTTTCCTAGTCCTGTTTGTAGAACGGAGGAAAGGCAGAGAGAGCCATGAGCCCGCGGCAGTAACGGACACCTCTCTCACATCGCTGCCACTGATTCCCCATGGAATGCTTTCGCGGAAAACGCTGCTGCTAGCTTCACCATGGACACTTACATACTATCTGCTGCTAGCTTCACCATGGACACTTACATACTACCAATCTTGTACGTTTACTGTATAATAAACCATTCTTTGTTGTTATTCTAAAAGCAAGTTTCGTCATTCATTTGTGTGCCCAAAAAATATAGTGTTGGGGAAATCAAGCATTTCCCATAACCCCTATAGGACAATTAAGATTACTTTAAAACAGCATTAACTTGTGTTGGTGCGGTTTAAGTTATTTTCCATCTTCATTTCAATTTCCGAATCCTAAAATAACAGCTTGTTTAATTAAAGGCAAAAAACATAGGTGACAACAAAGGCTTGAAAGAGAGTAGCCGACAAAGATATGATTGACAAAAATATATTCTGGCCGAAGAACAGGACACGGAGAAGAAGACAAGAGAAGAACAGAATACAAGAAAAGAAAGATCCCCGCTGGTTAATGACTCTCCGACAGCTCCTGAGTGCGCGCGATATCTCTCTGACTACCCTCCTACTCCACACCCGCGTCTCGTTGTTTCTCCAAAGAATCAGGTGTTATATAACATACACGATGTAGTGCACAGTGACTTGCTGTGTGTGTTTTTTTTTTTTTTTTTTTTTTTTTTTTTTTTTTTTTTTTTTTTTTAAGAAAAAATAAATTCATTACGAACCTGGTTGCCATCTGCGAGCATGCTGGACTATCGTGGTGAAAAACATCAAGGAAATTTAGGTAAATTTTCGTTTTACATTGTGTGCTCTGCTCTAGTGCGTATTATAAAAAAGATGCTAGTTTAAAAAAAAATTACGATGGAACAGCATTCTTTTTTCAATTTCATGCAGGGTAGAACACATGAATGAGGATTTGGCGGGGGGAATTAAATGAAGTTGACGGTGGAAATGAAATCGTTGCAAAGCGAAGAGATATTTTCGACCTCTTCCAGTTATTGAATGCTATTTTGATATTTTCAAATACGGTGGAAGACTACTTAATGCATATAGGCACAGTTTTGAAAAGTTTGCGTAGGCATAATCTCAAGTTGAAAGCACCTAAGTGTGAGTTCTTTTACCTGGACTTCGGAATTGGTGAAGAAGAAATACAGCCAGATTTCGATATGGTCAGGGCTGTTGAATCAGTTTCGGTACCAACCAATGTTAGGCAAGTGAGGCCTTCGTTGGTATGACCTCATACTATCGCCGTTTTTGTAACATAAAAAAGCGAGGAAAATCGCAATAGTTAAGTCCCTTAGTAAGACTAAGGATGTAGAGATTGAGGTTGATGATTTGGAGTACTATAAGAACTATCGTAAGAAAAGGAATTTGGGCGTGGGCTGGCAGATATGGTGTAAGATGTTAGAGAAGAAGAATGCGGGAGGAATCAGGAGCGCTTGCGATAAAGAGCTAGATTAGCTTCCTTGTGACAATGCATACAGAAGCTGCAGTCCGTGTGGAAAATATTAAGTTAAATAGTATTTAGAGTGTGATGGGTTTATTTTTTAGACTAAGTCAGTTGGAACTGTTGGAAATACGACTAATCCTCCAAGCAAACCGTATGCCCATCATCAACAAATAGAATCAGGCTCTTAGGTAATTTTTCCTTTTATTTTTTTATTTATGTATTTATTTTTGTTGCTGTTGTTTTCTCTGTAGACTTTCAATCACATGTACTGCAGATAATGTCAGATTTCTGTGTTCAAACATAGTATGGTTGAAATTAAAGAAATTACATGTGTGACGTTGAGCTCGAGCACGCATGGTTTTAATCAAAGGTCACTTAATTTGTAAGTTGGGGCGTGTTTACCGCCTATGATCGTACATTAAGATGTCTACTAGTATGATACAACGTGGATAAAAAAACGAGAAAAGAAACAAAACAGAAAAAACGAGCTTTTGAACATTGCAGAACTTTCTTCCGGCCTGTGAGTTCTTAAAAACAAAAAGAAAAACATCAAGTAAAAAAAAAAGCATCAAGGAATTAATAAACTCTAAAAAGAACAACTTTGAAAGAAAAGAACAAAAAATAATTATAGCAGAAAAAGGTAGGTGCTCTCTCACTTTTCTCTTCCAGTGCATTGTGTGTTACTTTTTTTTTTTTTTTTTTTTAAGATTTCTTCTGGAAAGTTGGTCGATGCCGCAGAGTTGATAATAAACTCGCTAAAAAAGCGGAGGATAACTGAAGCAGATCAATCTTTTAGTTGGAAGGAGTGACGGCCAGTATGAGGCCCAGAAGAGATTGAGTTAGCACTCGAATGAATGTATAAATAAATGTAAAAAATAAAGAAGGAACAAAAGGGAACGATAAAAAAAGAACAAACAGAGTTAATGTCCAACTTAAAAGGCGGGATGCCACCGTCACAAAGATGCTATAAGTCAGTTATGAATATGATTAGAGTCTGCAGAAAAATTTGGAAACTGACAAAAATATGTGCAAGATAAATTCTCTTGTTATAAGTTATGTAATCACGCATCTCGGAATGGTGGGGTTTATGTGTAACTTAGATGTGACATAAAGCTGAAATTATGGAACACCTAGTGAGGATCGGGCTCATTGCTCAGTCGTAATTGTCCTAGCGCTAACCATTACACCACGTCGTGGTGCCCAACGCGTCTTAGAATGTATAGACGGGCAACATACTCAGTGGAAGTTAAATTTTTTTTTTTTTTTCATGCAAATTGCGTTCTGGTCTGAGTCATTAATATGCCTAACTTAAGAGAGTAACTTGTAGTTTACATTGGGGAAAGTGTCTCTTTGCATGGAATTAATAAGGAAGAAACGGGGACACAATTGTAGAGAGTTTGAAGTTAAAAGTTGGGGAGAGTATCACCTTTGATATTGATAAGTTTGTATTACTCTTTTGGCACGTATTTTTCTGTATTATCGATTGATTGTAAGAGCTCGTGCGATGTAGAGACCTGAAAGAGAGAAATGCGATGAACATACTTTTGAAAATTAAAAAAGAGTTTTTTTTTTTTTGTTTTTTTATTTTATTTTGCATATTATATGTTTTTGTACAAATGCCTCGGTTGCGTGGGAGTGATGTGGGTGGAGGAGAGATGCACTTAAATGTTCATATGTGAACACTTTGAAAAATAAGATGGCAGGGAGTGTAATATATTAATTTAACCGACAAAATATGATTGACAAAAATATATTCCGGTCATAGATGGTGGCGGCAGAGTATAACAACAAAGGCTTGAAAGGCAGTTGCCGCCAAAGATATGATCGACATCAAAGGCCGAAAACACAGGCAATAGCCGCCAAAGATATGATTGACATCAAAGGCAGAAAACACAAGGCGACAACAAAGGTATAAAAGACAATAGCCGACAAAGATATGATTGACGTCAATTAAGCGACAACCTAAAAATGTAAAATGTGTAGGAATTGTGGGGTATATAAGTCTGGGGTTTCTGGCCGAAGATAAGAGAAGAAAGAACAGAGAGAGAATGAGAGAACTGCGAACTCTCTCTGTTCAACGATTCCCCGACACCTTCTGTGTGATTCTCTCTGGCTACCCTCCTCCTTCACACAACTATCACCAACAAAAAATAAAAATCTGTTTATATTTTTGTATATACATGTTCCTCGTTGTCTATCAAGACAGTTGTTGTTTTCTAGCAGCAGTGTAATTTACTACATACAGAAAGAAAAGGTTAGATTATAAAAAAATGTTAAATAAATATTGAAAACTCTTATTATGCACCGGAACATGTGTTCTGCCGCCAATTGAAGCAAAAATGAAATTTTCTCTCTTTCATTTTTGATAGTCAGTCGAAGCAGATGTCACAGGATAGTTTGCTGATAGACCATGTGACTACCACTAGATAAACACACACCTTTTATCTCTGTATATGTAAACATTCTTTAGTAGGTACCTACAAAAAAATCACTGCTCATTTTCCATACCTCAATTTAAATTTAATTTTTAAAAATAAAAATGTTTTCTTGAAGCTTTAATTTTAGCTTTAATTGAAAGCCAAGAGATTAAATTTACTAATTGCAGTAAGCAAAATACCCTGGTTTAGTTCAAACCGAAATTATATTGCTCGGAATCACAAATTTAACTGCTGAAAAAAAAATTTTTTAAATTTACCGCCATTATTGAGCAATCAACACATCATGTAAACAGTAGCTAAATTTCTGTTTTAAAAATCTTGCACAAAAAATATACCTCCTTGACACGTTATTTAAGTTGATTTTTATAATTGAAACTTACCATTATCTGATTTCAAACAAGTATTAACTGCTTACTGTCGGGAAATTTACGAAATAAATCACTCTTTACTGACGGTAGACCTCTTGTCAGCGCTTATCTAAGCGATAAATTTTGTGTTGACAAGTAGCAGGTGTGAATGACGTTTGGATGGCGACCGAAAGTGACAAACAATTCATGTAGCTTAAAACGTTACATTTGGAAATTTAAATGTTTTTGTTGTTTTTTAACTAAATAGTAAAATTAAAAATTTAACATAATATTTTCAGCAAGTATAATATTTTATAGAATTTTAGTTTAGATTTATAGCCAGACTATGCTTTCTGAATAAATAAAAATTTAAATTTCTTTTAAAAGAAAGAATTAAATTAAAATAACCGAACTAAGTTATATTATGTTATTTATTAATATTTTTCTGAAATATTAAATATTTCTATGTTTAGATATTACATATTTATCTTAAATTATTAATATGCTTTCTGAAAAATTAAATTTCTTTTAGAATAATTTTAATTTAATAAAAAAAGAATGAAATTAGAAGCAAAGTGTGGTTTGTGTAGTTTTCGATGTAAGGGGAATTCATCCAAACACTTGTTAACTTCTAAAAACAATATGACCTCTACGGAAACTTGTTATGACCCTTATGGAACACTGTACTTAATAAAAATTTCCAAAATTTAATTTTTTTAAATTATTTTAAAAGTAAAATTGGTGAATGGTTTTTATTAAACTTTTCAATTTTCGATAGGCAATATGATAATCAATTCTTAAGTAAAAAAGAAATTCAACAACGTTTTTATAACAGGTTTTTAAAATATTTTTAACACTTTTATGAATTATAATAAAAAAAATAAAAAAATATAAACAATTATTTCAAAATTCTATTAGTAAACGAAATTTTTTTTTTCTTCAGACTATAATGTCCTTAATAATTATTATTTATTCCAGCAATTAAAAGTTTATCAAATGAAATTATATCAGAGTTTTATTGCATTTTTATCTTACTCTTCGAATCAGATTTTCGGCCAGGTTGTCCACTTTAGAATAAAAAACATAGATGATTTATATGTCCCAATGAGTCCTGCATTTGACTAATAAAAAAAATTTTACAGCTAATTAAAATTTATTAAAATTTCATGGCTTTACGTAGAGGGGGCGAGGGGGGGGGGGTAACAGAGTTAAAAAAATATTTTCACCAAGAAATTTTAAAAAATAATAAAAATAATTTCATTCATTTGTGAATGAGTACTGAAAGTTTCATTCAAATCTGACTATTATTTGATTTTTGCGAGAATTTTCAAATTAATGTGTTTGTTACCGGGAAAAAGTGGGTTGTGTCATCATTACGTAACCCATTGAAAATAAAGGCGTAATTTTTTTTTTTAGCCGCTAACTCAAATAAAACATTTTCTATCAAAATTTCGAAAATGTTAGCAGGGATTCAAAAAATTTTTTAAATAATTAAAAATTGCTTTGATCTTTCCTCTTAATAAAAATATAAATATTTTGATGGAAAAAGTTTTAAGTTTATGAACTTTTTTATTCATACTATGCTGTTTCATAGCGATTTTTTGGAGGTACCTATACAGTTTTTCTCTTAATGTATACTAAAGCCTTTCGTTTTTGTTTATGCTTATTGTGTTGTATTTTGTATATGATTTGTTTGTAATTTATATATTTCCGTTGTGGGATTGATGATGTGTTATTTTTCACTCACAAACCAAATTAAATTAATATAAAAAAAGAAGTACATCCAGACAAGGCCGACGCATCACAAAACAACCAACAACAAATGATGACCCCGACATGCGAAAAAATATCCATGACTACAAATGCTGCAACTGAAGTACGCAGAAAAAATATTGAATATCACCTGAATTACAAACTGTGATACTACACACACACACACACACACAAAATTATTTTCCCCACGTGATACTGCAATGGAAACCAACTCATTAAAAGACGCCATGGAGCAAGTGAGACCGCTATAAGTGGGTGGGTCTTCATCGTTGAAACACAGTTCCATTTTTAAAAAATCACCACGAACACTACAAAATTTTATACGATTATTGCATCATTACCAGAGGATACAGAAGCAAAGATACCACCATCAATCTTAGTTTCATGGGATTATAATGAACTTAAACGGGAATACTAGAAGCGCACGAACGTACTAAGCTAGAACTGTTGGATATACTGCTATAACCGACAGGCTCTCAGTTTACCTACGGAAAATACTCGCCATCGCAAAAAGACTCGTTACTGGAAACGAAATCGTGTTCCACAAATGTTTACACGCCGTACCACAATCAATAGCCTCAGTAGTAGTATAGTGGGTTATCCGTTATAGTGAAATGTATTTGTGTGTTGAAAAGATTAACTTGCTTTGGCATTGTTAGTAGATAGCCCACTATAAGAGGGGTATAAAACAAGAAAATCAAATTGTGTATAGAAATAACATATATATCCGAGTGAATACAGAACGAAGAAAGAATGCTTACAACGTCTAGAACATTCATTTAAAACAGTGCTCGATATATAATATATAGAGCTGTGAATATTATAAATTATATTTTAGAACATGTACATAATTTTTCTATATATATCCACGAAAAAGGTACATTTGTTTCGACATTGAAACTTCAATGTCTCATCAGGCGGTATGTAAAGGAATGGAAAGCCTCTTTTCTTATATTTGGTCAGTTGTGTTTGAGGTGTTTGTGGGGGTTAGTGATAGGGGAACAAGTCTCTGACCGTTGGAATTTTGAAGAGAGTGTTGTGGGTAGTTAAAGTGGTTGATTAATGAGAGTCTTTGATTTCTAGATAGATTTAACCTTAGCAGTTAGAATGTAGGTTTTTATTTTCTTGCGACTAGACTATAACCTTTGGATTTCTTAGAGCCGGTAGGGGGTTGAGCCGAATATTTTTGTATTTAAGCAGTCTTTATAATTAATGTAAATTTGTATATTTAATTTTAACTTTGGATTTAGGAAATATATTTTTCCTATTAAATTTTTTTAATTATTAATTAGATCACAGTTTGGAAACCGTTTTTCTTTTAAATTTTAAATTTCTATTCTTAACGGCTAAAAAAAGCCATACAACGAACATTTTTGTAAACCACCGTCATTCCCTTCGTATTCCTTTGGTGAGTTGTAGGTTTCACTGGAGCAGATTCTCCCCATGAACCAACACCCAAGAGGATGGTTATGCAACCAGAAATAAAACAAACGCGCATTATATACATCAGCAAATGTTTATGTACGTTATATGAATTTAGGTGTAATTAGGTGTAGATACATAAGCAAGGCATACAATTATAACTTGATTAAGCCAAATAAACGCCTATAGTACCCCCTTACTAGAGGTCAGAAATAATACTACCTAAACATATTAACTTTGTCTTCTTCTCCCTCCTATTCTCCAGGTGTGTCTATCTAGGTCACGAACTACTTCCCAGAAATCCCTTCATCTCTCACTCCCTCTGTTTCTCTCTCTGGCTCATCCCTACTGACCAACAACTTTTTAGTTCCTCAAAAGATTTCACACCAGCCACACGTGCTACTCCCGCCAGCGGACATTTTAGCCAGCCATGAGGGACTCACACAAGAATGTAGACGAAGTTAAATAAAGTTTGTTTTAACAGGTTAATATTTGTATCTCTTAATTATTATCCAGAACATACTAGGTACAAATATTACAATGGTGATGCCGACTTCAAGGATATAAACGCAACCTTCTCGAAACTCCAGGATAAATGCAACATTTCAACTTCACGTCGCAAACGTTTTAAGAGAGAATCTTCGACGTAAGTAGAAAAAAAAAGAAAAAAATAATTTTCCTCTTTTCTTCGTCTACAAGAAAACATATATATATATATAAAATGGAAGAAGCTTATCTACAGCAAATTAATATAAAAACACCAGAGTTCATGGAAACGGCAGTGAATGACTGGCTTTCCATTCTGGACGTGCAATTCCACCTGCGCAATACAACGGCCTCCGCAACAAAATTTTAAACGGTCATATCATCTCTGACTGCAGAGGTGGTAGCAAAAATTCCTATAGCAACTTTAGAATCAAGAAACTACGAGGAAATAAAATGTTCATTAGTTGAGGCCCACGAAAGGACTAAGCCGGAATTGCTCGACAAATTAATGTCAACAACTACCATTACTAGCCGTCCCTCAACATACTTACAGGAAATGCTATCGATAGCAAAATGGATAGGTATCGGTGAAGAAATTGTAATACATAAATTCCTTCAGGCCTTACCAGCGACAATTTCTCCGTCATTGCCTCACAAAAGTAGTTAAGTCCAACTCAACTTGGATGAGCTCATGCCTTTGCTTAACAACATCAACGCGACAGCGTTCACCGCTCAGCATAATACACAAAAAACTGATAAAAACAAAAACAATGTTCCTATTCCGATAGGAATTAAACCTTATTTTCCTGAACAGAAAACCAAAATATGTAGAGCACACCTCTACTTTGCCAAGCACTTCGCGAGAACTTGCAAACCTCGGTGTAAATGACCGAAGAAACAAAATATAAAAATACTACCAAGCTCGCGTCCACCCACATCAACACCAACAGACTCGGGAAACTAGCAGCGCAAACCATGTCTGTCCCCTTGAGTTCACCGCTATTAAAAATCAATGCACGAATAGGGACAACAATATTAAAATTCATAGTAGATATTGGCGCAAGTATCTCAATAATACCAGCGTCTATGTTAAACGGCATTTCATTAAATCCAACACCAGTATCACTCACCACTGCTAATGGAGAGAAGATAAAATGCCACGGACAAGCAAACCTAGAGATTGCGATATCTAGTTTGAGAAGGTCATTTTCCTGGATATTTGTGGTCGCAGATATCACCAATCCTCTCCTTGGATTTAACTTCTTAAATGAATTTGGTCTCATAATCGACTGCAAAAATAAAAAAATTTACGACCCATTAACAGCCACCAAAAAGAAATTAATATTAAACTCGATATCTCCAGTAAACGTGGTCATTAACAAATTGGAACTACCCACACTAATTCAGACCAGTCTGGATAAATACCCAGAAATCATCTCTCCACATATAAACAAAAATAACAACTACTGCGGTGTTTATCACAGAACTGATACAGGTAGCCACTTACCGGTTTTTGCAAAATCCAGACAGCTATCTGCTGAAAAATTAACGGCGACTAAGGAAGAATTTAAAAGACTCCTTCAGGCAGCGAATGGTCAAGCCCACTACATCTTGTACCTAAGCAGAGTGGAGGATACCGCTGTTGTGCAGATTACCGTGCACTAAACAGCATCACTAATAATGATAGATACCCTATTCCCAATATAAATTAATTTACAACAAAACTCGCTAATAAACAGCGATTTACAAAAATTGATTTAATTTTGGCTTACAATCAAATTAAAATGCACCCAGACGATATTCCTAAAACAGCTGTTATTTCGCCGATGGGTCTTTTTCACTATGAATTTATGCCGTTTGGACTGAAAAATTCTTCGGCAACTTTTCAAAGATACATGGACAGAATTTTTCGAGATATAGACTGTCTTTATATATATATAGATGACATCCTAATGTTCAGTGACGACGAGCAGTCCCAAAAGAAAGATATTGATAGATTTTAGAATTTTACAAGAAAATAACCTAAAAATATCATTATCGAAATCTATTTTCAATGTAGCATCACTAGATTTCCTAGGTTTCATAATTAATTCAAAGGGAATCACACCAACTGCTAATAAAGTAAAAGAAATAGAATCTTTTCCGTGTCCTAAAGATGCTAAAAGCTTACGCAGATTTCTTGGTATGGTAGGATTTTACAGGAAGTTAATACCAGGATTTGCAAAGTTAGTTTTACCTTTATCTGAAAGAATAAAATTAATACCTAGAGGATTAATTACGTTGAATAATGTGGAAAAGCAATACTTTTCTAACATTATAAAAATACTTGGTGAGCTAACAGAATTATCCCATCCTCAACCAACTTGTACACAATATCAACTGGTCACGGACAGCAGCAAATATGCAGTAGGTGCTGCCTTACATCAGATCATAAATGGAAATCCAACACCAATAGGATTATTCTCAAAGAAACTGACTTCAACACAGACAAGATATTCCACTTTCGACCGTGAACTTTTAGCTGCATATTTATCAGTGTTACACTTTCGCCACCTCATAGAAGGCCGTGAAGTATTACTTTTGACAGATCATAAACCAATATGTGGGCCATTCCACAGTCTAAAACCTGCCAAATCAGATGGACAATAAAGACAGCTAGCAATTATAACAGAATTATAGCCCATGTGAAGGGTAACCAAAATATAGCTGCAGATTATCTGTCTCGCCCAACATTTGCTGTACAAATAGATATGTACGATCTCCCAGCACTTGCAGATGCACAAAAATCAGACACTGAAATACAGTCCTTCCCAGATTTAAAGAAATTCACATTATCTGGAAAAGATCAATTTGTGTTATGTGATACATCAATGTGATACCCTGGACCTTTTGTACCATGCACACTATGAAAATCTATCTTCGACAGCTTACATTCAGTATCACACCCTGGAACAAAATCATCAATCAAAATGATTAAGGCTAGATTTTACTGGCCACACATGGATAAAACTATCAAAGAATTATGTGCATCATGCACATCTTGCCAACAAGCAAAAATATACAGACATACCAAATCTCTTGTACAAACGTTGAAATACCATCATCAAGATTCACACTGTATACATAGATATAATTGGACCACTACCACCAGCAAAATGCTCCAACAATCCTTACATCAATCCATGTCGGTATATTTTAACATGTATAGATCGAACCAGTCGATGGATAGAAGCACAACCTATATCGGATATTATAGCACAAACCGTAGCCGAAGCTTTTGTAAACACGTGGATTACTCGCTTTGGTGTTCCTATCCATGTCATAACAGACAGAGGCACACAGTTTGAAAGCGAACTATTCCTCGAACTGTCAAAGATTATTGGATTCTATAGGCTACATACAACATCCTATCATCCACACTGTAATGGACTTATAGAAATAGCCCACAGAACTTTAAAAGCAGCTATTATGGCCCGAAAAGAATCTTGGATTTCAGCCCTACCAATAGTTCTCTTGGGAATTCGAAGTATGCCCAACTGCTCCAATCCCCCCCTTTTATGCGGTAACAGGTGCACAAATGTTATTGCCACAACTAATGATAAATACAGAAAATACAGAAACGGTTACACAAGATTTTACAAGAGAACTGCACAAAACTATGGCAAAATTTGATCTGACAGACTTTTCAAACAGAAAAATCAACAAAAAACATATGTGCCACTTCAACTTCAAACCTGTGATAAAGTTTGGATTAGGACAGATCGCGTTCAGAAACCACTAGAAGCACCCTATTCAGGTTCTTACATGGTACTCGAATGAACACCAAAATATTTTCTAATAGAAACTAACCCAAACACGCATACACAAGTTTCAATAGACCGTTTGAAAACGTACATTGTAAACAAACAAAAATCAAAATGTACGCAAAATGCAACCGCCAATACAAATAAAAAGCCTGATAGTTTAGCACCTGAAAAAGTACAAGAACATAAAACGAAGACAAGAACTTCAGGTAGAACAGTTACATGGAAAAAGGATAACAAATACATTTATTATTAAGCCACGGAGTCAATTAATAAAATAAATAAGATTAAACTAAAACGAGAACTCCGTCAACTGGTAGAGGAATATTTGTAGTACCCACTTCCTAGAGGTCAGAAATAATACTACCTAAACATATTAACTTCTTCTTCTTCTTCTTCTTCTCCAGGTGCTTCCACCTTGGTCACGAACTACTATCCCAGAAATCCCTTCATCTCTCTCTCTCTCTCTCTCTTTCTCTCTAACCCATCCCTACTGACCAACAACTAGTAGCAGTTCAGCTTTTTTTTAGTTCCTCAAAGATTTCACACCACCCACACGTGCTACTCCCGCCAGAGGACATTTTAGCCAGCCACGAGGGACTCACACAAGAATGTAGACGAAATTAAATAAAGTTTGTTTTAACAGGTTAATATTTGAATCTCTTAATTATTTTCCAAAACATACTAGGTACAAATATTACAGTTTTGTGTCTAAAAGAAAATATATTTCTCATATATCGCTGATTGTCACATAGCAGGAAAGCATTACGTTACTCTTTCGATCCGACTTTAGATCAGGAAGACAAACTGCTGCTTTTCCTATGTTTTCCTTTTAAGGACTAGGTACTCCAAAGTCCAAATCTGGGGGTAAGAAATTTCCAGGTCCTACATGTACGTATAATTACATTACGTAGATATTATATCCACCATTACTGCATGTACAATGATAAAAATGCTTATGTATCGGGTACGGTTGTTTAAACATTGTTACGAAGATTGAATTAAATAAATGAACGTGGAAGATTTTTACACTTATGCTTATGAAGAGCAACATTTATCACAAAAAAGAAAAGGGGAAAATTTCATTTACGTGTGTAGAAATAGAGAAAAAAGAAAAAGTTAATAACAAAGCATCTGTCGTTCCCGCTCATTCAGGAGCAGTCACTTGAAATCAGAATTGTTTCTCCAACTTGAAATTACTTGGCAGAGAGAAAATCCAGGCAAACCTCATGGTGGAGGAACAGCCTGAAATTGGTGTTGAAAACCAAAAGGAATTAGTATACCACTTGTCCCCAAAAAAAGGTATATTGCACTACTCTCAAATTACCTAGTTAGTATTTTATGGATCACCACAATCAATTGTAGACGCCACTTATTCATGGGTATTCATTAATTCAAGCAGTGAAACTTTCTACACTAGTTACCTAAAGCAAATAGCAATAGTTATTCACCTTTTCCCTTTTAACTTATCGGCTATCAAAGGCAACAGGACAAGCCAACTTTGACGAGAACTCATTCATTTAATTATGAATGTCTTTACTACAACACACTTCTTTATTTCAGCATGTTGTACAAGAAGTCCTACAACTTTCTTTATAATTCCTAATCAGTCAGTCATATCGATATATATAAAAATGTAATTTTTTCTAAATCGAAGCTCTTGTGCCAGACACAAATCTTAGTAGAAATAGTATTAATAGGTACAAAATTATAAAACATAAGACAACCACTGCATAAATTTTTCAAAGGAAAAACACATTTACATTAGAATTACAAAAAAAAAAAAAAAGGCACAAAGTCTTCACAAAAAAAAAAAATTTGTGCACCTATTAAGGCAGGATAGCAATTTATGATAAAGGATCGCCAACGAAAAATTTGATAACAACTTAGGAAAAGACAAAGATTTCATAATGACGAAAAGATAAACTTACTATTTCCAGTAAGCAAAATACTCTGGTGTATTTCAAACAGAAATTATATTGATTGGAATCTAAAATTTTGAGATTTTTTGTTAATTTTTCAAATTTTCAGCCATTTTTGAGCGATCGACACATTTATAAACAAGAGTTAATTCTCGTTTTTAAAAATCTTGCAAAAATAAAATATACATCTGTGACACATTATTTTGGGAAAATTAGCAAATTTAATATTGAATTAATCTGTTTTACACAAGTATTATTTATTGCATGAAATTTAAAATAAAAATATTTCTTAAACACAGTGATGAACTTTCTAACCATTCCCCCGTATTTGAAATGTGATGACAGATCGACAGATGCGAGATAAGATAAGTGTATGGAGACCAGAATTGATAAAATTGTCAAATGTTTTTCCTATAAGGAGAAGAAACTGAAGCACATGACCTTTTAAAGTACACATAGAAATTAGCATATAAAAAAGACTTTAAATGCACACAAAAAATTAGAAATTATTTTAAAAATACGATGGCTCGATGATTTGTATTAGACTTTTTCAATTTTCGATTAGTAAATATAGTATTCACTTAAAAACTATTTTTGAAACTTTATAAATTATTATAATTAAAAGAATGAAAATAATTCTTTTAAAAATTCATCATTAATCGAAAAAATTTTCTTCAGACTATAATGTCCTTAATTTATATAATTTATTAAAGAATTTAAAAGCTTATCTAATTATAACAATAATTTTGGAACTGTGATAATTAATTTTATTAATTAATTAATAACCATAACCATAACCATTGCTATTATAGATCATAAGAGAACATACTAAGAGAAATTTTCTTTATCCTCCGAATATGAGCAAAGGAAAACGGAGGTGATTAATTTTATTAACTAATTATTAACTGTAGCTGGAAAATCTTTTTTATCTTTAAAAAGAAAGCAGGGATGAAAAATAACACCTGGTATTTCTCTATTATTGTAAATCCGGAAAGAAGAGAAAGAAAAGAGAAATGGATTTGTTACAAGTGTCATTCTAAACATAAAGTAAAGATAAATTTAATTGTTATTTTTTCTGGGTAAAGGAAAAGGGGATTTCATTTTGTGTCCGATTGTCTGGCTAGCATGACTCTTGAAAAGAATTAAAGATAACAAATGTTTTGTTCCAAGTGAAACTACTTAGAGATAAAGTGTTTTCACTGACATCAGAGTAAAACTGATAAGGCATTCTTGTCACTTGCAAATATAAGTGACTCAGAGAATTTATATTATTAAAAACAGGTGCGTAGAAATTAATTTTTGGGTAACAATGTCAATGGACACTTGTCAACTTGTTTTGGGCGAAGACAGTTCAAAAAGGTTAATACCTATTGTTTTAAGAAGAAGAAAAAAATCCCCGAAATTGTTTCGTGAGAAAGAAAAATTTTGTGAAAGAGAATTCGGTTAAGTCCAGCCTAGAAATGGGGTATGGGAGATGACGTCATAAGATCGAGAGAGATTCCATTGGTCCGGTGACCAAGCCCCGAAAGGGAGAGACGACTAACAATTGACCGGCATCCGATTGGTTACCGAGATGAGGGATTAGACACCCAGCGACCGTCGGCCCCACACCATGTCATGGGCATAAATACAGGGTCCCGAGGGACCAAAATCAGAGTTGCAGCTCGAGTGGCAGAGAGTTCGATTTCCCGGTCCAGAAACGTAATGACCAAAGACAGTTCCCAACCGAAGAAGTAAAGAGACAGAGAGATGATTGCCATGCCGTTGGGTGCCGTGCGTAGAGAAGCCTGTCGCCAATCAACCAACCAGAGTTAAGAGACAGACAAGAAGGGAATTTTCAGACAAATCTGAAATTGCTAACTGAAAGAGAATAACCCAGCACTTCGGCAATTTCCGTAACATTCCGGAAAACAAGCAACAAGTTGACTAGTCTTATATAACGAACTTAGACTTCTGTTCGAAGCAGCGGCCTGTGGCCAGCCAGATTCCTTGTTATTGCTTAGGAGAATAATTCGATTTACCTAAGAAACGTCCGTTCCACTACCAGTTGATAGAAGCAGGGATGGGAAATTATTCAAGAGACTATTATGTATAATCTGTATATAAAGACATTATTTTCACAACACTTCAGACGTCGGTCCACTTATTTCCTTTGATGTTACATTTCTTTCTTTTATTACTCAATTGTGTGCACACTTCTCGTCTTGGTTTAGTTCGGCAGAGAGACAGCTAGTGAAAACTCACGTGATTAATCAACACAACGTGGGACTCCCCACGTGACAGAGTCAATCTACGACCAGTTGACTGGATCGAAACCAACAGCGAGCGGTCGGGTAGTGCCATATAATTAAATAAGGTCATATTTTTATTGCATTTTGTATTTTACTATTCAGAGAAGATTTTCGGTAAAAGAGGTTAAATGTTTGGAAAAAAATTTACATTCACCGGTGAGTCTTGCGTTTAACTAATAAAACCAATTTTGCCTACAGAATTCAATTTATTGAAATTTCATGAATTTACGTGGAGTGGGATAACAGATGTAAAAATTATATTTTTACCAAGACTTTTTTAAATAACGATTTTAAAAATAATTTCATTGATTTGTAAATAAGTATTGAAAGTTTCATTAAAATCCGACAATTATTTGATTTTTGCAAGAATTTTCAAATTAACAGACGGGTCACCGGAAAAAAAAACCTGAGTGATGTGATATTACGTTTTCGGTTAAACTCTCGTAACGATATAGCTCCACGCTAACGAAAATAAAAACAAGAATTTTACCAAAATTTCGAACGTGTTAGAAAGGATTTAAATTTTTTTGTAGATAATTAAAAAATATTTTTGATCTTTTCTCTTAATAATTACTCTTATATCTTTTTTTTTTAATCATATCACCCCGAGCAAGGCGGTAACGCCACTGATGTGCAGGGTGCTACATAAGAGTGAAAAGATTGGGAAAGAGAAAGCCGGAAACCACATCCTAAACAGGGAACAAGGGATGAGCCTCTTCACCTGTTCAATAGACGAGGGTGGGGTGTGAACCGGGCGATAGTTTAGTATATCTACTCCAAATGACAAAGAAAAAAAAAGGTTTAACTTAGTTAAAGTCGAAATGAAATTTGAACGGCAAAATCATTTACAATAGCAAAATAGTACCTATGTCAATAATTAAAAAATTCAAACGAAAATTAAGGCTAAAAATTGCAAATTTAAACAAAAATTAAGGACAAGAATTAAAAAAACAACAAAGCATGCAGGATTCAACATACCAGATAGTTAAAACATACTGAAAAAGTCAAACGGGCGTCCGCTTTGGTTGGATACCGTTTTTTAGTTTTCCCAGATATTACCGGCGGGTCTTCCTTCCTCCATCTTGGCTAGTTGAAATCAGGGGAGAGAGAGAGACAGACAGAGAGAGAGAGAGAGAAAGAGATAGAGAATGGCCCACAGCGCATGCCTCAGCACCCAGGCTGAGAGTCTTTCCAAAAATGTCGAGGCTGTCGAGCATCTCCATCAATTCTTTGTGTCGTATCTTGTCGAATGCCTTCGCATAGTCAATGAAACATGGGTACAAGTGTTTCTTCATTTGTATTGCCCTTTCGAAGGGCATCCTAATCATGAATATGGCGTTCCTTGTTCCAGTGTCTTTGACGAACCCGCACTGTTCCTGTCCTATCTCTAGCCTGATTCTGCTTCTCGCTCTATTCATCAGGATTCTGACAATCAGTTTTGTAATGTGGCTCATTAAGCTGATAGTTCTGTGTAGTTCACACTCGTTTGCACCTGTTTTCTTCGGCAGTGCTATAAATATCGACTTGCATAGGTCGTCTGGTATTATTCCATTGCTATAAATTTCGTTTATTATGTCGGTAGTTTTTCTATGCCGTATTCTTCTAAGGCTATCAGCAGCTCTATCACTATGCCGTCTGGACCAGCTGCTTTGTTTCTGTTCATTTTGGCCATTCCAGCTTCCACTTCGGATTTTAGTATTTCCGGTCCATCCACCTCCTTGTGTATTCTCGGTTGTTCTCTCCTGTCGCAAAAAAGATCCTTTATATATTCTTCCCATCGCTGGAGTCTTTCCTCTTTCTCCAATATGATTGTTCCATCCTTGGATTTTATGCATCCTGTTGAGGAGCAGGTTTTTTGTCCTGTTAGTTCTCTTATCTCTTTATGGATCTCTGCTTTATTGGTCCTGCTCATTCTCTCTACTTCTGCGCATTTGTTGTTGAGCCATTCCTCCTTAGCTTGTCTGCATTTGTTCCTTATCTCCCTGTGAAGTTTCTTGTACTCTGCTCCATGTCTTGGCGTTATTTTTTGTCTCTTTTGCATCATGTGGAGAATCTCTTCGGTCATCCACTCGTTTTTTCTTCTGCTTCTGTTTTCCTTTAGGGCTATGTTGTTCACTGAGGTCACCATCACTTCCTTTAGTGAATCCCATTTTGAGTGCCCTTTTCCAATTTTTTCTTCATATTTCTTTCTCACGCTGTTATTGTATTCTTTCTGCCGGATGAGGTCATTCACAAGCGTGTCCTATTGTAGCCTTGGTGATGTACTAGGCTTCTTTAGTTTTCGGAGTTTCACCCTTAGTTTGCAGGTGACTGGGACGTGGTCACTTCCGTAGTCGGCACCTGGATATGTTTTGCATTGGACCACTGCGTTCCTGAATCTCTTATTTATGGTTATATAGTCTATTTGTTTCTTCGTGTCGCCTCCTGGGCTTCTCCATGTCCATATACGTCGTGGGTATTCTTGAAACCAGGTGTTAGTAATTACCTGGTCATTGGCTGAGCACCATTGGACCCATTTTTCTCCTCGTTCGTTGCGATCCCCTAGTCCAAAGTTGCCGGTCGTGTCTTCTTCCCTATCTTTACCTACATTGGAATTCAAGTCCTCCATTATAATCCTATACGCTGAATAAAACCTTCTCACTCAGGCACTCACGCCACACGCAGAGATCAGTACAAACGAGATCTAATACTCGGTCAAACACACATCTACGTCGACCACAAAAAGAAACCCCTTTAGTGAATTACTTACAGCCATTAATATATAGTTTTTCTCTCTCCCTCTCTCTTAATCTCTCTCACACACATACTAATATATATATATACATATATATATATATATATTAGCTGAATATATGGATCGGAATCCGACAAGATGATAGAATAAAGAAAAAAGAACAAATAAGAAACGTATTTCAATCTAATATCTTTCATTTTTTTAAAACTTTCTTCAGAGATCGTGGGAAAAATGAAAAAACAAAGAGACAAATACTGGTATGTTATGATTTTGGGTTCTTATTGATCAGATACATGTTACGTGTATTAAAGCAATAGATAATCTTTAAATATATGTCCGTGGATTATTTTGAACTGTAAAAATTTACCACAGGACTGAAGAAAGATAACATGATGACAACCTTAACCAAGAACCATAATTTCAATCACAATGAATATGATAAAGGTTTCGTACTTGACATATTAGCAGCCACCATCGCAAGCACCGTCGAAACTTCACTACTCAGGAGATATATAAAGGTGCCAAAACCTTATCCAAGACCAAAAACATCATCATATCTGACAAAGGAGACGGAATATGTGGCAGGGGCGATGTCACCCCTGAAATAATAATAATAATAATAATAAAAAATAAAATAATAATAATAATAATAATAATAAAAAATAAAATAATAATAATAATAATAATAATAATAATAATAATAATAATAATAATAAAAGTCCAGTATGGCTCTTCCAGTGGATAAACAGGGAGCCCGTCCTTCAGGAGGGAACCTACCTGAGGTCGAAAAATCTGCCATAGGAACAAACTCCTACACAATGAATGTATCTTCAGGTCCCCACAACCAGGATAATCCTAATGATGGTCCTGAAAATTCACCAGCTAGATCTACAACCGTATATTTAAAGAAAGAAAAAATAAAATGGTCTCGTGAGGAGTACAAAGTCGTTATGACTGCATTTCATGAAGTGTTACTCAAACCTCAAAAAAACATGACTCGCCAAACATATGACATTTGGCGTGAAAAATTTGGTCAAACAAATAGAAAGTATATTGACGAAAATAAATTGGCCAATGTACGTAGGTACATTATTCGTAATAACCGACTGTCAGAGGCTGAGATTCACGAAATTAAAAGAATTGTAACAAGAAGAGTCGAATCAACAAAATATGAAAAGGAACCGGAACCAGAAATAAAAAGTAATAACATCAAACAAATCACAGGTCATAATGTAGAAACCGTGAAACACGCAAATCACTGCGAAGATAATGATGTAAGTTTAAAAGTGCTGGAAAGGTGCGATCTGAGTCTGAGTCAGTTAAAAGACAAAAATAAAATGAGTTCAGAACACATCGAAGATAATTATTTGACGGAAAATAAGAACAATATACAGGAAGCCAAGATAGAAATAAAAAACCAGCTAAGTCAAATAAAAAGTATTACAATGGAGGAACGTGAACAGCTCCCAAAATTCCAACCAACAAAACAAAACCTCCGAACTATTAAATTGTACAATGCAGCACTGAAATCAATACTGGATGAAGACCCGAATACAAATCTTAACGAAGTAATATATGCATCAGCAACAGCAGCAACAAAAAAATTAAACATCAAAATAAAAACAAGGCAGTCACGCAGACGTGAAGATCCACCTTGGAAAAGAAAAATCGAAAAAGAAATCGAACAACTAAGAAGTGAACTGTCAGTACTGGATGAACTGAGTAGAGGAATAAATGTAAGAACTAGGAAAAGAAGAAGAGCCGAAAAAAAATATAACATCAGGAATGAAAATGACGTCTTATCAAATAAAGAAAAAATAAAGCAAAAAATCCAACTGAAGGCTCAAAGAATAAGACGCTATGAAAAAAGAGCAAAATTTTACAGACAAAACAAGATCTTTCAGACTGATACAAAGAGATTTTACAGGGAAATAGGTAAAAAAAGAATTGAAGTGACAGTACCCCCCAGAATGGAAGAAGTCACACAGTTCTGGGAAAAGATATGGGCTTGCCCTAAAGAACCTAGCAAGGAAGTACATTGGATTACGCAGGAGATAGAACGAATGAAGAATAAACCCGAACAGACATGGTCTGGAATTACAGAAGATGATGTTAAATTTGCACTAAAAAAAGCACACAATTGGAAAACTCCAGGTATAGATAAAATTCCTAACTTTTGGCTATATTATTTAAATGCAGCACATAAAAAAATAGCCAAAGAACTCCAAGAAATGGTTGACGATCCCACTAAAATTCCTGCATGGATGACAAAAGGAATTACATTTCTTCTACCCAAGAATGGTGACACAAACAACCCGAAAAACTACAGACCAATTACATGTCTTCCGACAACATATAAACTACTAACATCTATTTTAACAAAACAAACATATTTATTCTTAGAAAGAAATGACATGATACCGCTTGAACAAAAAGGGTGCAAACGTGGCTGTTATGGCTGTAAAGACCAATTGCTAATTAACAAAATGATCCTGGAAAACTGCTACAAGACAAAGAAAAATCTTAGTACTGCCTGGATAGACTACCGAAAGGCATTCGATAGTGTGCCACATGAATGGATTTTAAAGACTTTAAATAGATACAAGATATCGCCCGTCATCATCAATTTCATCAAACAGTGCATGTCTATATGGAAAACAACCCTTTACCTCAATCATATAAATGGAACCTATAAGTCTGATGAAATAAACATCAAAAGAGGTATATTTCAAGGTGATTCTTTATCTCCCTTACTATTCTGCATATCATTAATAGCACTAACCAGTCAACTTAATAAGACAGAATGTGGTTATAAAATAGGCCAAAAGAAAATAAGCCATCTATTTTACATGGATGACTTAAAGTTATATGCTAAGAATGATAATGAGCTGGAAGGTCTTCTGCAAACTGTAAAATGCTTCAGCGAAGACATTGGAATGAAATTTAATTTGAATAAATGTGCTAAAGCTACAGTTTTACGTGGATCAATACAAGAAACATCCTCAATTAGCCTAGACCCTGCTGTAACAATAAGAGAATTGAAACCAGAAGAAGCTTATAAATACCTAGGTGTAAATGAGAGCGAAAACATTCACCATAAAAAAATGAAAGAAATAGTGCGTAAAGAGTACTATAGAAGGCTACGAATGATATTAAAAACTGAATTAAATTCACAGAATAGAGTTATGGCCATTAATAGCCTTGCAATCCCAGTTGTCCAATATAGCTTCAACATCTTAAACTGGACTCTAAACGACATCAGGCGAATGGATGCTAAAACAAGAAAGCTTCTTTCTAAGCATAGGATGCATCACCCAAAGGCTGATGTAGACCGTCTATACATACCCCGTAAAGAAGGTGGAAGGGGTCTTATTCAGCTGGAATTGTCATACAAGACAACAACTATTGGCTTACTAACATACATAGAAACAACAAAGGATTGGATGATACAATTAGTAAGGCAACATGAAGAAAGAAAGAAAAAATATTCAATAATAAAAGAAGGCAGTAAATACAAACAAGAATTACAGTTAGTAGATTCTGTAGAAAAGCAAAACAGTAGCCAAGAACCAACTATTGCGGCAAAAAATATGAAAATGAAAGCCAAAGATAAAGCTCTTGAAAAGATGAAACAGCGCTGGCAAGACAAACCTCTGCATGGCCAATATCCAGTACGTGCCAATAAATCCAATGTTGACAAAGTTAATACTCATCGATGGTTACGTGCATCTGGATTAAAGTCTGAAACTGAAGGATTTATACTTGCAGCACAAGACCAAAGTCTTTTCACGAGAAACTTTCAGGCAAATATTATGCATAATAATATGGATCCAAAATGCAGGTTTTGTGATAAACACCAAGAAACAATAGACCATCTAATCTCAGGCTGTTCTGTGCTTGCCCCAAACGAATATAAAAATCGCCACGATAGAGTTGGGCAATATTTACATTGGGCAATGTGCAAACATTATGGAAAAGCTGTAAACAAACACTGGTATGAACATCATCCAGCACCGGTTACAGAAATAGAAGATGTAACCATTCTATGGGATTACACCATCTACACAGACAGAAAAATTGAAGCAAACAGGCCAGACATTATTGTTAAAAACCAGAAGGAGAAAACTTGTCTATTAATTGATATGGCTTGTCCAGCGGATTGTAACATAGCAACCAAGGAATTTGAAAAACTGTCAAAATATAAAGACCTGGAAATTGAAATAGAAAAAATGTGGAAATTGAAAACAAGAGTTGTGCCAGTGATAGTAGGTGCACTTGGAATGATAAAAAATGGAACAAAACAACACATTGAAAGAATCCCTGGAAACCCCAGCTTAAGAGATATACAAAAAATTGTCTTATTAAGTACAGCCCACACACTAAGGAAAACGTTATCTATGTAATGCTGGGGATGATAGGGAAGATAGAAAAACATGAAATGGAGTCATAACAACACGCCACTACCTGCCTTAGGTCTCCCCGCAGACTTGGTTGGTAGTGAGACCAATGCAGAAATCGAAATATGATGAAAAATGACATAATAATAATAATAATGGTAATAAAGGAGGATGTGCCGTAAAACAGAAAGTGAAAAAGAGGTGTTTCGAATAACCCAGATGTTGATATGCTGTAAAGACTTTGAAGTTTTAAGGTACAGAAAGTTCATTTAGAAATACAATCTTTTTGTAAGTTCACAAAGGATATCAGATTACTAATAGAACAGTAATGAATTAAAACTTTTCATGAGAAATGAATTTTGACGCTATAAGAATCAAGGTTAAAATTAAGGATGTTTTGATCTCGATCATTTTTCTAAACAAGATCTCTGTAATTTACAAAAAGAACGTCAGAATAATTATTAGCAATGTGATAAAACACTAGCGTTTTGTTGTGAACCTTGAAAAGTCAATCGATGAAAAAGTAAATTATTTATTCTCGGAGAGTTGAAGTTATACTTTAAAAGTATGTCATGAAGGGGGTTGGTGTGGTCGAACTAGCGGGAGAAGTAAAAAATCAGGTTGTGTTCTAAGACCATCCGCTTCTATTTAAGCGCGTGTTTGCGTGAGCACAGAGAGAAGGGTCAACGAGAAGGACCGATTGAGAGTCGACGAGAAGCACCGGGAGACATGTCGAAGAGAAGTACTGGGAGACGGGTCGAAGAGACTGGTCGAGGAGAAGAGTCGAGAGAAGCACCAAAGGATGAGACGAGTCGATGAAACGAGACAAGAAGAGAAAGAGTGGGAGAGTAGGAGTTGGTGGTTCGACTGTCTTCGAATGCAGTCGAACTGAGTTGAGAGACGTCAGAGATTGAAAGGAAGCATCCGGTGCGTGTGTTGCTGATACTGCGGGCGAAGAAGAAAAGTACCACCACTAACATCTAAATACCGCTACTCTTCTAGTAGGAGTAGCGGTACTACTACTGAGAACGGGAACGTCGAAGGTTGTAATAGTTGCGCTAAGAACAGACCAAAAGGAGTTAAACGAATGCCGCATCTCTCCTTTACCGAAATTATTCGAAGTATTTGTATTTTATTTGGTTATTGTTCATATACAAGAGACATTTAACTTTGTGCAACAGGAATTATTTTTTGTGTGTTTGTTTTTGATACATAAAAAAACTATTTGTCCTTCCAAAATTGAATCAACTGGGTTATATTTATTTTTCTGTTAACCCGATTCTCACCAGACGAACACGCAGGTGGACCAATGGGGAGCTTCCGGGGTTCTACGATCTGATGACCGCTCTTCAATATTACAAAAATCACAACGTGGCTGGAGGGTGGCATCGAACTGACATTGGGAACCGGATACTTGTGCCTAACTTGTAATACTGGAGCATACCGGACCAACGGCCGGTCTCGTGAAGTGCGTCGGTCCAGTGGGGTGAGGATAGAATGTTGCACACAAACATCTACACTGAAAAATTAGAACCCCTTCTAAATAATAACAGCACCTACACACAAATTAATGAGCAAACAATAAACACTGAAACACAAAATTTCAACAAAACAATAAAGAAACTATTAAAAAATTAAAATAAATCTTCGTCTAGATTAATAGAATATCCCCCACAATACCCATACTATATAGTTTACTCAAAACACATAAACCTAACATACCCATCAAACCCATTATATCCGAAATTAATAGTGCACTCCCACAAGTTAGGCAGAACCATCGCCAAAATCCTAACAGAGTTCCTAGGAACCATCAGCACTACGCACATCAAACACTCGGGTGACTTATTCGAAAGAATAAGAAACAATAATATAGCTAACATGTCTATGGCTAGTTGACATCAAATCACTATACACAAACATATTCATAACAAAATACCTTAACATACTAAGAATTTAACTCATGAAGTCCATGGATAAGCTTCTTCTACCCGTCTACAAAATTATAAAGATATGCAAAATAATTACCAATCACTGTTTCTTCTATTTCAATAACACTTTCTACAAGAAAAAAAAAAAAAAATAGAAAAAAAAATCGGCTTCCCATTTGGTCATCTATTGATGATGTTCTTGTTTGCCTCTTTTTGGAATCCTAACAATCCGGCCCATTGAAACACATCATAGTATGATCATACCTAACAACTCTACTTACCTAATAAAATACATAGATGATGTCCTTTTATTTTACCAACATGATACTAATCTTTTAAACATAGTAATTAAACTCAATAATGTCGAACCCACCATCGAATTCCCACACAAATTTCAAACAAACAACTCTCTAGCTTTCCTCGATATTTTATAAATACGCAACCATGATAAATTAAATTTTAAATTTTACCGAAAACCCACAAACAAAAACGACCAAATCAATTTCTATTCCCACTACAATAGAGAATAGAATCTTGACTAATCCTAGAATTTTAACTTTAACTGAATATCTAAATGAAGAAGAGAAATTTATTGAACAAAACATTCACTACCCACACCATTTCATCGTCATCGCTAAAAACGAAAATCTACAAAGCCAAAATCTACAAAGCCAAAATCTACAAAGCCAAAAACCGAATACTTCTAACAAAAATTACACAAATTTCCTAATCCAGCCTTTCAACAACCATTCAACGAAACTCGCAAACAAATTAGCCATTCATAGCACTAAGATCGTTACGATCACATCGAAAACTTTTGGTGATATAATCAGAAGAAAAAATATAACAAACACCATTTCAAATACACGAATTTATTTGTCTACAGTTCAAAAGTGGGAGAAACATCGCGTGATCTAAAATACTGCATCTACGAACACAAGAAGAACGACTTAAATTCTAGACTGACGTTCTAACTCTGGTTAGCGACGTGGGACATGACTTTGATTTCACTAATGGCAGCCTTATTAACAAATAACATAACCGTTTAAGGATAACGTATTTTGAAAACATAATAATAGCATGACTACCAACTATAAACACTCGCTTAAAACTTTACATTACATCATCATCTTTCTATAAAACCATTCGTCATGAATCTAACTTATATCTACCTAATAGATAAAATAAATGAAATAATACAAATTCCATCTGCAATTAAAAGTTCTAACCCATACAAACTTATACAAACTAGCTGTTTTTCAGTGAACCATTCAGAAGTTACAACAGTATTCCTCACACCCACAACTCCCCCCGCACACACACACACACACACACACACACACACACACACACATATATATATATATATATATAAGTGGATATTCAACCATGAAACAGAATATCTGTTGAATATCAGTGAATATTTAATTTAAATCAAATTAATACCTCTAACAGTTTAGTATTTCTTTTAATTGTAACTATCATATTATTTTTAAGTAGGAAAAGGCCAAAATAATTATCACTAGTCATCGTCTATGTCAGTAGAAATCATCAGGAATGTGGCTAAGACTAAAAGCATAATGAATCCTCTGGATTTCCCTTCGGAAGCACATGCAGGGACAGCTATCTATGCGCGACAAGGCGCTGCTAATAACTATATATATATATATATATATATATATATATATATATATATATATATATATATATATATATTAAAAAAGGATTAATTCAAAGATGTTGAATGGCCATTTCGATATGAAGATCCCCACGGGGAACGACACATCACCTCAGCAACAGAAAAAAACCTTTCAGAAACTGGAGAAAAATTAGTCTACTTTTCCTTTTTAAATAGATTGCAAAGAAATTAAAAAATAAATAATAAAATAAAATAAAATAAAAATAAAAATAAAGAGAAAGAAAAAGAAAAGGAAAAAGAAAAAGAAAAAGAAAAAGATAGAATAAAATCAAATAAATAAGAAAAGAAAAAAACTGACATCGTCTGGGTTCGCAAAAAAAAAGGGGAGAATGTAACTAAAAATTAACAAACAGCCGTGTTAAATCGACGTCAGTTAAAGCAACACGGAAAAAAGGTGGTAAGAGAGATAAAAGAAGGAAGGGAGGGAAAAAGAAAGAAACTAAAGAAAAAAATTTTTTTAAAATATTACAGACGCTGGACAAATTCAAAAACCTAATTTCTCCAAAACGTTGAAGTATTAGAAAAAGGCCTTTACTTAAAAAGGCATAATTATTAATAAAAGGGAATAAAAAGATATAGGATTTAAAATAAAATTATTTTTAAAAAAATTAGGTCATTTGAAATTAAACTAAATAAAGACAACACTAGGTAAAAAAAAAAAAAAAAAAAAAAGAATTACAATTATTATATATACATACCTATACAAGTACACACATACATACATATATATACACACACAATTTAACGAATAAGAATACATATATACATACACATACACACACATACATTCAATGTATTACACACTTATATACATATACATGCGCATACACACATATATATGTGTGTACACACCTATATACAAAAAATTCATATACACATAATATACATGTGTACACATACATGCACACATATACACACACCCACGCACACACACACACACATATATATATATATATATATATATATATATATATATATATATATATATTCCATATGCACTCACACATACATATTAATGAATATTATGAAAAGGAGCATTTAAATAGCTAAAAAAATTTTTTCAAAATTACATATAGCCCACATACATAAATACAAATATATACATATATATACAAATATGCACATCCACACACAAACATACACATATACATTAAAAAAAAAAAAAAATTAAAATTAAAATTAAAATTTCTTTAAAATATTAAAAAAATTATAGAAAAATTTAGAATTTAAAAATTAAAAATTAGAAGTTAAATTTTAAAATCCGCCCTATGGCGGCACTTGTTTATAAATTCCCTTCTAAAGTTCAAAAGTAAGTCCTGATGAGGATACTTCAAAATCAGAATCTTCTCCAATAAACACAGACGACACCTATCACGAAAACTTTTAGGAGTACAAGCTGAGCCTATTAATTTCCAGCTGATTATAGGGTCCTGCCCTTCCTCCTTCATTTCCCAGAACCTACGTGATAGTGCCGTCTGGAATCTCTGTTTAGAGTTCGAAAACGAGTACCTGTGATTATAAAGCCTCTGTTTGAAAGAGCCCGCGGACATGCCAATATAGGTCCGGTAATTGTCCTTGTTATTAGATGGAGAAATGCGGGCTTCATAAATTACATGGGTGGATTTACATTTGCCTTGCACCGGGCAGGCATCCACAGAATAACAATTGCATTTGTCGACAATTCCGGATTTAGCTTCCGTATTATTTAGATTCATTAAAACTTGTTTATTGTGGGAATTAATTATATTATCTATATTTGAGGTGCAAGAATAACTAATTTTTAGGGTGAATCTATTAAAAATTTTATTTAAGGGATTGTTATTATTATTAAAATGTTTATCGATTAATTTGAGAAAATACTTACCAATATTTATATTAGTTAGCTTACAATAAGGAGGGTTAAACCAAATTATCTTCCTTTTTCTACATTTTCGGGTGTTTTTAGTTTTTGATGATTCTGGGTTTATAGCAGGCTTATCATACTTTAACTGATTAACAAAACCGCTTTTCTGAAGGGCCTTATCGTAAATTTCTTTGCTTGCGTTGAAAATTTTTATATTGGAAGATAATTGGTTAACCCTATTATTTACTATCTTGGGTATTTGTCTTATAATATTCTTGGGGTGGTTGGATAAACTATTTATATAGGTGGGAGAACTATTTTCTTTGAGAAAGGGTTGGTAGGAACCATCATTTAAGTTAAGGGTGATATCTAGATAGTTTACAATTTTGAGATTGGAAGTAACCTCAACCTTAAAACCAAGAAAATTTAGGGCTCTGATAATTTTCTTATGTATTCTATTAGTGTAAGGCCCATTGGAATTGGGAATACATATCAGTCCATCATCCCGATATAGGCCTATTAGTTTAGGGTCTAAAAATCTACCTAAAATATCTAAAATATAAATGCCTATTAGATCTGCTACCTGGGCAGAATCATAGGCTCCCATAGGGACATCAAAACTATCGTCAGGCCCTTTAGTCCAAGTAGAACTATCAAAGGTGAGAATAGATTTTCTAGCTCCCAGTATAATTCTATAGTCACAATCCGAAATATTAACATAACCCCTAGCAAAGTTTAAACAATCCACAAGAAGTTTTTTTGATATAGAGGAATAGAAATCCACAATATCAAATTTAAGGAAAGTGGATTTAGATTTGTCATTGATATTATCAAACCATTTTATGGTATCTAAGGAACTCTTCCAAAGATTCAGTTGTAAATTAGATTGTAACTTCTCTATTAAGTTCTTCAGAACCACCCTAGAAACTATGCCTAATTCACTCTTAGTGGGATTAATTAGTCTAGTTTGTAATTTATTTTGGAAATTAGGCTTGTGGTCCTTAAATAAAATGTAAGCTTCTTTGGTAGAAATTTTTCCAATTCTATCACTAATATTTAGTTCATTTGCAAATTTAGCCATATCGGAGTTAATTTCCGATAAAATTAGGTTACCTCTGTCTATTTTGTAATGACTAGTGATATTATTTTTAAGGATATTTAGGTAATTGGTGGTATTACACTTGTAAATGTTATTTGTCCGATTTGTCCGATTTAATCCATAGGTCTTTGGAATTCTTTAAGGTATTAATGTTCGACTTTAATAAATCCTGGAATTCATTTGAAGTACCCCGGAACTTGATTTTGGGGATCAAATTAAAAAGGTCTTTTTCAAACGAGTTTAAAAATTTGCATACCGGTGGAGTTCTTAGAGTTTTTAAATCAAAGCACTCTGTAGAATCAGGAGAAGAATCCGTTGAACGCAGATAAAAGTAGGCTTTCCATCGAAGCCTCCTCACAAAACTTTCAATTTTTTCCGTAAGATGAAAGAGAAAGGAATCCAGATTAGGAAAAGGAATATTCTTCAAAGAATACTCCGGGGTAAATTTCTCCATAGGAAAGGTGGTGTTGTATTGGTAGAAAAAATCCGGGAATAAACCAAGAGAGCTCAACTACCAAAAGGTAGGAGCAAAATATTTTAATTCAGATACTTCAATCCAAGGGAAAAAAGCAGGAAGGTAAATTCCAAAAAACCCGATCCTAATTAATATTAAAAATTTATTTTAATATTAAAAAATGATACAGGAAGAGAGCTCCATGTAATAAAATATTACAGAGCAAATATATATTAAAAAAGGATTAATTCAAAGATGTTGAATGGCCATTTCGATATGAAGATCCCCACGGGGAACGATACATCACCTCAGCAACAGAAAAAAACCTTTCAGAAACTGGAGAAAAATTAGTCTACTTTTCCTTTTTAAATAGATTGCAAAGAAATTAAAAAATAAATAATAAAATAAAATAAAAATAAAAATAAAGAGAAAGAAAAAGAAAAGGAAAAAGAAAAAGAAAAAGATAGAATAAAATCAAATAAATAAGAAAAGAAAAAAATTGACATCGTCTGGGTTCGCAAAAAAAAGGGGAGAATGTAACTAAAAATTAACAGACAGCCGTGTTAAATCGACGTCAGTTAAAGCAACACGGAAAAAAGGTGGTAAGAGAGATAAAAGAAGGAAGGGAGGGAAAAAGAAAGAAACTAAAGAAAAAAAATTTTTTTAAATATTACAGACGCTGGACAAATTCAAAAACCTAATTTCCCCAAAACGTTGAAGTATTAGAAAAAGGCCTTTACTTAAAAAGGCATAATTTTTTATTCTTTTTCTTCTTATCCTTATATTTTAGGATAACGTAAAACAATAATAAAGTCTAAACGAAAAGTATGAGACAAAACAGTACAAATATAACAAATAAGCTGTCTTACGGTAACCTTTTCTAAAATATAGGATTTTTGGTCTCTGTGTAAGAAATAGAAACCCCCATAACAATCTTTTGGATTGAGACCTTCTAAGAGCGCAAACGTAAATTTGTTATCTCCAGTGGCAGCACATTCGTTCGGTACTGTTGGGGAGTAACTCAATTGCCATAGACCACACGAGGTGCCAACGAGGTAATTAACATTTTTTCCATTCAATGTTCAGCAAACCCTAAACAATTTTTATAGTTAATGGAATTTAATTCTTCTAAAGTTTTTATTGCTTTTAGACCCTTCCTTAATTTGTAAAAATGTATTGCTTTGGCGATTCAAACGATTCTTGCTATAAGTTCCCTTGTTTTGTTATAACTATTTATGTAAAATTCATTGTTTATTTTCTTATTTCTTCGAATTTTGTAATTATCTATCCTTGTGTACATTCTTCCTCCATGTGCTCATGTTATTTGTTTATCTTAATTGCAGTTTTCCCAGCTGCACAAGTACTGTAAAGAAAATAAAACCTTTTACAATATATACCCGCTGTTTGTCAGTTCTCTCACGCACGTTTCATGTGGCAACGGCAATTACACAGATCAAGAGGAGATTACTAAATTATTAAAACCTCTCTGAAGGTTACGCCAAGTTTTGAAATCACTTGTTTTCAGGTACAAGATTTAATTTAAAATTGTTTCTGTTTAAATATACACACACATTACACAGAGCAACGAAGTAAAAAGTTCGTTGTCAAATGGACCAATTATTCTTACTATTATTATAATTTCTGTTTAAATGATAAACAATAAAAATCAATAATTAAAAAAAGAATATATTGTAGGTAACATCGGCTATGCTTGCGAAATGGCCTTGTGTCAAACGTAACCGAGCCTACCTCATTTGAAAGAATCGGAAGATTGAAAAAAAGCTAAAAGTGAAACACTTTTAGCTTTTTTTCAATCGAAAACGTTTGTATTAATTAGTGTAAATTTATTTAACAAGAAGAATGGCATCAATTTTCTTGTTTTGAAATAACGTTTATGCTTGAAAGTTCTGCATAAAGTTTTTCTTTTAAATGTGTGTTCAGTTCAGTTTTCTTAAAGTTAGAAGAAATTGATTTGTGACGAAAAGACAAGTCTGGTGTCGCTGATGTGTGTACAATTGTAGTAGGTGAAAGTTCGCCCAGAGTATGAATGAAGACGGAAATGAGTCTTTGCTTTCCTTTCTTTTTTGTTGCCAACAAGTAAAGAGGAGAATCAGTGCGCCGTGAAAGAGTGTGAAAAGGGAATGTCGCTTACATGAGACGTGCGGTTGACAACATGTGACTCTGTAATGTTCTTTCTTTCTATAGGAGAATCAATGAATTCAACGCTAAAAGGAAGGTGAGAGTAAAAAAAATGCAGGCCACCGGGACTTGGCGTCTACTTAGAAAACCCGTGACTCCTTGAAGAGAAAAAGGAAAAAACCACGCGTTTTTATTTATGTGATTGTGAAAAATAGGATAAAATTTAGTGACCCAACTGTTTTATGAAAAAAGATTTTCTATTGGTGAATGTATACATGTATATGTTTTTTATTATCCCATGAAAAAGTATAGGTGTGTGAAGGCTCGGATTTTCTGTGCAATCAAATCTTACGAAATCCGACAATATATATATATAGTATGAAATTATCATCAAATATATATATATATATATATATATATATATTAAGCAGTTCAGTTTTATTGTTGTTTAAACTGTTTGATAAATACTTGGTGAAATCACCTAGACAAAAGCATTAGTAAAAAATAATCAAAATATACGTTACGACTCGATACGCTTTTCCTACAAATTCGAAAATACATCCTCTTTCATAAAATGTTACGTTAAACTATCAGTTCATTTAGTAAAAACAAGGTGTTAAATGTTCATGATAATTCTTAATGATAATATATCAAATATTCGTAATAACTTGCATATACACGTATCTTAGCACCTAGATATATTACGTACACGCTCACACCTAAACACATTTGGACATGCATTAACATTTATTCTCCAAAATCCTATTTCTTGAGACCTTTTAGACGAACTCTCTTTCATCCTTGAAAGACATCTTTTCTCTTCACGTCATTGTAATTCTTCTTGTTATTAAATTGTTGAATTCGAATTGGTTTGATGATGTTTTATTCCTGGTTTGGGGTATGCGAAGGTCCGTTGCCTTTTCCTTCTTTCGCTTGCTATGGCCTTCATTTTCATCAACAAGGATTAGCAGTAAACTTTTTCGCTCAACCATCAAAACAAGGCCAGGAATAACATCAGCTTGTGCAACAGGTGAGTTAAGACCTTTTAATGTTCTTTAAAACGACAATGTGGTTTACACTATTTACATTATTCAGGCAATTGTCCTCATCTTCGTTGACATTTTTACGACGTTTCGGCCGTTGTATGTTCCGGCCTTCTTCAGGTGCTAGGAATTTCGAACCGAAGCCTTTATTACAATCACTGGGGTATATCATTCTCATTTCTTGTGCGAAGCTGCTTCTGGTAGTCATGAGTTATCTCCCTTTAACACGATTCTCTAAGTTATTTGTTCACCACTGCTGTAGTATTGCTGTGCATTGAACTCGCAACTCTTTGGAGTTAACGAATGCCTATATCCACTGAGACATGTGTCCTTGAAGACAACAACGATTGAATTTCTGGGACATATATACCTAATGTTTCAGTAACCTTTTTTTTACCAGAGTTCATATTGCAATTTTTTTATGTTAATGATTTTTTCTAGTATTTTTTTTTTTTTACCAGAATTCATATTGAAATTTTTTATGTTAATTTTTTTTTTTACACTAACGATTTTCTCTGGCACTCCCTATTCCTGGTTCCCATATTGTATTCATCTCTGGTCGGCTTACGAGATTTTTGCAAATGGCAACGAAGATTAGGACAATAGTCCGAATAATGGAAATAGTGTAAATACTACCTCATCTCAGAAATATAAACAGACACTGTGGTTTGTATCGGGTATATGTCCACGACAAATGTAAAGTGTTGAATTCTTAACTTCGTATCTCATTTATCAGGGCTAATGAAAGAAATGAATAATAAGGCAAACAGATTACATAAACATATTAAAAGGATTTACATATGTCCCAAAACAAATGATTGTTCCTGCAGTCCAAAGGAAAGAAATAACATACCAACTTTAGGGCCTTTGACCGCATGTGAATAAGTGAACAGAAATTACTTTTTTTCTCCACGCTAGGATGTGCATATGCTTACCAATATCCACGTGTGTGGATGCCCTGATGGTCAGGTAGAGGCCGATCCTCGGAAAAACGGAAGCGAAGAAGGAAAAAAAGGGACAGAAGAGTTCTCCTCTCTAAGGAGCTGAACTTCCATGAGCTCAAGATAAAACAACTGTAGCCTCCCTACAACAGGAGTAAACTGAGCCAAATACTTTCTGGAATGTTTTTTGTTTGCAAAGATAATCTATAAATAGCCTTGAACTTCAATCTTTCGCTGATATTTTCAACCTTGTTTTACGGCAGATCTTCACTTTCATTCAAATTAAATGGCTGATGACACAAATATTCAATCAGATGAAGGATAGAGGATAGGTCAATTTTGTTTTTTAAACCAGTGTTTACGTGTGTTATTAATGTTTAGGATCTTTGTTCTGCCGAGGCAGTCAAGTGTATTTGCTTTTTAAAACCCTGGCTAGTGTACTTAATTTTTGTTCAATATATATCGGTACACGGCATCATTCCTTTTTACTTAGTTTATGCGAAGTCATCCTTTACCATATGATGAAAAAACACCCTTTTACGGTACTTTTTGCTCTCACAAGCCATGCTAGAAGAATATGAATGACAACTTTAGGTATAACAGTTGTTCATGATGCTCGTACATTTACCATCTCTTTGTAAATTATCCTACCATCTCTTTGTGAGTAATCGTTATTATTCTTACAATGCTGTTTACATGACTGGAAATTTTGAACAAGGACAATTTACTGCTGGGCTGCGTTCTTCCCATTTGAGAAAAAACGATGCACAGATGAAGTTGCAATTCTTTACCAATGTACCTGTTACATTTAATTATGCTGTAAACACTTTTGCATGTTTTTACATACTTCTGAGGTCTATACATACTAGCTGTTGTAATTATTAAATTTTGAATATTACTACAAATTCAGTTAAGCCTGTGCTGAGTATATACCTAGGAGTATAACCGTATTGAAATATGCCCTTTCCTCTTTACTAATAGAGAAACTGAGTCTCTCTCTCTCTCTCTCTCTCTCTCTCTCTCTCTCTCTCTCACACACACACACACACACACACACACACACACACATCCTTTTCTGTAACTTGCATATTCTTTCTTCTTCTTCTATGTGCCCTGTCCCTTCAGGACGTAGGCGATCATGGATCTCCACGTCTCCCTATCCCTTGTGGCTCTTAGTATGTTTGTTCCTGTTGCTCCTGGCAACCCCCGTTCCGTCATCCACCTGATCAGACCCTGCAAATATGTTATCCGCTGCCCTCCTCTGTCTCTCCTTCCTTCTATCTGTCCAGTCAGTATCAGGTTCTCCAGGCTCTCCTTCCTCATTGCATGTCCCAGGAACTTCAGTTGTCTCTTCCTGATGCTCAGCATCAATTTCCTTTTTGTTGCCATTCTTTCTAACACTTCGTCGTTGCTTGTATTCTCAGTCCACGATATCCGTAGCATCCTTCTGTAGAACCACATTTCGGCCGCTTCCAGTTTTGTCCTCATTTTCGATGATATTGTCCAGCATTCACAGCCGTATTGAAGAACTGACATCACGTAGCAGTCTAACACTCTTTTCTTCGTTTCTATTGAGATTTTCCTGTGTGTTAGTATTTTGCTCATCTTCTGGAACGCGTCCTTTGCCATGCCAATTCACCTTCGGATCTCCGTGTCGCACTTTCCATCTCCTGTTAGAACACTTCCTAGGTACTTAAATTCTTGGACTTGTTTGATTCTGTTATCCCCTACCTGTATTTGGCATTTTAGGTTGTATCTTTTGCTGATGACCATGCACTCAGTTTTCTTAAAGTTTATTTGTAGTCCTTTCTTGTCACTCTCCACTGCTACTTTCTGTATGAGATCTTGCAGTTTCCTTTCCGTGTCCGCAATCAGTACTGTACCGTCCGCATTTCTTATGTTGTTCAGGTTGTGGCCTCCAATAACAAATCCTGGTGTGTCATCTAGGTTCCTCAAAATATTCTCGCTGTATAGGTTAAACAAATCCGGTGAAAAGACACATCCTTGTCTTACGCCTTTTTCTATCTTTGTGTATCTACTGAGGTCGTTACCTGTCCGTATGCAGGCTGTTTGCTGCCAGTAGAGATTCTTGATTATTCTTATGTCTTTGCCGAAAATGTCGAGGTTGCCTAGCATTTCCATCAATTCTTTGTGTCGTATTTTGTCGAATGCTTTCGCGTAATCAATGAAGCATAGGTACAAGTCTTTCTTCATTTGTAATGCCCTTTCAGAGAGCATCCTAATCATGAATATGGCGTTCCTTGTTACAGTGTCCTTGACGAACCCGCACTGTTCCTGCCCTATCTCTTGCCTGATTCTGCTTCTCGCTCTATTCATCAGGATTCTGACAATCAGTTTTGTAATGTGACTCATTAAGCTGATAGTTCTGTGTAGTTCGCACTCGTTTGCACCAGGTTTCTTCGGCAGCGCTATAAATAACGACTTGCATAGGTCTTCTGGTATTATTCCATTGCTATAAATTTCGTTTATTATGTCGGTAATCTTTTCTATGCCATATTCTTCTAAGGCTGTCAGCAGCTCTATTACTATGCCATCTGGACCAGGTGCTTTGTTTCTGTTCATTTTGGCCATTGCAGCTTCCATTTCGGATTTTAGTATTTCCGGTCCATCCATCTCCTTGTGTATTCTCGGTTGTTCTCTCTTGTCGCAAAAGAGATCCTTTATGTATTCTTCCCATCGCTGGAGTATTTCCTCTTTCTCTAATATGATTGTCCCTTCCTTGGATTTTATGCATCCTGTTGAGGAGCAGGTTTTTTGTCCTGTCAGTTCTCTTATCTCTTTATGCATCTCTGCTTTGTTGTTCCTGCTCAGTCTCTCTACTTCTGCACATTTGTTGTTGAGCCATTCCTCTTTGGCTTGTCTGCATTTGTTCCTTATCTCCCTGTGAAGTTTTTTGTACTCTGCTCCGTGTCTTGGCGTTATTTTTTTGTCTCCTTTGCATCATGTGGAGGATCTCTTCGGTCATCCACTCGTTTTTTCTTCTGCGTCTGATTTCCTTTGGGGCTATGTTGTTCGCTGAGGTCACCATTGCTTCTTTTAGTGAATCCCATTTTGAGTATCCTTTTCCAATTTGTTCTTCATATTTCTTTCTCACGCTGTTATTATATTCTTTCTGCAGGGTAAGATCGTCCTCTAGTGTGTCGTATTGCAGTCTTGGTGATATGCTGGGCTTCTTCAGTCTTCGGAGTTTCACTTTTAGTTTGCAGATGACTGGGACGTGGTCACTTCCGCAGTCAGCACCTGTATATCTTTTGCATCGGACTACTGCGTTCCTGAATCTCTTGTTTATAGTTATATAATCTATTTGGTTCTTCGTGCCACCTCCTGGGCTTCTCCATGTCCATAAACGTCGTGGGTGTTCTTGGAACCAGGTGTTAGTAATGACCTGGTCGTTGGCTGAGCACCATTGGATCCATTTTTCTCCTCTTTCGTTGCGCTCTCCTAGTCCGAAGTTGCCGTTCGTGTCTCCTTCTCTATCTTTACCTACCTTTGCATTTAAGACCCCCATTATTATCCTAACTTCTTGGCTTTTGCACTGAGCCTTAGCACTGTCCAGTATTGAATAGAAGGATTCTATTTCGTCCTCCGAGCTTTGAGTTGTTGGCGCATAGACTACTATAATAGCTATATTGAGGGGCCTTCCCCGCAGTTTAACCAAGAGGACTCCCTCTGATAGTTGCCAGTATCCAAGTACACATCTCTTCACTTGTTTGTTTAGTATTAAAGCGACCCCTTTTTCGTGTTTTTTACCTCCTGCATATATTATCCTGTGGGTGTCGCTACTGAAATCTCCGTTATTAGGCCATCTTGTTTCACATATTCCTAGGATGCTGATATTCAGTCTGTTCATCTCCTGTTTGACATTCTCTAGTTGTCCACAGTTCAGTGTCCTGACGTTCCATGTTCCTATAGTGAGTTTGTCTTTGATTCGCACAGTCGCAGGATAACGGCCCAGAGACACCTGTTGCTCATGTCGTTCTTTCCCGGGCGATGGACAAATTTTGGTGTAAAATGTCCCCTTTACGCCGTTGGTGCTAACAGTCGCCGGATGACGGTCAGGTGGCACCTGTTGCCCATGCCGGTCCTTACCGAGCGAGGAGTTGCTTCCTTAGGAAGTAACCCCCTTCACGCTGTTGGCTTTCATATATTTATTGTGACTATCCATGATTGAGCGGGGGTAGATAGTGGAGTGGTATCCCGTTGCCTTCTCCACGATGGTCTATTGAAACATATCCTCTAGTTAGCTGGCCGTTGACTCTTTGAGAGTTCTTCCGCCCTTTGTAGGTTTATATTTTTTGACCTACAGGGATGCTAACGTCCCAATTAAATATACATATAATTGATGTAAAAAAAAAAACAACTAAGTTTTAACTTAGTTATAGTCGAAATGGCGTTCAGACAACCGAAAAATTTAGTATATTTTTATGAAACAAATTAAATGGTTAAAAGAAAACAGATACAAACTAGTCTAAATTATAAGAACCTCGCAGCAGTAATTACAATCAGCATATTTTACCAGTAGTCACAAGAAATATTATGCATATTCGACATTTTTGCAGACATCTTCTGACTTTCTTTGGTTCTATCATATTCATAGTGATACGGTGCTGGTAGAAACACGTGGGTTTTTTTTGGGGGGGGGAGGTCGGAAAAGGATTGCTAGGAGAGAAAGGACGCTAACTTTTTTTTTTTTTTCTTAGACTGAAGACGGAGAGAGAAAAAAAGTTCATTTTAAATTCTATAGAATCCTATTTTTTTTTATGGTAGCTACAGACAAAAACAGAAAAAATTCAAAATATAGTCACTCTAAAAGAAAATATATGTAATAAAATATACGTAGCATGAATTAAACGAACCTTTTCTTTAGCTAGTCGAAATTATAAGAACCTCGCAGCAGTAATTACGATCAGCATACTTTACCAGTAGTCACAAGAAATATTATGCATATTCGACATTTTTGCAGACATCTTCTGACTTTCTTTGGTTCTATCATATTCATACTGATACGGTGCTGGTAGGAACACGTGGTTTTTTTTTGGTGGGGGACGGGGAGGTCGGAAAAGGATTGCCAGGAGAGAAAGGACGCTAATTTTAGCCCGGAGATAAATTATGTGGTCAATTGACGTCATGCGAAGTTCAACCAATGACTAATGCACCCGACAAAATCAAATCACACGAGGTTTCTTACGGACACCTGAATTCTTAAAGACCCTTGAGGATCCCAAAAGGACTGCATGGAAATTGTCAATGTTGGTTCAACATTGTACGAACGAAAAAAGGAAAAAAAATTTCGTCACACTTTGTTCTACTCAGCAGTACTTGGTAATCCAGAAAAGAAAACCAAATGAAAAAAAAAAGTGTAACAAACATTGAAATTGAACGCGAGCCGCTAAACTACGAGAATTCATGTTTTCGTTTTTTTTTTTCGAGAAAAAGAAAAGCATTCGTGATTCTCTCAGTGAGTATGAAACTAAAGTTATTTTTAATTCACTTTCAGTTATTTACTATTTTCTATTTACTGAGTGAGTAAAGAACTACAGTTTTTTTTGTTTGTTTTTTTTAAGTTATCATTTGAATTTAATTTACATGCGTGTATCTTTAAAAAAAAAAAGGACACATATATTCTGGGACATATAAATCTAATGTTTCAGTAACCAGCATTACATATTGCAATTTTTCTTTATGTTAATGGTTTTCCCTAGTATTTTTCGATGTTAATGGTTTTCTCTAGTATTTTTTACCATGGATGAATTTAAATCCATGGATGAATTTAAATCCACCATGCTCGACTTTCTTAAGTTTCAACTTGAACAGCAAACCCAGCGGGAGCTTAAATAGCAAGAAAAGCAAGACTAACAGGAACTTAAATGGTAAGAAAAACAACTTGAAATTCAAAAGCAAGCTGAAAAAGAACGGCTTTAATGTCAAAAACAAACTGAAGTCAGACATCAGATACGCAAAGAAATTCTACTTCAAATTCAACAAAAGCAAAAAAAAAAAAAAAAAAACTCGCTTAAACTGGCAAACCGGGGACAAATTAGAGAAAACGAAAATGCGTTCTCACAAAACACGAACTGGGACGCAGTATACATTTTTACATATTCTCCGGACTAGGATATAACCTTTGCTTCCTATTTTAAAAGATTCGAGGATTAATACGCCACAGATTGCATAAATTGACCAGACTCTAAGAAAGTTCACCTTCTTATTCGGAAACTGGGCACCGCAGAGCATACCATTTTTTTAAATTATATTTTACCCCGTAAAACAAGCCAATTGACATTCACTGAAGCTATTAAACTTCTTACTGAAATTTTTAGTCCTAAAACTTTACTCTTTCATAAGAGGTAGAAATGTATAAATTTAACCAGAAAACCTTGTGATAATTTTACAACGTTGGCGTCGGTCGTGAATAAGCTTCGCGACGATTTCAAATTGTCAGAGATGAGTGCAAATAATTTTAAGTATTCAGGGACTCGTTTCAGCTAAAGACGATGAAATTAGACGTAGAGTTTTAAATAAATTGAAAAATGAATCAAACATTACTCTCCAGCAAATAACGGAAGACTGTCAGAGATTCGTAAGCGTACGCCAAGATTCGAAAAATATTAAGGAATCTGGCATAGCTCACATAAGAAAAGTACACCGAAAGAAAAAACAAATTGATTCTCCCCCTAAATCAAAATCACACAAGAAACGAGACAATTTGCTTCCTAACCCGTGTTACGGTTGTGGATTATTACATTGGTATAAAGACTGTCCTTACCGGAATAAAAAAAAAAATGCCTAAATTGTAGCGGTATCGGGCACATTGTCGAACAAGAAAAAAATATTAATAACTAGGTAAAAAACACAAAAGCAGATGAACTCTTCTTTAAATATTAGAAAGTACGTACAAGTACAAATTCTAAATAAAAATATTAAAATGCAGTTGGATTCTGGTTCAGGTTTAACAATCATTAATCTTGGAAAAAGTTGGGGAAACCAACCTTGCTAAGATCTAATAAAATGGCCAGGTCCTTGACAGGGGAGGAAATCAAGTTTGCTGGAGAACTTATTACGAAATGTAACATTTCAAGGAAAGACGTTAAAATTAAAGATATTTGTATTTAAAAAAATACAGAAAATTTATTTGGTACCAACTAGATGGAGGAATTTAAGTTCTGGGACATGCCGATTCATTCATTTGCCAAAAACGAGAAAACATGGCCACTGAGACAAATAATTTAATGAAAAACATGAAAGAAACTTTTCCGGAAGTTTTTTCGGGGAAGAGGTGCCTTGGTCGGTGTAACAAGATGACGGCAAAATTCGAGTTAAAAGATGACATCCAGCCAGTGTTTAAGAAAAAACGTAATGTGCCATTTGCCTCGTTACCAAAAATAAATGACGAACTCGACATAATAGAAAAAACCGGTGTCTTGTCGAAAATTGTGTACAGTCAATGGGCTTCACCAACCGTCCATGAAAAAGTCAAATGAGATTCGGGTTTGCGCTGATTTCTCGACCGGACTTCATGCAGCACTCAAAGACTATCATTATGCTTTACCTAGAACGGATGAAATTTTCGCGAAACTAAATGGGTGAAAAGTTTTTCAAAAATCGAGAAGGAGTCATTAAGGATTATTTTTGCAGTAACGAAGTTTCACTGTTACATTCACGGTAAACATTTTATTTTTCAGATGGAACATAAACCGTTACTTACAATCTTCAGTTCAAAAATAGATTTGCATGTGCATACAGCAAATAGACTGCGCAGAAGGGGAACAATTATCTTAAACTATAATTTCAAAATGGATTTCCTACCGTCAAAACAGCTCTGTCATGCCGACGGACAGCCCAGATTAATCTCGAAACACAGAGAACCTCTTGAAGATACTGTGATTGCTTCTCTCCGAACAGAAGGAGAATGTAAAACTACATTGTGCAACTAAGTGGAGGAACTCCCTGTAACTTTCGACCAGATAGAACAAGAAGCCTAAACGATGAGTTTATCAGGAAAACCAATATCAAAATTCTTGGAAAGGACAGACTTCGGATATTCTTTTTTTATGCGACGAAGTACTATTATATAGTGAGCGAGTAGTCATTCCAACAACATTAAAAAGAATTCTGAAGGACTTTCATACGGGTCATCCGGTTATTACAAGGAGGAAAAGCCTTATGCGCAGTTATGTATACTGGGCGAACATGGATGTGACTATGGAAAAAAGGTCACAAGAAAGACTCGGATACGGTATACGGTTGGAAACAATATTATATTACAAAAAAGGAACAGTGTACACAGGAAATATAGTATAATAGTACTTAGCACCGGAACGGCGTACTAACAAATGAGTATCGTGGCTGCTGTTACTTACTACTACATCTGAGAATAGATAACTCTCTGTATTTATGTTGTCCGGTAGAGTTCATATTAATGTGTAGGTAATTCCCCACAGCACCCCCTCCCCAGCTTTTTTGACCGTCAAAAGCTGTTAGTACCGCTTACGTCGGTAAACTTTCGTTTTCTGCCCGACCGACGTTGTTCGGGCGCTGGTTGGAGTGGTTCCAAATCAAAATTCTCAAAGATAACGTCAGTTGGTTTTTCTTCTACCGGGGACGCTTATCATCTGGGCGACGCCTTTTTAGTTGGTTCTGGTAACGCTTATGTGTGTGTTGTGGGCCCTTAATGATGTACACCATGTTGCTTATTCGTTTGTCAATAGTGCCTATTTCCCAGAACGACATATTATTTTTGTAGTTTTTAAAGAAACTTCTAGGCGCGCACAGTTTTTCGTAGTTTAATTTGTTTTGGCAGGAGTTTATCGAATTTCGATCTGATCTTTCACGCGAACATGGTTTCAGCTGGAGAGACAGCTGCCGGAGTGTTAGGGTTTGGTGTAATCCTATACACCTATAAGAACCGATGAAGCGCTTTGTCCGTAGGTGTTTCCTGGGCCTTCTTCAAAGCTCTTTTAAAGGTGTTCACGAAACGCTCCGCCTGCCCGTTGGAGCTGGGGTGGTACTGGGGGAGTGGTGATGTGTTTTATTTGAAACACCTCACAGAACTCTCTAAAGTCGGTTGATGTAAATTGCATCCTATTGTTGCATTGTCCACCACGCCAGGACTTCGAGCAACTTGCTGTAACTATCGATTACAGCCAGATAGTAGTGGTCTTTGAGAGGGCCAGCGAAATCGACATGAATCCTCGACCAAGGTTGATCAGTCCTTGGCCAAGACTTGAATGTAGTTGGTGGCTCTTTGGCTGCTAAAGTGCACCCCTTACAGGCGTCTATCATTTCCGCGATGTCTCTATCCATATTTTGCCAGTATACGAAACTACACATCAGACTCTTCATCCGATTTTTCCCTGGATGTCCCGAATAAAAATCTCGTAGAATCCTTTTTTGTAAGTTCTTCGGTATTACAACTCTTTCGCTGTATAGCAATACTTCGCGTTTTTGTCAGTAGCTAAATTGTTTTTCATATCGCAAATGAAATCGCCTCCCTCTTTATTTCAGCTAGCGTTACCGGAAGTTTTCTGATCCTATTCGCGATCATTGTTTTGATCTCGCAATTTGTGCGGAGTGCTGCGATTATTGAGTCGTCGAAGGAGTCGATTTTCTTTAGTATCAGCCTCGATAGGCTGTCTGCATGACAAATTTGCTTCGATGTTAAGTATACTGAATTAAAATTGTAATTCAGCAAGATGGTGCCCCATCTACGTAGTCTATTTGCCGTATGGCGCGGTCAACCCTTTTTTGACCCAAAGATTGAGATTAGAGGTTTGTGGTCCTTCTGAAGAGTGAAAGGTCTACCATGCAAATACCTATGGAACTTAGTCACTACAAATATTATGACTAGAGCCTCTTTTTCTATCTGTACGTATTGCTTTTCCGCGGATAGCAATTGTTTTTTTTGTGCCGTCAGGCATTCGGTGTAAGATGAAGGCTCCAACGCCGTATGAACTGGCATCACTTGCTACGATAATGTCCAGTTTCGGGTCGTAATGTGTTAAGAAGAGATGACATGTAAGTGTGTTTTTAATTTTTTCAAACACCGCTTGGCATTGGGGTGTCTATTCCCAGGCTTTGTCTTTCTCCAGTAGTTTGTTCAGTGGGGCTCGAAGATCTTGCATATTTCTGATAAAGACTTGGTAGTAATTAGCCAATCCCAAAAAGCTTTGCAGAGATTGTATGTTGTTGGGAGCTGGTATGTATTTAATCGCTGTAGCCCTTTCGGGATCAGGACGTCTACCGCTTTCGTTGATGATGTGTCCGAGATATTTTATCTCGTTTAAACAAAGATCGCATTTGGATTCTTTAATTTTGAACCAATACTCACGAATTTTCTCAAAACCCCTATGCACAAGCCCTCTATGCTGTTCTATGGACTTGCTGGTAATTATTATATCGTCCAGATACGCCAATGCAAAATCAAGGCTGCCCAGCATGGTATCCATGACCCGCTGGAAAATCGCAGGCGTGACCTTGATCCCAAATCTGTTGAAATTGTACAGTCCTCTATGGGTATTAATACACAGGAGTCCTGAGCTCTCCTCTTCCACTTGGATCTGGAGGTAGGCGTCACTTAAGTCGATTTTAGAGAACGTCTTCCCCCTATTGAGCTTAGTGAATACCTCCTCCGGGCTAGGTAGAGAGTAGTGGTGGTCTTTTAGTACTGCGTTCAGCACGGTAGAAAAATCTGTGCAAACCCGTATTTCATTTGACTTCTTCTTAACATATGCGGTAGGAGCTGTCTATTCGCTGAACTCGATTTTAGATAGAATACCAGTGTTAACTACTCTATCCAGTTCCTCATCGATCTTGTTCAGTGCAGCAAATAGTACACTCCTTTTTTTCTTAAAAATAAGTTGTATATTTTCCTTTGCTTCGAATTTTGCTTGTATCTTAGTACATTTGCCTAAGCCAGTCGAGATGACTTCAGGAAAGGTCCGTTTGAGTTTCGCTTTAAGTTCCTTGGCGTCTGATGTAATATTCTCCATTCTTTGGCAAAATGTGTTGATAGGGCGGTCCCACAAATTAAAGTGGTCCAACCAATCAGTGTCAAATAATTTTTCAAAGTTTGTTTAGTACGAACGCCTTTACTTTTTTGATCGTACCGTTTAATTTAACTGACAGGTACAACTCACCAATGAAATTAATCCTACTTCCAGTCACCGTGCGGGCTGATCTACTACTCTTTTGTAACGTCAGCTTGTTTAGCCTCCTCCAAGTCTGTAGGTTTATAATGGAAAGGTTTGATCCAGAATCTAACTGGAGCTTAACCGTCTTAGTCAATATCTTGACGGTGACGTGTTTTCGCACGCTTCCATCTGGTTTCTCGCTTGACCTAGCGTATCTGACTCGATATTTGATAGTTTTTGTACTTCTACAATGGGAGACTTTATGGCCAACTTTACCGCACTTTTTGCATTTTCTATTTAGGAAGGGGCAGAATTTTTCCAATGCAATTCACTGCAGCGATAGCACGAACTGGGGAGGGAGGGTAATTTTCTTAATTTTCGTGTGATTTTTCCGTTTTGTGAGTGGTCTTCGTTCTTTTTATTTTATTCGAGGCGTAATATTTTTGGTTATATTTTACTTTGTTGATGTGAGCTATACCCGATTCCCCTCTATATTTCTCGAGTCGTTCTTTACGCTTAACACTCTTTGACAGTTTTCTGGCAATTTCTGAAGTGTTAGATCTGGTTCACTCTCTAACTTCGCGAGTATCCTACGCCTAATTTAGGCGTTTTTTGCTGATACTAAATCCCTGGGCGAAAATGAGGCATTTGAAATCGTCTGCCGTCAGATCCGCCAGCCTGAAATCGTTGCAGTGTTTGTTTATGATTGTCGCGAAAGTTAACTAGTCTTGGTCATCTTGCTTTCTCAAATTAAAGCATTTCCATCTCTTATGAAAAAGAGACGTGTTAGGGCTAAAAAGTTCTGATAACAATCTGTAAATTTTAGTTCAATGGTTTTCTTAGGTAGAATGTAATCCACAAATCCACCGTGTTTGGTATTACCAAGCTTTCGCAGACGTAATCTGACCTTTTTTGAATCAGGCCAGCTTTCACAGTCGACCTTGAAGAGATCTTCATATCTTCTAAAATATGCGTCGAATGTCGTATCGTCTTCCGGTACATAGGTGAAAATTTCTATTGTACTCCAGATGGTACTTTTTGAGAACGCCGCGTTGTTCTCGGTGGAGGGTTGTTATTCAGTTTTTGTCTTTTTTCTTTTGCTAGAAGTGTTTCTAAATATCTGTCTTCACTTTTCTGCAGTGTTTCCCTGTGTCTGTCTTCATTTTTCTGTAATGTTGCGATATATCTGTGTTCACTTTTTAAATATCTCTAGCAAGAGTTGCTGTTGTTGATTTTTTTTGTTTTTTGTTTATTTTTTTATTTGTTGTTGTTGTTGTTGTTGTTTTATTAGACGTTCTTCTGTTTTCTGTTGGTGGTCCAGTTGAGCTTTCATCATCTGGACGATGATGGCTTTAAAATCCTTCATTATGGACTTTTACTTAGAACTAGAAAGAAACAATTCTTACTACTTGTAAATTCTCTTCTCAACAAGAAGATAAAATGGAATTTTTTTCCTTCGTGAGGGGAGGAGAAACTTCCTTATTTTCCCGCTGGTTACTGTAATTATTAAACGAATTACAGTTTTAGACTGTACGTAACAGAACGAGAACAACAATTTACTTTTTTCCTCTGAAGGGAAGAAAAAAATTATTAGCTAGAAGAAAATCTACTTACAGTATGTTTTGGGGCACAGTTTGCAGACAGTTTGTTAATTATTTACCGGTGTCCGATAATAATTTTCGCCTTGAATAACATAGGATTTGCTGTCGATATTTTCGTGGTAAAAATGTTTGTTTCCTTTGAGTTACGGGACGTTTTGTTACTGCCGCAGTTAAGGTTCCACGCAGGCTTAACTTGTCAGTCACTTATTTACGAGCTCTTTGTAGGCAATTGTTAAGCTTTGTGGCTTTGAAATTTTTGTCGACCATTTTTTTTTGTGTGAAGAATTGTTGCGAGTCCTAGGTAAGTTCGAATTTCTTCGTCGCCAATTTATGTGGCTCTGGGAAAAAGGCCAGAAGAAAGACTCAGACACGGTATACGGTTGGAAACGATATTATATTACAAAAAGGAACAGTGTACAGAAGAAATAGAGTATAATAGTACTTAGCGCCGGAACGGCGTACTAACAAATGAGTATCGTAGCTGCTGCTACTTACTACTACCCCCGAGAGTAGATAACTCTCGGTATTTATGTAGTCCGGTAGAGTTCATATTAGTGTGTAGGCAATTCCCCACAACAATATCGAAAATATGGTAAAATCTTGTAAAGACTGTGCCTTGGCAGCGAAGGCACCGCTAATCAAATATAGTCCTTGGCCTAAAACAGACCAACCATATCTCGAATTCATATGGATTTTGCAGGTTCGCTAAATGAATTCTACTATCTTATAGTAGTAGATAGTTTTTCTAAGTGGTCTGAAGTTTTTAGATGTAGAAATCTTACTACAGAGGTGACAATAAATTTCCTACACGAACTGTTCACCAGATTTGGGGTAGTCTCAGACAATAGAACACAATTTACATCCGGCGAATTTAAGAACTTTTGTTAGACCTTCCATATTGATCATATCATGATTGCTTCATATCACCCAAGGTCCAACGGACAGGCCGAGCGCTTCGATGACACACTAAAAAGAGTTCTGAAGTAAGTTAGGGACACACCCACATAAAGCCATACAAGTTTCTTCAGGTGTATTGAATAACGACCAACGACAACTTACCATCATCATCACCCCCAGCCGAAGTAACGTTTGCGCGTAAAATAAGGTCGACAAGTTACTTCCCAAACAAAGAAAACCTGGACGAACAAACACGGTATCTACGAAACGTTACCAACCCGAAGAGAAAGTTTTTTTCCGGATGTACCGAGATAATAAATGTTTCTGGGAAATGGGTACAATTAACAAAAGAATAGGAAATATGGTTTATATAATTAAAGGTCCCCATTTCACTCACAAAAGACACTTAAATCAGATCAAGAAATGCTGACAGCGGTCCTCCTGAAGAAAAAGAATGGATGTCATGTATGATACTTTCGACATACCAATACCACAGCGCCGTGTGAAAAAAAAAGTAAAACGACGGATTTTCTTGCTGTAAATCCCAAAAGAAAAAATTATTAAAACTCCTTGCGGAGTTAATACTTAGGAGGGGGTTGTTATGTATCATATGTTACCCATATGACACATAGAGGCAGAGAGAGAGAGAGAGAGAGAGAGAGAGAGAGAGAGAGAGAGAGAGGAATCTATTCCAGAATAACTCTGATAGCTGGCTAATAATCGTTCATTAATATATGTTTGTCTTAGTCTTTGTAACATATTTGTTTAGCCCTATTCCGTCTTTGTATCTTTATTTATTGTTATGTTGTCAAGTATAAATGAATAACTCAACAACAGAATCAGAATATAAGTTGTATTCCGCGGAAAGACGGTTAGTATGTACAGAAGTGATTAGTAATATTTACAATAGAAAAGATACAAGAGTCCAATCCGTCGTAAGACGTGTGTATACGTGATTACTTCCGGTACGCCAGCGGAAGTGTGACTAACTCTTCTCTGACTCGCACTGACTCTTCAGTAACTCATTAGAGACTCTCAAGTGACTCTTTACGACTCTCCTGTAGAGAATCCACCATTGCTATATATAGCAATGGGAAAGTCCATTTGTAGTCAAATAGGAGCGGCGCCCTAACATTTATGGCCCCAACGGACCACAATAACTTGCTGACGAGGTCACAACAACAAGAAATATCAAAAACACAAAATACGAAAAGGACAGAAATTATAATCATTCGCATATAACTAAGGATTTAACCTTATGGAGTCAACAACAACAATAAAAATAGTGGTATAGTTAATAAAACCTGGCCTTTACTCATTTATTATCCCAACCTCATCTATACCATAAACCTTTAATGAAAGCAACTTGCAATCTCCTAGTTTCCTAATATATCAGATTTTATAATTTTATGATTTATTCTGGTAACATTATAGAATATTTGAGCAATATATCATCTGAGTATCACCTTATAATATTTTTTCTATTATAAACATCAATATTTTTAGAGATGTCAGATTGTTTTGCATCTTCATTTGCATCGATTTTAATTTTTTTGTTTATTAATAAGTATTCAGATCCATTAAATTTATGTCTCTGAACCATTTTCATTTTCAAACTATGCAGTAGTCTGTTTTTCAGTATATGAAGGGAGACTGCCTTGCACGAATACACTCTTTAGTTTAAAGTGTCTTGGTTGTAACTTCTGGTGAATATAGCATCTTACAAGTTTGGCTCTGCAAGAGTGTGCTAAACAAAATAAAATTCTCGATCCCTCTTCTATTCAATCAATTCGAAGTTCTCACATACACAGCAAACAAAATCGAGTGCTTTTCTCACAAATTCTCGTCCACTTCCACACTTGAATTGTCTGGAGTACCCACGCCCAGTTTCCCACCTAGAAGTGAGGCTCAACTGAGTAATATATATATATATATATATATATATATATATATATATATATATATGTTGTTTCTATAGACAATTTGATTTTCTTGTTTTATACCCACTTATAGTGGGCTATCTATTAAGGCCAAATTCAGTTAATCTATTTCAACATACATCTAAACTTCACTAGAACGAATAACCCACTATAAATTGGTGACCACAGCGTGATTTCAACACACACACACACACACACACACACACACACACACACACACACACACACACACACAAATGTACTTTCAGCGAGATTAGAATATTTCTTTTAAACACAAACTAAACATAGCAACTGACGCTGAAGAAACTTTAACAAATCAAAACCAACCAATCCATGCTGTTTCGATAAAACCACCAAACTTCCTTGAACCAAACGTAATAGCTTGGTTTGCGATAATGGAGGCGCAATTTAATATTGCAAATATAAGACAGCCCAGTCAAAAAATTTACAACATTTTGGCAGCACTCCCCTCGGACATAGTAGGAAATATACAACCAACTATACTGCAATCTCAAGATTATGACGCACTAAAAGAATCAGTGACGTGCTCTTACGAGAGAACAAAACCAGAGATACTGGACAAATTAATGTCGTCATCGACAGTAACGGGTCGTTCCTCAGTATACCTGAATGAACTCATGTCATAAGCAGGTCGAATTGGCGTAGGGGACGATATCGTACGTCACAAATTTATTCAAGCCCTACCTCACTCTATTAAACTAGTAGTAGCTGCGCAAGTCGATTTAGACACAGATCGTCTTGAAAAAATGGCGGACGACTTATTATTATATTTTAATACACAAGATACCGCATATATTCGACAGATTTCCGGGAAGCAAAAGGATGGACAGCAAAATAAAGATGAAACTAAAAGGATACATGGCTGTTCCTACAGTGAAAATAAATTCCTTACTAGTGTTCGCCCTTTTAACAAGGACCAAAAACCTAAAATCTGCCAAGCACATTTATATTTTGCGGAACGTGCAAAATTTGGAAAGTCGTAGTGCAAATGGCCAAATAAACAGAATGTTCAAATGCAACCCAGCTCTCGCCCAACTTCACCAGTTCCTCGTGAGATTTCGGAAAACTAACTAGACGGGAGATATTAGCTTACCATTTCCTCGCCGCTTATCATTGTAGCCGCACGGTTAGGAGCTCAAAGTTTAGATTTTATTGTGGATACAGGAGCTGCCGTATCTATACTTCCAAAGAGATATTTAAATGGAGCTGTAACATACCCAACCAATATCTCTTTAGTGTCTGCCAACGATCAAATGATTGAATGATCAGGACAAACAGTACTGAATCTCACATTACGGAACCTCAGAGGGGAATTTACCTGGACATTTATAATAGCCGAAACTGCTCAGCCACACCTAGGATACGATTTCCTAAACCATTTCGGGTTAATGATGGACGGCAAGAACAGCAAACTAATTGATAAAATTACTAATAGACAATCCGATGCACATCCATCATCTATTATCATGAATATAGATGTAGTACCGAATAAAGATGCTAACAAAATGGTACGAACAATTATGGAGAAATATCCAAACTTAATTTCTTCTTATCGCGACACGAATGCAACAAAACCAAAGATATACCACAGAATAGAAACTGGTAGCAATCCTCCTACCTTCTCCAGAGCTAGATAATTATCAGCTCAGAGATGTGAAATTGCAAAAGAGGAATTCAAGAAACTTCTAAAGGCAGGAATAATTTCCCCTTCAAACTCAGAATGGAGTTCAGCCTTACACATGGTATCGAAGTCAGACGGCACATAAAGACCTGTTGGTGATTACATTTAAATACCATAACAAAAGCTGATCGATATCTGGTCCCAAATATAAATTCCTTGTCTTCGAAGCTTCATAACAAGAAGTTCTTTTCAAAGATAGACCTGTCGTCTGCTTATCACCAGATACCAGTTCACTCAGAGGATGTCTGCAAGACAGCCATCTCTACCCCTTTTGGGTTATTTGAATACAACTATATGCCTTTCGAACTACGGAACGCATCATGTACTTTTCAGAGAATGATGGACAATATCTTTCGTGATACTGATTGTATCTTTGTATATATCGACGATATCCTTATATTCTCAAAAGATGAACAAACCCATTCCAAGCATATCGACCTAGTACTACAAAAACTGAGTGAGTACGATTTTAAAATTTGTCTCTCCGGATGCATATTTAGTGCTAATGAGTTAGATTTTTTAGGATTTCACATTTCTTCTAATGGTCTCAAAGCCAGTGCTAAAAAGTTGAATGAATTAAGCGAATTTCCTCAACCTAATGATTCTAAATCACTACGCTGATTCCTCGGAATGGCAAATTTTTACAGGAAACTTGTGCCAAATTTCAACAATATCATATTACCTCTCACGGAAAAAATACGTTTAAACCAAAATTCAAAATCCTTAACCTTAGCAAAGCAAGAAATTGAATCTTTCGAAAATATAAAAAAACTCTTTATCAAATGTAATTGTTCTGGCTTTCCCCAGCTCGGAAGCTAACAACTATCAATTTGTAACAGACAGTTCGAATTATGCGGTGGGTGCAGCACTTCACCAAATGATTGATAATCAACCCATCCCAATAGGTTTCAAATAAATTATCCCAAACCCAACAAAAATATTCCACTTTTGACAGAGAACTACTAGCTGCCTACCTAGCAGTACTCCATTTTAAACATTTAATAGAAGGCAGAAATGTAATGTTACTGACGGATCACGAACCACTTTGCAGTGCTTTTAAAGGCCAATCTTCCCTAAAATCAGATAGACAACAGCGTCACCCTTGTTTTATCAGCGAATATGTGAATGACATTTCACATATAAGAGGCTCACAAAATATAGTAGCTGATTGTTTATCACAACCTGTCAGTGCGATCACTATTGGTGTATGGGACTTACAAGAAATAATGAAACATCAAGCTACTGACAATGAAATTCAGGCATTCAAAGATCAACTGAAACCATACACAATAAAAATGAAACCATATTGTGTGACACGACATTACTTTTCCACGACCTTTTGTGACAGAGAAGCTAAGAAAATCGGTATTTGACAGTCTGCATAATCTATCACATCCGGGAATAACATCTTCAGGAAAAATAATAAAATCCAGATACTTTTGGCCGAAGATGGACAAGTCAATAAAAACCTGGTGTACAGAAGGCCAGCATTGCTAACAAGCAAAAATAATAAAACACACAAAGAGTAAATTCATTTGAATTACCTTTCAGTCGTTTTGAACAGTGCATGTAGATATTGTCGGTCCCTTACCACCAGTAAAGCACCAAGCTGACTCTTATTTTTCACCATACCGATATTTATTAACATGCATCGATAGAAACACGAGGTGGATAGAAGCATGCCCAATAACACAAATTACGGCGAAATCAATATCAGTGGCTTTTGTTGATCTGTGGATCTCCCGATTCGAGATTCCTCTTCATCTCGTTACAGACAGAGGAAACCAATTTGAATTATTCGCAGAGCTATCAAAAATAATAGATTTCCACAGATTACGAACAACGGCATACCATCCGCAAACGAATGGATTAGTTGAGCGAGCACACAGAACCCTAAAAACGGCTTTTATAGCCAGGAAAGAATCGTGGTTATCAGCTCTACTTATTGTCCTTCTGGGAATGAGGATAACACCTAACGAATCGAACTATTCTCCATTTACCGCAGTAACAGGAAGTCATGTACAAGTTTCTCGACTATTAATCGACCCTAACAAGAGCGAGAATAACAAACTTGCACGTTAAAATTCTAACCGACGAAATGCAAACATTTGACATGGACAAATTATCCAGTGGATACCTGCATTTAATACCTAATCCCTACATTCCAAAAGACTTACAAACATGTAAAAGTATCTGGCTAAGAACAGACAGTGTAAGAAAACCGCTGGAAACTCCGTACACAGGTCCATTCCAGGTATTAAGTTGTCATAAAAAATATGACGTCCATAGTAATGTTTCAATAGATATATATTTCTGAAAATATAAAATCAAAAGATTCCATCAAATCAAGACTTGATTTGGATAACTCCCTATCTTGTAACGAGGAAACTAATGATAACAAACCAGAAATGAGAACGAAGTCCGGTAGAACGGTTAAATGGAAGAAAGAAAACACATATTTTTATTACTAACAAAACAACAAACAAAAACAAACAAACAAACAAACAAACAAACAAACCACCACCACCACCACCACCACCACCACCACCATTAAATTGAATTAAATCTGTGTATGAATTCCCAAATAACATTTTTGGACCCACCAAAGACGAAATAAAAAGCCGACGCAGGAAGCATCGCCAGCTGAGAAAATAGGAGCATAATTAGCACATCCTTTGACCACGTCAAGCGATCACATCATGATCGCCTTTCCATTTTTTCTCACTGCCTTGGTGTTCAATCTGGAACTGCTGCCAACTGGCGAAAAATGCGCGGCAATTCGTTTATATGGGTGTTCAAGCATCCTTACAATTTGGCGGTAAAAATGTGGTTCACTTACCTTGATTCTGATTGGCTACAGTTTACGTTTATTCAAATATAAAAAGGTTACATACAATATTTAATACAAATATTTGCGTGACTGCCTAAGTAAGTGTGTATCCATATGTATGTGCATGTGTCACAAATCTCTACATAACTTCATAGTGGCCACGCAGAGAAATTCTGATTTCTACATAATGGTGAACATTGCCTTCTCTTTCGCTCTAAACAATTCTCAATAATAACAAAATCTATGAAATATTTTAAATCTTATTATTAAACTATAAGAATTATTAATTAAAATTAATTTATGATTAAAAATTTATTATTAAATTATTATTTAAAGATTTATTTTATCATTTTATGTTTGTTCAACGTTCTGATCTTTTAAATGTGGAGAGTTCGGTTATTTTCGCGGGGATGGCCGAACTCCCCTACAAACACATTTTATTTTTGACGATATTAAAGTTTAAACGTTTCAAAATTGTTAACGCAACAATAATTTTTTCATAATGATTTACTACTGCTAATTAGCAATAATCTTGTGTAAAAAACGTCAAACACTAACAATGAAAAAAAGGTTGATTTGTATTCGTTTAGAGAATAATATTTACAAATAATTTGAAGTTAAAATAGCTTTTAAAAGTTGTTTGAACAGAAAACTACGTTCTTAGAACGTCAATAAACAGAAAAAATCAAATGTAATCTTAACAAGGGAAATCTTTTAAAAATGTGTTAGTTTTTGATGCTTGCTGTTTTCTCGGTTTAAAATAAGAAAGTTTTTCGGTACACACCGGTCATTCAACATGGCCTCGAAATCAAAACCGAATATTTCATTCTGTGAATTTATTCTCGTTGTTATCAGTTCTCTATTAATACGATGGTGCATTTCTCTCGGAGGATATTCAGGTGAGGTTCACAAATAAATATTATGCAAACTGTATGTTTTAATTGAAAAGGTTTCGCTTTTTCCATTCTTATTTAGGCTAAATAATTTAGCCCTGACAAAAACGTGCACTCTCTACTGCTGACGTGGGTTTTTTTAATCTTTCAGTGGATCTTGTTTTTACAGTTTTAAGTTCAAATTGGTATTTTTACTTTGTTTTTACTGCTCTACATTTCAAATATGTGCGGCTCCGGAAATTATATCGTTGAAAATTAAATGCATGTGATACATTTTAGGTAGACTCTCTTTGAAAGCTTCGTGTTCTCTGAGTATTACTGAGTTTTAGGTTGAGAAAATTAGTTATAAAAAAAAATCTACTTAAAGGCAACGAGAAAATTATCAGAAGCAAATTGTTGAACGGTGTGCCTCTTTTTCGAGATTGATTTGCCCCAAGTATGAACCTTCGGAACAGCAAATGTAATTTGAAATCCTAAAAAGTTAACTTGTGAAATCAATGTACTTCTGTCTAGACAGAGTCTAAAAAAAACAAAAATTCGGCGGACCTGAAGGAGACTACGACCACTTTTAAATTTGTTGTTTTTCATTTTTTCTTTTTTTTTTTTTTTTTTTTTTTTTTTTTCACTTTTTTCAGCGCAGTCTTATCGGTTATTACATAAAGTTTCTGATTATCAAAAAAAAAAAAATTTCAATATTTAAACAATTTTAGTGGGGGCTCACTTATAGTAAATAGATCCTCGCGGTGGGATCGCTTTGTTTTGTTTTTTTGGGGTCAAGTTGTTGCTTTTGTTTTCGTCTTTTTCAGGTTTTCTTCAGTTATTACGAATGAATGGCTTTATTAAAAAAGTTCGCAAAGGATTCAGTAGTTGAATATACGCAAGCAAAAAAGTTAATTGCACGGGATCGATTTACTAAGGTTGTATGAAAAGCTGAGCCCCCGCCAGAGTTGTTTAAATGTTGATATTTTTATTTTTTTTGTATACTTACAAATTGAAAAGAGAGAGTGACCTAATGCCCCCCCCCCCATCTTTTCGGTACACAATTTAAATATAAAGTTGCATTCTTTTTAAGAAATTTGAAAGTATGTGTTAAATGTTTCTTAATTTTACTTCCTATTAAGGAAGTCTCTTTTTTTTTTACTATAACGTTCTATAAAAAACTGAGCACCACTAAAATTGTTGAAATATTGAAATTTTTCCAAATTTCTTTTGTCAATCGGAAAGTTTAGTGTGTAGTCGATAAGATTGCACTGAAAAAAGTGGAAAAAAAAAAGAATTTATAGGTGGTGGTCGTCTCCTTCAAGTCCGCCAAAAATTCTTCATTTATTCCGGAATTATTATAGATGATGAATTATGTCTTCTCATCTGTTATTTACCTGACCTCATTTTAATTTACAATTTTTTAGCATTTAACAACTAAGATGAGTTATATACGGGTCCGGATGGAACGGCATCAAACTAAAAAGTATAGTCGTATTATTTGTTACAACTTGTAACTTTCAGAAGTCATTAAATTTAACATTAAAAATAATCTATATATCCAACATTGTTCAGAGACTCGAGTTACGTTTCAGTTGTTCTCTTTTTTAGTTTTTATAGATCAGATTCGAGGTGAGAGCATGGCTGACCATATGTGGAAAAAAAGTACATATTTTCTCTGGTATGAGGCCCAGATAATTGACAGAAATCATTAGTAGGAAGTAAGGAAGTTGAAGGTGCTTAAGTCGAGATTATCAGGCGTGAATTTTTAAAATACTGGTTTTCTTTACCGAGCAAAGTTGGTGTTGGTGGGGCTCCACCGCCCATTTGGCACGCACCTGACGCTCTTTAGAGTCTAATAATTAATTTTTAAACTCAATACATTAAAGTAGGTACCTCCACTTTTTCGGCAAAAATTTTCGATACCTAATTTTAAAATAAAAAACATTCTTAAAGATTTCATTTTAAATTTAAATAAAAGCTAAAATGATTAAATTTATTATTTCCATTAATTAAAAAATTCTGGTGTAGAAATTATTAAATTTGAATGTAACATTTAATTTCAATTTCTTAAAATTTTCTTCAAAGCGGTCATTTTCTTAAAATTAAAAAATTTGTTAACAAACACAAATCATCAATTTTTAAAAATATTTCAAAAGATTTCTGACACTTTATTTTAGTCAAATTTGAAAATTGAAAGTTTAATTTATCTGAATTGAAACAAATATTACTTATTTATAGCATAAAAAGTAATATACAATGAATTATTAACAATTGATCGTGTTTATCAGATCGAATGTTTGACGACAGCTGCTACGAATGACCAGAAATGACAAATTTTCATAGACATCTATAATTAACAAAAATGAAAAATAACATAAATAAGCCAAAAATTAACACCTTGATTTGGAATTTTTTTAATAAATAATTATTTAATCAGTAATCATTAATAAACTTTAATTAACATTAAGTAAAATAAAAAACTAGTTTTCTATTTCGAAAAAAAAAATTGAACACAGTTGAAAAGAAAACTAGAACTATTCAACAAAAAATTAATAGAAAATGAAAAACCTAGGCTAATTTCAAATAAGCAGGAAATAAAGTTTAAAAATAATTCAAATTAATTAAACATAATTTTCAAAATTAAATGTTTCTTTTTATCACAATTAAAATAACTGTCAGTGTCATGAAACTGAAAGTGAAACTAAGAAAATACGTTTTTCTATTTCTAGAAAAATTGTGAACACAGTTGAAAAGTCAAACTACTCAACAAAAAATTAATAAAAAATGAAAAACCTAATCTCAAATATGCAGGAAATAAAGTTTAACTTAAATTAATTAAACATTATTTTCAAAATAAATTTAAATGTCTTTCTTTATTAAAATTATAACTCATTAAAATAAAAAAATTCATTTTTAAACATCTTTCTTTAACAAAATAAATGTCATTAAAAATTAACTGAAGAAAGTGAAAAAAAAATGCGAACGACAAATTTTTTTCTTAAGTTTAAAAAAAAAAAAGAAATCAATTTCAGTATAACTACGACCCTCGCTATGATTGTAACAATTATTGTTCGTTTGTTATTATTTCGAGGGTTACGGTATGACCTACACTTATGTAAATACATAAAAGAAAAATATTTAGTGAAGTAGTAAATGAAAAAAAGAAAAGCTGAAGCAAAAATACAACCAGTTGGTATGCAGACGAGATAAGAAACAAAAATGTTACATAATTAGCATAAAGGGACAAAACTCTTAGATCACGTGACCTTTTACATAACAATGGCACTTAGTGTACAGTACATGAAAATAAGGAACCCCAAAAATACAAAATAAACTTATTTAAAAAATCTTTGAGCCCCCTAACAAATAATAATCTTTGCAATTTTGGATTCGTAATTTTTTTTTCACTTAATTATTATATAATCTCCACGCAACAAACAAATACAGAAATTTACACAATTTTAAACTATTAAAATTTTTAAAGATTATTATAATTAAAATTTTAAAAAATCGAAAAAAAATTATTGTAAAAATAAATAATATTAAGGACATTATTGTCTGAAAAAATTGAAAAATTTCATAAATAATGAATTATTTATGAAATTTTTTCAATTTTTTCAGACAATAATGTCCTTAATATTATTTATTTACAAAAGCAATTAGGAGCTTTTTTAATTAAGTAATAATGTCATAATTTTTTAATGGATTTGTTATTTTTCAATTCAGAGCAAATTTGAAGTTCTTTGCACCCCAATTTGTAAATCACCGACTTTGTTTTTTCTATCACCAAAAACTCCTACTTCTAACAAAAAAAAAATCATGGTACAAAAAAGTTTTGTGCGAAATTTCATGAAATTAAGTGGGGGGTAACACATTTGCAGAAAAAATTTCCTACCAATATTTAAAACAAAAAAGAAAATTAAAAATAATTTCATTCATTTCTGAATAAGTCCTGAAAATTTAATTAAAATCGGACAATTATTTGATTTTTACAAGAATTTCCAAATTAATGTGTTTTCTATAGAAAAAACGCGCAAAAAAAAACAATGTTAATCTTTGGAGTAGTCGATGACGTAAAACAAAACAAGATTTTAACCAAAATTTCGAACGTGTTAGAAGGATTAAAAAAATTTTTAAAAATAATTAAAAAATAATTTGGTCTTTCATCTTAATAATAAGATAAACATTTTGACAATAAAACTTTATTTTCATTAAGTTTGTGGCGTTTTGCATTATGCTATGCTGTTTTTCCCATGAAAAGTGGAAGTACCTACATTAAAGGACAATGTCTGTTATCATTTTTTTTTTTTAAAGAAAGGTTTCCTTCATTTTCATGGATTACGCTTGACGAAGATTAAAGAATGAATCTGCCGAGAATATTTTTTTTTACTAAGAAATGAAATGAAGAAATAATTGTCCTTAGACAACTTGTGGAACTACGCAAACACACACATATAATTGCACACTATTTATTTTGTAAAAAAATACAAAATTGTGGCACAAGGCCGAAAAGGGGAGGGGAAGGGGTTGGTACTCACTGAACTATCCTATACCTAGCTAAACACTATCACGACCCATTTACTCATTACAATTTGCACAAGAACCCATCCATCAACTCCCAATCCTTCATACACCACAATGCCACAAACTTACAAGGGGCACCTAAAAAAATGGGGAAAATAACCCATGATAATGAAAAGGTATTTATATACAATATAAAATAAATATACTTAAATAAATATTATAAATAAATATAATATAATATGTACAATAATATTTACAATATAGTGTAGCATAAAACGTTTAATGAAAGGGAGGGGAATGAACCCAAAAATAAACTGAAAATACAACAAATTTTTAACTAAAATAATAATCAATGTTAGTAAGAACCATCCATCCCAGAAAAAAGAGTGGCCGCTATATTCCGCCAAACAGCGAAATCAAGAAGCACACCCGCTAAGGGGGTGGGGAGGGGGTAAAAAATTAAGGGGATGGGACAAAAAAAAGGCTGAACCAGCCGAGATAAAAGGAGACAAACTGGGGTGGTGGGGGAATCTCGACTTGGATCATAACAAAAGAGAAAGCCGGGTACAGGCTGGGAACACATTCATTCAATTTAACTAGGTACACAAAATAGAGCTACCTTAACCGGGGGAGGGTTCCACAGGAATCCACCCCGATGTAACCAGCAGATCTAAAAGAGAAAATGAAGACTAGCACCATTCATGTGAACCAGGCTCGCCACATTTACCCACCTTTTGCTGAAGTCTGTCGAAGTCAAACGTTTCCAATCAGTTCTAATCCTAATTTTGAGCTGATGCTCAAAATATCGGATCAGATCCTGATGTGAAAGACGCTGATCTCGCAAGACTTCCTCCTTCTGTGTCGTCCAAATCACCATTCGAGCTGTGGCTAGCAACAACAGAAACACCATATGCTTCATCCCAGAAAACGGGGGTGACACATTGTCGCAGGCAAATGCACAATCAATGAGATCAAGCTCCCGCGACGCGATACAAGCAGTCAACTCGCTGACACGGTCCCATAGAGGGCGAACCTGCAAACAATGGTAGAAGGCCTGTGAAGCCGTTTCTTCCAAGCCAAGGTTGCAGCGTTCACAATCTGGCAAATCTGCCAGGCCCCATATGAAGGCCTTGTCATTGAGAGGCAAGCAATTCCGAGCTAATCGCCAGGTGAGCGAAAACTCGGAGTTGCTGAGATAATCACTACCTGTTGCCCAAGACCAGAACGAGCGAAACTCATTCTCCGACAAGCGCAGCACATCACGTAATGAATCCTTCGCGACGCCCTCCACTAACCCGTGATAGAAGACTCTCCTAGGCGATGAAAGGTCACTGGACCGTGGAATGGCCCGCAGGGTCGCCAGACATTCGAGGAGAAAACTCAATTGCCCTCAAGGCTTACGGCACCGCCTCGAGATGCGGGAAGTGATAGTAAGGCTAGGGAACATGTCCCTCACTATCCCCCTAAGCAATGAGTCTTCCAAAATCGCTCGCCTGAGAAAAACCAACCTTGACGCAACCTTATGGCCCATCATGGCACGGACGTTGGTAACAGACACGTTTGTCGACGTAGTGTTTGCGTTCTCTCCACAGAATGGAGAATAGCAAACGCTCGATCACCTTCCTACGCCGTTTACAAGGTGGAAGTACTGACAACCGGTAAAGGATAATGGGAAAGACGTATGTAGCACACGCCTCAGCCAAACCCTTTAAGGACAAACTCCTTCGATGCCAAGTCTTGGCCAACATGTCTATCTTTGCCAGTACTTCAGACCAATTTTTCTCCAACTGTAGGTCGGTCCCAAACCACACTCCCAGAATGCAGACTGGGCCATCCGTCCAGTCAAAGGGCCCCAGGAGGGTAACACCCTTCCAAGCACCTAACTGCAAGCCGGACAACTTGTTGCGGTTAATCTTGGCCCCTGTCACCTGTTCATACCATTCAAGCGCCTTCTGTACCACCTCGATGTCACTCCGGGAGGACACGAAAGTAGTGACGTCATCAGCATATGCGGAAACCCTGGCTCGAGCACCACTAGGGACAGCGATTCCATGTAGGGCGAGACTGCATGCCCTGTCCCTTAGCTGGCGAAGGAGGGGCTCCAATGCCAAAGCATAAAGTAGGGGCGACAGTGGACAACCCTGTTGGACCGACCTAGACAGTGCCAGAATGCCCGACAACTTTCCATTCACCTGTACCACAGCTGTGGGGGATTGATACAGGAGGCTAATCCAGCGGCGGAAGTTGGTTTTGAATCCAGCTGCCTGCAGGACAGCCGCCAGATAACGATGGTCAACCCTATCAAATGCCTTGGACTGATCTAAATTGATCAGCGCGGCTTGTTCGTCATCTTTTATCTCTTCTATGATCGTGCGTATCAGATGCAGGTTGCTCTGAATTGTTCAGCCCTTCACAGCACGTCTGCTCAGGTCCCAACAGAGTCTCGGCAACTAATTGCAAACGATCTTGGCCAAAATCTTTAACTCTGTGTTTAGCAGAGTTATGGGCCAGTAACCCTCTAACTCCCTCCCCACATCCTTGCCTTTTCTCAACAGCGTGATCATACCCCTGGTGAACCGGTTAGGGATGGACCCCTGCCGGAACCAGTTGTTGAACACGACAGTCAAAATTGGGACAAAGATGTGCGACAGCCTCAAGTACAATTCATAGGGCAAACCATCGAGACCCGGCAATTTGCCTCTGCCGACCTTCTTCAATGCCGCGTCGACTTCGCTCTCTGTAATCTCTCCCTCGCAGCTAGCTGCATCAGCTGGCAAAAGCCGGGGGAAGTCAGCCAAATAGCTACGAAACTCCTCATCACGGAGACCAGGCTCCTTGGTAAACAGGATCTCAAAATGCCGCCGAAACACCTCGCGCATGTTGTCAGTCGACCGATGAGTTTGTCCCTCCGGGTTGCAAACCTCTCGAATATACCGGTCGCCTCCTCAGCGAATCTCTTCCTTGCGCAGTTCTGCACCCATGTTCACAGCTTTGGAAGACATCTTGCTTAATTTATGTCTAACTACCTGGCCCATGTAAGGATCGCTATTCGACCGTTCCACGGCCTCCTTAGCTATGGCTATCTCTAGGGGATCCCCACCATCCACCGCCCAGGAGTAATTAGCTCTAAGTGTCTTCACCTTGTCAACCTTATCTAGTTTGAGCCGTTTGCTGAACTTGGTGGTGAAAGACAATACTATTCTTAAGGTTCTCCCACCACTTATTCCCAATGACTCCCCCAGTTAATGCCCGCTGCACTAAGTTAATTAGCTGGCACCGGAAGTCCCGCCTGTCCAGTAAGGACACGTTGAACTTCCAGTAACCAGCCATTCTAACCCTATTTTCTAAATTTACCCGGGCACAAACAAATTTGTGGTCCGAGTAACCTAACCAGTGGAACGTTGGACAATTTAAAAAATCTATGTCGGCTTCACGAACTAACATTCTATCAAGGTAGCGAGCTACCTTGGTAGAAGGCCAACTATTAGCCCACATCCACATCTTCCCACCCTTGTGATCGACGCAGCATCTATCGACAAGACCGAAATCCTCGATGAGATCGACCAAGCTCTGATCACGTCCCTTCCTTCTAGCTCCCCACCCTTTATCCAACTTGGAGTCCAGGATGGCATTCCAGTCCCCCACTAAAACGAGTTGCGTTGAATCCACCAGGAAGGGCTCCAACCGCCGAAAAAACGAGACACGCTCCTCCTGGTCGTTGAGCGCATAAACCGCAACCAGTCGAAATGCGTTGCTTTTCACTGCAAGGTCGGCCACGATCAGCCGGCCCTTGGCACCAACATGGACAAGATCCACCTTCGCGTCCAGGGTACGCTTAACCAGCAAAGAAACTTCTCTGGCCAGCCAGTTCCCATATGCTGAATAGACGACAAAGTCATTAGACAGCACACAGGCATCGGCCTTGCAAACAAAGTGAGTCTCTTGGATTGCGGTGACATCCACGCCGAAGGACAAGAGGTCCCGAAGCAGGCGGGCAGCCTTACTCCATTCCTTAAGGCCCTTCACGTTTATACTGGCTAACTTAATTGACATCTTTTAAACCTGAAACGAGAAAGCAAAAAATTATTCCTGGCCACATACAGAGTGAAAATCAGTGGCAGTAGGGACTCCAACGGATTGTCCTAGGCTTCCTGTACCAATATCGGACGTAATTCATCCGTCCAGGACAATTCCGCCGACGTCTGTGGGGAAAGTTAATTTTACGGCCCTGTAAAGAGAGGGGTGGAGGATGACAGGGACCCTCTCCGCACAAAAATTTGTTAGTTTCTTTAAATATTTTGTGCTTGTTTGGGCCATTTTTATCTTAGGATATGCCTCAACGGCCTCCTGAATAAAATCCCAGGTTTCAAATTACCCCCAGTACTCCTTATCAGTGTGAGTATCCCAGGGGCACCTGGGAAATTGGTAGGGTCTTCAACTGACTTTCTGTCAATTGTATTGTTTCAATAACGGCCTTAGAAAGGTCCTCTTCTGGGAAGGAAGGTCCCCCTCCAAGGCCGCTCTATTTATAACACAAATGTCTGCTTTTTTAAAAAGATTGTCCTTTTTCTTTTTCCCTTTTTCTGCTTTTTGGGGGCGGTTACCAATGTTGGGGGAGGGTTGATCCAATTTCGGGGAGGGTGTTTCTGGCTGAGAGGAGGGTGTGGGTAAAGGTGTAGAGATAACTCTCACTGGGGAGGCAGATTGGCCTCTTTCCCCACAGGAGCTGCTCGTACCGGTGATGCAGGGGAGAATTGTGTCTTAGTGGTAATCCTGACTCGTTCTGCCCTGCCTCGTTCAATTTCTTCTGTCTTTCCTTTCTTTTTTTGTATTTCCTTCTCCTCCTCCCTCCCTCTTTTAAGCGATGGGGAACGTGGGGGAGGCATTTCGTCCACATTCATTTCTGTTTCAGAAACTTGTTTCTCTTGTTGTTGCTGCTGTTTCTGATTTTTCTTTTTATTTGGCGACATAACCTTTTTGGTGAGTCCTGCTGAGGAGAAGGGGAGGTCGTTTTTTTCCCACTTCTCACCACCTCCGTCCACTCACTCGGAATTTTTGGGGGGTCAGGTTTTTTAGTTTTTGCTTCCGGTGCTTTTGCCACCGGCGGTGCCGACGTATGGGTAATTCCATCTCAAATCATCCAGAAAAAAACATCTTTGACACCCTTACCTCTCAGATTTTTTTCAAATTTTCACCATATGTTGGTATCATAGAAACTAGAAAATCCTGAAAATTTGAGCGTCTAACTCTAAGCGGTTCCGGAAATATCGCACTTATAGTATTTTATGAAAATCGTGTTTTGTTGCAAATTTCCGCCATTTTGAATTTACATTTTTGGGCATAAGTCCATTTCTAGACAAGGTTCAGTCTTGAAAATTTGCACTAAAATGGTTTTCCACATGAGGAATCCAAATATCATATCTAAAACCTCTGAAAATGAACTGTTTTTGAGTTATTGAACTTTTAAGCCGAGGTTTGGGTATTGGTCTCGCGCATCCCAAAAAAACATGTGGCACTATGGGAAATTGAATTTTTTTTGTTTCTACACATTCTTGATAGTCTGAACTTGAATTCCTCCAAAAATGGTGTTTGGTTCTTTTCTCGTTAGCTCACAATTGAACCTCAAAGATGGGCCAATCACAGTGGACATTCCCAAATTAACTGCATCATGTGGTGTGGATACAATGTATTTGCAGCATTTATGAACCCATAAAAATTGTCATGTGATTAACCCATTTTTTAGGTTTAATTGTGAACTTGGGAAGAAAGAACAGAAGCCCATTTTTCTGGTAATCAATGCAGGGGATATGGATACTAAGAAACAGTACCTATGCCGGGTGCGTATGTGGTATGATAGTACATTAAAGTCAAAAACTATCAAGACAACACAACATCTTATGAGTGTAAGGCAACATATGCTGTCACAGTTTTATCATAATCCTCGTCAGAAATAGTAAAGCTCCTTCCACTTGAGTTTGTTGTAGGTACATGGATGCTACAAATGATGTTTTTGAAAGGAACAGGACACTGGTCAGCATTGGAAGGCCAGTTGAATATTTTACGTGGACCATGGGGGTGCATGAACTGAACATCAACATCACCTTCATTGAGGTTTACTTTCTGCACCAATCCGACCCACCAGAATGAGTTGTACACACATGTTATATATGTTGAAGGAGCAATATCTCCAATGTCAACATGAGTGAGGATCAGCTTCAAGGTTTTACAAACTAAGTTAGAATTTCTAAAAATAGCACAAATGAGATTTGTATTAAGAATGCCCAATGGGTAGTTATTAAATAAACATTATTATTATTTTTTGTTTTTATTAATTACCATTTATTTAATTAAAAAAAGAATATAATTTTATTACATATAAAATCATTTAAACTGTTTTTTTAATTTCTAGGCTATTATTGATAAAAATATTTAAATGAATTTTTAAATATTATTATATACTTCTTAAACTAAATTCATTTTTTTACAAAACATTCTACAATACGAGAAAAATGTGAATTAAGTTTTATCTTGAAAAAGAATGGGAGTCAAAATTTCAAAATCTGTTGGGAACAAATATAACTAAATACTGAAGATGCAGTGAAAAGCTTCATTAAGGTATTCATGTACAATCATGACAGTCAGAATGTAAAAGAGAACTGATCCATTTTGTAAATTATGAAATAGACATTATTTGTGAATGGCTTAGAAAACTTCTGGTGGTTACAGGATGCAATATAGAAGTTGTTCATACAGAATGGAAACATATTGAATTCTATATTGCAAATAATTTCAGAGATAAATTTAAATATAATTAAAGATTAATTCTTCTTTATTCCTTTCGTCCTTATCCGGTTACATGGCTTTACCTGCTACTTGCACCCTTGCATCAAACAAAATAGTTTCATCCAACTTAGAGAAACATCAGAAAGCAGTAATACCACTTCTTAAAGGAACAGCAAGTCAAAATAAAATTCAAGTTTTCCTGTTTGTGATGAAGTCAAGTGACTCCTTGTACACAGCTCTGTCTGAAGTGAGGCCCCTGAAACTGCCCATCTTTGAGGTTCAATTGTGAGCTAACGAGAAAAGAACCAAACACCATTTTTGGAGGAATTCAAGTTCAGACTATCAAGAATGTGTAGAAACCAAAAAAATTCAATTTCCCATAGTGCCACATGTTTTTTTGGGACGCGCGAGACCAATACCCAAACCTCGGCTTAAAAGTTCAATAACTCAAAAACAGTTCATTTTCAGAGGTTTTAGATATGATATTTGGATTCCTCATGTGGAAAACCATTTTAGTGCAAATTTTCAAGACTGAACCTTGTCTAGAAATGGATTTATGCCCAAAAATGTAAATTCAAAATGGCGGAAATTTGCAACAAAACACGATTTTCATAAAATACTAAAAGTGCGATATTTCCGGAACCGCTTAGAGTTAGACGCTCAAATTTTCAGGATTTTCTAGTTTCTATGATACCAACATATGGTGAAAATTTGAAAAAAATCTGAGACGTAAGGGTGTCGAGGTCTGGATGATTTGACATGGAATGACCCGTTAGTACCTGCTCCTCCTCCAATTTTCTTCCAGGGCATTCCTTGAATATATGTCCCGCTGTACCACACGCCCAACAGTGTGGTCTCCAATCCTCCACCATTACAAATAACTTTGACAGAACAAAATATCGGGGACTTTCAAAAAATTCGGTCTATCCACCATCACATGTAAACATATGTCCTCAGTTGGAACTCCCGCCTTGCTTGTTACACGAAAAACCTGGTCTACTGCACCGAACTGAGAGAAGAAGGCTCTCACATGGTCGCAACTTATCTCAATAGGTACTCCGTGCACAACAATTCGTGTTCGTCGGGTTCCTAAATATTCAGTTGCCATCCTGATCCCTTTGGCCGTTAGTTTGTTTCTGGCCAATTTTTTTACTTCCTCCTCAGATCCTAACAATATGTCCCACATAGCCCGGGACCTTCTGGCTAAAATTTTGGGTATTATGTTAAGGCATTTCAGCGCCTCTTCCATATTCTCCCTGCTGATGCTCGTAAACTTCCGTGTTTTTATGTCAGATGTCAGCAGAGATATTGTTTTGGCTGCAATGACAGAAACAACATCTGGTATACATTGTCTTTAATGAATTCCTTGTATTTTTCATGCATATCCTTATAAAATGCAGGGTCCTTTTTTTGTGGAGTTTTCTTCCACACCGATGGTGCGGGAGCCACCACGGGCGCCACATATGAAGTAGATGGCTGGGGAGACAGATCCATATTGGACTTCATCTCCCTGCAACACAAAACTAATTTTCAAACAAACACAGAAATCAAATTTGGAAAGAAGATGAATAAACAACTGTGCACAAAAAAAAAAAAAAGAAAGAAAGAAAAAAAGCCACACATATAATTGCACATGCACCAAGTTCATTATGTATTCATTATGTATGTTTAATAAATGTAAGCTGTTCGTTGATTGGTCCGATATAGCCAATCAAAAGTAAGCAAGCAATCTTTTTACTGCCAATTTGTTAGGTTGTTTAAACCACTATATAAACATTTTGCCGTGGAAAATTACTCAGTTGCGGCAAGACATTTGCCTCTGCTGCTATGACACTGTCAGCTCTCTGCCTTCGGGTAGAGAGCTCTCTCTGCTTCCGAGCAGAGAGCGCTAACCAAGTCATGGTTCCGCCGAAGGGTAGAATCATGACTCAGTAAAAATAGACAGATATTTTTGGGCTCGGTTATGGCTGGGAAGACCCACTATAAAATGACCTTGTGTCACATCTAACCTTGCGTGGGAAGGTTGGTAAATACCGTTGCAGCAAGACATTCTTCAGGTCAAAAACATGGCAAAAACACGATTCATAAGCCCAACTCACTCTTTTCAAAGTCCAATTTCAGTACACTTAGTACTAAGAACACTTTATCAGAACTTTCATGCGTGGACAATTTCTCTTAACAAAACTATAAACTATCGCCCGGTTCACACTCCACCCCCGTCTATTGAACAGGTATAGAGGCTCATCTCTTGTTCCCTGTTTAGGATGTGTTTTCCGGCTTTCTCTCTTCTAATCTTTTCACTCTTACGTAGCCCCCTGCACATCAGTGGCATTACTGCCTTGCTCGGGGTGATATGATTTAAAAAAAAAAAAAAAGGACTGCTTGTACACTTCAACAATAATGAACAATCCAGCATATTCTAAAATTTGTAACAATTATTTTCATACAGTCAATGGGAGGTAATTTCACGTACTATTCAACAAAAATCACTTAATGTACGTATTTGTTAATTATATGTTATGACATTGTTTTGTTTCCAAACTGATTCAGTTTGGAAACAAAACAATGTAATAACATATAATATCATTGTTCAATGATATTTCATCTTCTTTCTTGTTCAATTCCAGAATTTTGATACTCATAAAATATAAATGGTGGGTTGTAGGGATTTGGTTGGAAAATCCATTTGAAAGTGGCCTTGTGCCAGGCAGATTTCCAGAAAGAGAAAATTATCCAAGTAACCTTTCAAGTAATCTGTAGAATTATAGATTATAATCGAGCATGCCCCCACAAACTTGTCTCATCGGTACCGCCACAAAATCTCTAAAAAAAAAATGCATTTTAAAATAATTTTTAAATCAATGCCTACATCTTTTTTCAAAGTTAAATTTTGGTTTTATATGTAAGAAATAGATAACAATCTGTTTTGTATCAAACATCAATTTCTGTATGTAAAGTTTTAAAGCATTTTTAAAACATTGGTACTCATCAATTCAAATCATCATAGTGACATGTAAATAAATTTTAAAATCTCTCTAAAAACTCCAACATTTCTCCTAGAGAGATGTTTCGAAGCTAGTAAATTTAAAAATTAATTAGCTGAATTTTGTAAAAGTAACGTTTATTTTTTTTAAACTTAATGAAAAGTTTATTTACACATTAGCATGCTGGTTAAAGGTTAAAAATGAAGATTCTGTTACACTGACTTGTGCATGAAAATTTAAAGAAATACGGAATATTAGCAGTGCAGCTGAAGTTCCTTAGAAGGATCATTTGGAAAATCTGATACTCGCAGGTTAGAGGGGAAGAGAGACGGGGAAAGCAACGTGTAACATACTTGATGGGCTTAGGCAAATAGATGGCAGAGTGGGGTTTGGGTGGGATAACAGTGGGATAGCATGCTAAGAGTTACTAGTGATAGGAGATGTGGAAGGTCATGATCACCTATGTTCTCAAGGGAAGAAGCAGCAGTGCAATAATCAAAACATTGGTATTTATGGCTAAAAAATAAATAATTTCTAACCCAATATAACTAATAGTTTAAGGATATTTTTATTCTCTATATGCTAAGTTAATAGAATTAATTTTATTTTTTTACACATTAAAAGTAGTTTTTGGTGTTTTTTCTTTTTTTCAGTTAAAAATTACACTTTTGAACTTAATTCATTGCTTTTATTTTTTATTATTTTCTTGTATATTTCATGCTGTTGGGGATGTGTTAGGTTTAAGAAATTGTATCAGAAGGATTTAGGATTAATATTTTGTGGCACATTCAATAAACATTATCCCACAACTTTTCAATTCAATAAAAATACAAGAAATCACTAAAAGATATTAATTGAAACATTTAACAAATAGAGAATTTATATTAATTAAATTTACATGAATGGTCAGTGAAAGCATTTAAGTTCGTGGCAAAAGAAACAAAGTTCATAAGATTGTTCATGCAAAAGATTGGTGAGACAAAGTTCGTATTTAGCATTTGAGAACAAAATTAAAATATATGTGTTGCTGCAAGTGTAATTTTTTTAAAATGGCAGTTCAAGCCCTAGTGTTTATGCGTGTTATTGTTTTAATTAGAACTTGAGTAGTGAAGAGTTATTTACCTTTAACTGTAAATAAATGAGAAAAAAATTGCTTAATTTTTAGTGAAAAGAATGTTTATTTTAAAAGTAATTTCTGTGTCAATAATTTCACGTGGTCAATTGAAGTTTCTCGAAGGAGTCGTGGAGAATTTTAGAAGTCAATGAGTCATTGAGAAGACGTGTGGAGTCATGTGACATCTCTCGAAGTTCAAATTCTGACAACACATTTATTTTGTATAAGATATACAAAAATGTGGCACATTGCTGAAAAAGGGTGGGTGGGTAGAGGGTGGTGTTCCATAGCTATCGTATACCTAGCTAAACACTTTCACAACCTTAGCATTCAATAACAATTTGAACATTCACCACAAGAACCCATTCATCACCTCCCAGTTCTTCATGCACCACAATACCACATGTTTACAAGGGACACCTAAAAAAGGGAAGCAAACCCATGACTTAAAAATATGCTAATATATACAATAATTACAAAAATATATCTAAAAGATTTAATGATAATGAAATGAAAATGGAGAGGGGGATGACATACAACTGGTAAAGGGCAAGGGGAAAGATGTATGTAACACACAACTTCCCCTTCACAGACAGTCGCCATTGAAGCCAAGTCTGGACCAACACTTTGACCTTTGCCAGTACCTTCAACCAATTCTTCTCCAGTTAGACATTCGGCCCAAACCACACTCTAAGAATGTGAACGGGTCAGTCAATCCAACTGAAGAGCACCGGGAGAGCAACGCTCTTCCAGGAACTTAACCGGAAGACTTGTGGTTAATTTTGGCCCCTATCACCTTTTCATACCTCTCGAGCGCCTTCTGTACCACCTCAATGTTATCCCACAACAACACGAAAATGGATATGTCATCGACGTATGCAGAAACCTTGGCTCAAGCCCCAATGGGGACAGCAATTCTGCATAGGGCCAGACTGCACGCCCTGTCCTTTAGTTGGCGAAGGAGAGGCTCCAACACCAAAGTGTAAAGTAAAGTAAGGGCGACAACAGGCAAACCTGACAAACTGACCAAGACAGCACAAAAGTGCTCGACTGTTTTCTATTCAGCACTGGGAGAGTGATACAGTAAACTGATCCACTTGCAGAAGTCTGCTTTGAATTCAGCTGCCTACAGGACAGCTGCCAGATATCGATGGTTGACTCTATCAAATGCCTTGGGCTGATCCAAATTGATCATCGTGGCTTGCTTGTCATCTTCTACACCCTCGATGATCATGCAAATCAAATGCAGGTTGCTCTGAATTGTTCAGCTTTTCACAGTACAAGTTTGCTCAGGTCTCAACAGAATCTTGGCAACTGTCTGCAAGTGCTCCATCAAAATCTTGGCCAAAACCTTTAACTCTGTTTTTAGCATAGTTATGTGCCTGTAATCATCCCTACCTCCAACACCCTTGACCTTTTTCAAGAGCGTGATCACACCCCTGGAAATCCGGTCAGATATGGAACCCTGCCGAAACCAGTTGTTGTAGACCACCGTCAAAATCGGTACAAAGATGTGCGACAGCCTCAAGTACAATTCATAGGGTAGACCATCAAGTCCTGGATACTTGCCCATGCCGACCCTCTTCAATGTCAAGTGAACTTTACCCTCCATGATCTCTCCCTTGCAGCTGGAGACTAGGCTCCTTGGTAAAGCAGCTCTCGAAATGCCACTGAAATGCTTCACACATATCGTCAGTCAACCTCAGAGTATGCTCCTCCAGGGTCTTGATCTCCTGAATATATCAGTTGCCACCTTGACGGATTTCTTCTTTGTGCAATTCAGTGCCCATGTTCGCAGCTTCATTAGACATCTTATTTAACTTATGCTTAATTACCTGACCCTGGTACCACTTGCCAAAAATTTCTCCTACATTGAGTAGGAGAATAAGATGGGTTGTTATGAAAGACGGGGAGACTTTCTTCTAGTCAAATTAAGGCAGTCACAGATGCTAATTGCAGTCCTGTAATCATCAGATGACACTTAAGACTAAAAGGCATGGTAAATAAAAAGCATAAACAAATTCCTCGGCTGCTTCCATGTCAAAAGGTGGACCACTTAAAGTTTGGTTGTGAATACCAAACATGGGACGTTGAGAAGTGGAAGAAAGTCCTGTTTTCTGATGAGAAAAAATTCACTCTAGATGGTTCTGATGGCTTTCAACGATATTGGTATGACAAAAACATGCCTCCTGAAATTTTCTCTGCACGTCATAGTGGTGGAGGATCCCTAATGGTATGGGGTGCCTTTTCTTACAGAGGGACGATGGAGCTCCAGGTGATGCAGGGTCATCAGAGAGCGGCTAGTTGTGTTAACATGCTACAAAAAGCATCTTTGATGACGGAGGGCCATCGTTTGTGTGGGGATGGATGGTTATTCCAATAGGATAATGCTGCAATCCATGCTGCAAGACGGACTTTGACCTTTCTACAAGAAAATGGGGTCCATCTCTTGGGACATCCTGCATGCTCACCGGACTTGAACCCAATTGGAAATGTTTGGGGATGGATGACAAGAGATGTTTATCAAAATGGCAAACAATATTCAACAAAAAATGAACTTCGTGAAGCCATCTTCAGAAGCTGGAGCAACATCCCCCATACCTTAATGGAAATGCTTATTTCTAGCATGCCCGACAGAATTTTTGAAGTCATCAAAAGCAGTGGAGGTAGACTTCATTATTAAATTTGGTTGTTGAATGTTTTCATAAACTTTTTGTACAATTTTGTAGAATTTTTGTCTCTGGTCTTATTATTTTGATCATGTGTAAATCGCCTCATTTTACAAAAATGTAAATTTCTAAATAAAATATTTGAAATGTAGCTTTTTGTTTCCATATCCTTTTAGATTGTAGTATTGATAACCTTAAGTGGGAGGAGTTTAAAATCTATCTGTAAAAAAAAATTTCTTTTTAAAGATTTTTAAGTGGTCTTAAATTTTTGATCGGGAATGTATACTATTAGTCATAACAGAACTACTTGGTCCACTCTCTTCATTTTACAGAGATCACACACCAAAAAAAAGATACATTTAACTTTGTTAATCCTTGTAGATAACAAAAATATTGTTTTTATGAGAATCTCTAAGACAAAGCCAACTAAAACATTGTTGTTTTTATGATAATCTCTCAGACAAATCTTTCTAAAATATTCTGAGTGCCCATTAAAAGTGTCTCCACTATAAAGAAATAACTAGAACAAGGTAAAAACAATTTATAACTGTATTGTTGATTTCATTAATTACTTAAAATAATACAAGAACTAAAAATAATAAAATCTTACAGAATTTCAACTTAGTTTATTTCTAAAGGATCTTTTTGTGAGAAATGATTGGTGATGATTTCAACGAAACCCTGAAAATAAGCCTGGGTAAAGTCCTGAATTGAACAAATATACGCTCCACATTTAATTTTCAAAATTAAAATAGACGAAAACACATACCTGTTTCATGTTTTAACACAATGAACACAAAAAATTGCTGAGAGTATGGTATTACAGATTCTGCAAAAAGGGTTGCCTGATAGATCTTGCAATTCCATGCTTCCTCTGGTTTCATATTGATAGGAGATGAATTCACAGGATATTTTGTCTGACCTTGTTGCTGCCTGCCACTCAACCTAATGATGAAATTCTGTGCATGACTAGTTACTCATAATCTCATGTACACACATGGTGCCTCATGTCAGCACTGACCTTTTTGTTTTTGCCTTTACTTTCTGATTTATTCTCATATTTCAACTTTTAATTGTAGATTTATTTCAAATGTATAAATATTTACAAATAACAGCCATTCTTGTTTAAGACAACATTTAAAAAATTAAGAAATATCCATTAAGATGACAAATATTTCAGTTTCACTTTTAGATGAGTATGTTTAAATATTTTTATAAAACGTATATTCAGATGTTTAAGCCAATTTTAGTTTGTGGATTGATTTTTTTCAAAAATAAATTCGTAATAGTTTATTATTTATAATGAATTAACCAAATATATATTTTTCTTTCTGTTCACAGGTGCTAATAAGCCTCCATTACATGGTGATTTTGAAGCACAAAGACACTGGATGGAGATTACTTACAATCTGCCTATCTCAGAATGGTAAAATGTTAGCATGCATATATACTTTCAGTCATACTATTTCATTTTTATTTGCTTTCTGATGAAAATGCAAACTATGGAGTGAAAAAATTCTTTCAAGTTGTATTTTGTTGATATATTAAAATTATTTCCTGCAATTTTCACTGGTGTTTAAATATTGTTTAACTGACCACTACATGGATATTTATCTGAACTAAAGTTTTAGGGATACTGTCAATTTTACCAAATCAAGATATAGTTAAGAATACTTTTCTGTACTTTGCTCAAAACTTTAACAAGTTAAATTATTCTTGAAAATATCTGTGCTGTATTGTTAATATATTTAGAAAATTGAATTATTTTCATCCTTCTATTTTCCAGGTATTATAATACAACTGATAATGATTTACTCTATTGGGGTCTGGATTATCCCCCTTTGACAGCTTACCATAGTTGGCTTTTAGGTGCCTTGTAAGTTTTCTTTTATCTTAAGGTTTTATAATAATTTTAATTCAGTTTCTTTTTTCCTCACCTTTTTTTCACAACTACTACTTGTTTCATTAATTGTTATTCCATGGGTAATACAACGGTTATCAATGTGAAAAGTGGAAGCCAAGTTCATGGTCTGACCTTGTCTCTTGCATTCATTTTGCACAAGTTCACTTGGGGAAAGCATGAATCTATCTTGTCCCCTCACCATCCACAACCAACTATGTGTTAAATAGCTTTTTAGTCTTAGCCAGTCTAGAAGGACAATTCAAGGTAAACCATTTCACTGTCTTTCAGTTGTCAACCACTATTTTTTCAAAGAACTCATGGTAATTCACCTATAATGAATAAATGGTATTTGTGGAGTGTCATGATCATCTACATTCTGAAGGGATATTACATTAAAGAAATTTTATAATTGTTTCCTATTTCATTGTTGTTACTTAAAAACTTAATCTCAAACCATATTTGCAACATTTTAACACATGATTATCTATAATGTGTTCAGATTTGGTGACATTTTCTTAATCATTGATTTAGATAATTATAGAAACTATCTTGAAAAGTATCTGCTACATAATCTTTATCCTCAAAATGTCAGCAGATACAATTTTAAAGAAAGTTTCTGTAAATCATCTCAGGGCCTATAAAATTTAGAAAATAAAAGTTAATATTTTTATAAATAAAGCTAATATTTTCAAAATTAAGATTATGAATTGGGGATAAATAAATAAAGTGATTAAAAAAATGACATTCTTACTATAGGTAAACTATCGCCAGTTTATATTTTTAATTTCACACATGCCTGTTGCTTGTCTTTGATTTTCTCATCTGCACAGTATAGTAGGGTCAGTTGGGCACTGTCTGTGAGAAAAAGACACAATTCACTCAGCCAGAAATTTGGAAACGGCATGCTGTCCTGCTTGACATTCAGACCAGAAGGTTCAATACAAACATTTCAGAGTGTTTGGGTGTCAGTTTAGAGGATTCAGAAAATGTTGGATGAGTCTAATGGTGATTACGCAGGCACTTGGAGCGGTCACTAGTGTTATGCCTTTATTCATCTTCCCACGGGACCTCAGACTCAACATGGAGAACTACATCAAGTACCTTGAAGAGATAGTGCTACCCTGGGTTAAGAGAGTGGCTGCTGGAAAACCTTATTTCTGGCAACAGGACTCTGCACCATGCTACACAAGCAGGAGAACCCAGTCATGGCTGTCAGACAATTTCTGTGACCACATTACCCCTTATATCTGGCCACCTAACTCCCCAAACTACAAACACCTGTGGGGCACAGTTGAGTGAGTGACCAACAAAACTCCTTGTGACACCAATGAACTGAAAGCAAGGATTATGGCAGTATTCACTAACTTATAAAAAGGTAACTATCCAGAAGTGATGCAGAAGATTCCAAAGTCATCTGGAGGCCTTTGTTGAAGCCAATGGCGATTTCATTGAATGAATTTACTCTTTAGTATTTCAAGATATTTTTGTGTTATTTTGGTAAATATATATATGTGAAAATGAAATGTCATTTTTAGTTTTGTGTAATTTAGACGACAATTTATCCATCGCACCCTTTATATTCATAGTTGATTTTAGCACTATTATAAAAATAATAGACTTTGATCATTTTTCATTTTCAATTCGTGAACCAAAGTTATAAAACTTCATGTGTATGAATTTGATTAAAACATTCTGATCATGAATTTGTTTCTTTACCTACATAAATTTTTTTTTTTTTTTAATCATTTCACCCCAAGCAAGGCATTCCACTGCCACTATTGCGCATGGGGCTACATAGGGGAAGGTAATTGAGAAGGAGTGGTTAGACATAAGGAATGTCAGGAGGAAAGTGACAGATGAGTAAGGATACTGAGGATGAGGGTTGGGCAGATGGGAAGAGTGTTTGATAGAATGGGAGCAGGTTAGTGTGTTAGGAGGTGTCTATTGACCTTACATTTAAACTCCTGGAGATTGTAGCCGTCGGGGAAGCAATCGTGTGGAAAGGAATTCCACAGTCGGGAAGTGCGAGGAAAGAAACTGTTGGAGTAGAAGTTGCGGTTGCATTTTCTTGGTTTCACTGTAAAAGTGTGGGATCTAGTTGCTAATCTAGTATCTCGTGCAAATTCGTATTTAGGGGGCACCAGTGATCTAAGTTCATCGGAGCAGAAGCCGTGAAAGTATTTATAGAAGAGACACAGGGAAGCCACGTCGCGCCGGTGGGAGAGAGATTGCGGGCGGTCTGCCAAGTCAGTATCTATCACATTACAGACCCTCCTCTAAACCTTATCGAGAAGCCGGAGGAGAATAGCAGGGTCACCCGACCAGATATGGCAGCAGTATTCAATGCACGGGCGGATGGTAGATTTATATATGTGCAGGATAGATTTAGACGGAAAAAACTTTCGGGCCCTACACAAAGAGCTGACTTTCATAGCAGCGGATTTAGCAATGGATTTGATATAGTCATTCCATTTGAGGTCTGCTGAAAGTGTGAGACCAAGGAGGCGTAGTGTTTTACTCTCTGGGAGGCAAGCCTGGTCCATGCTAATGGGAGGTAGGTGAGATTGTCGATGATGGTTAATTGAGAGTAGCTTCGTTTTAGAAGCATTAAAATTTACTAGCCATTTCTTACCCCAGTCCACTATGGATTGGAGGTCTTTTTCAATCTCGGCTGCGAGGTTAGCTTTGACACCTACACCAGATTTTTGTAGGAGGTGAGAGTAAACTGTGGTGTCATCGGCGTACAAACCTACATGGGCTCTTATGGAATCAGGGAGATCATTTATGTATATCAGGAAGAGTGTAGGACCTAAGATGGAGCCTTGGGGGACACCTGCGTTTGTATGGTAGTTCTGGGAGGCATGTCCGTTTAATACCACCTTCATTGTGCAGTTAGAGAAGAATGACTGGATCAGTTCAAACAAATGTCCAGTTATTACATAGCTCCGCAGTTTACATAGAAGGCCAGTATGCCAAACTCTGTCGAACGCCTTAGATATATCCAATGCAACGGTTCGGGCTTCGCCATTCCTGTCGAGTGCCTGGTATTTGTACTCAGTGATGGTCATTAGCATATCAGCAGTAGACCTGGTGAAGCGGAAACCATATTGCTTGTTCGAGAGGAGCCTGTGTGCTGTGAGATACTGAACCACCTCGGCGTTGATAATGGCTTTGAACACTTTGCCAAAGATTGGAAGAAGGCTAATAGGGCGGTAATTTGCAGGGTCCGAGGGTTCTCCAGTGTTTTTAAATATAGGAACTACAGAGGAAGATTTCCAACAGGCAGGAAAGCAGGAAGCAGATAGGCAGAGGTTGTAGAGCTTAGAAAGGACGGAGGAGAGTTCAGAGGCACATTTCTTTAAGACTATGGTTGGGATTCGGTTTCCACCGCTCGCTTTGTGAGGGTCAAGTTTTAAGATTATCTTAGAGACAAGCGAAGGTGTAATGTGGACATCATACAGTTGTGCCTCGGTTCTAGGTGAGAAGTCGGGTGTAAAAACTCCAGATGAGTTTTGACTCGAATTGTTCGAGAATCTGCAGGCAAAGCATTCAGCCTTATCTGCTGGGGAGGTGAGGACCTCAAATTTGTTGATTAGCGGGGGTATTGTGGACTTGCTCTTGTTAAGTACTCTTTTACAGAGTCGCCAGTAGTCTTTAGCGCCGAATTTAGAGCATGCTATGCGTTGCTTCATTCTGGCAGCAAACAACATCTTAGCTTCGTTAAGTATCCTTTTACACTTATTATGAGCTGAAGTGAAAAGGCGCCTGTTTTGGTCTGACGCGTAGTTACGATAGAGTCGGAAGAAATGATTCTGGTGGGCAATGGCAGCCGAGCAAGCGGTTGAGAACCATGGAGACGAATGAGATTTAAGCTGGAATTTCCTAGCAGGGATGAAGGCATCGATGCCAGCCTTAACCCAGGAGGAGACCTCGAATGCACATTCTTCGATGGGAAGACTAAAAACGTTGTTCCAAGGGATGTCACAGAGGAAGTCTCGGAACGAATCCCAGTCTGCTCTTTGATAGCAGTAGGATATTCTACTTATCTGGGTTTCATGGGTCGGGCGGGAGTGGAGTGAAATATTGATGGACACTACAGTGTGGTCAGAGTTTCCGAGTGGGCAGAGTTGTCTGATAGTGCAAGAGTCTGGGATGGAAGTGAAGCAGAGGTTTAGAAGTGAGTCCTTTCCGTTAGAGTTGTCGGAGAAACGCGTGGGGAAGTCCACTACTTGCGTAAGGGCTTGGGTGATTGAAAAGTTCATGGTGTGGACACCAGCAGGGTCGGTAACAGCGTTCTCCAGCCACTTGGTGTGGTGGGCGTTAAAGTCACTAAACACGAATACATGGGCAGAGGGATGGGAAGAAATGGCTTTGTTGATATTGTCAGAAATGATGTCAAGTAACGAACAGTCAGGGGAGGAAGGAGAGCTGTAGAGAAAGAAGAGATAGCTAATCGAGCTGAGAAGTGAGAGGCAGAAGCACATGAAAGAATGATCTGGGGATTCAAAAGATGACACCCTAGCTAAGGGAAGGTGTTCGCTGACATAGACACCAAGCCCATGCATATGAACATTGGAGTACTTCCTGAAGAGGGGAAGGTAGCCAGGATTGTAAAACTCAGATGAGGGGATAGAAGGGTTAAGATTAGTTTCACATAGGGCTAATATATCAGGTGAGTTATTATGGAGGAATGAATCTGCGCTGAGGAAGTTGGTGCGGATGCTGCGTATGTTAGTGAAAGAGATGCAGACAGGTTTGGGCGTTTTCAAATGAGCTGGTTTAGTTTTGCTATTATGTTTGCTTTTTTCCATAGTGATTCAGTAAAGGAGAGGTCTTAGAATAGAATCAGTCGGTCAATCGTTTGCAACTTGTGAAGGATGGAGACTGGCGCGGCCTACAACATAATGTGGCCTCGGGGTTGCCCACCGAACGTTCATGCAGGGACGCCCGTCCATGCGCGATATGGCACTACAAGAACCCCGGTATTATTCAACTGTTGATCAGAGCAGCTTCTCAAGACGCTACGCAAGAGTTCGGGCTCCTAACTACCAGTCGGAAGCAGCAACCAAGAATCTGCCAACCCGGTACCCTCAGAATGTAAAGACGTTGCCACCATACTCTGTAACTTCAAAGAGCTTCCAGCTGAACTAACACTAAGACCAGAGAAGGGGGATGAACCGGGAACCCCTTCCTAAACAAGAAACAAGGCGATCACCTCTAAACTCATTCAAAAGAAGTGGGTGGAGTGTGAGACCGGGCGATAGTAGGAACTATCTACTCCAATTATTCTTTGAAAGCATATTATCCAATATTCCAATATATTCCAATATTCTTTGAAAGCATATTATCATGAAATTAGTTTACTTATTGCTAATAAAGGTTTTCAAAATTTTTTTTTAAATTGTAGGTCAAATTATATAGATCCTACCTGGGTTTCCTTGCATTCTTCACGTGGTATTGAGGTCCCAGTACACAAACTTTTCATGCGATACACAGGTAAAGTAAATCTTTATTTTCCATTTTTTATAATATTACTTTCTGAAATGATGATTTTTAACTTCATTTTTTTTTTGTCTGTCTATTTTTTTTAATATTGATTAATGTGAAAACCATGTTTTATCAAAAGTGAAATGATTAGAAACAAAACTTGTTTTTAGTGGAGTAGAGATTTAATGCATTTGCTAATATACAAAATTCCAACTGGCTTTTGCAAAAACTTTGCAAAATATTACTGATGTCTAAGGTAGTATTAGATTATAGTAAAATGCTTGTAATAAGAACAGAAAAATAAGTTTTAATAATAACTAATTTTATTTTTTAATGTTAAGTTTAAGGAGATTCTGTTTTATTGCCAATATTTTATTTTAAAGAGATTCTGTTTTATTGCAAATATTCCTCAAAAAAGTTTGCAAAAATGTGACTTTTGAAGTTATCTTCAAAAAAACTGCTTTTCTATAATTTCATAAAAGCTTTTAATACTTAAGAAACTGACTATCACTTTAAATTATTATTTCTAAAACAGTTTTACCCTCAAAAAGCATTCGTAGTAACCTGCTTATTTTTTTAAATTGATATGTATTTTTTGTTCCAAAGCAATACTTGGAGATAGCAATAGACAGAAAAATAGGAAGTGGAGAAGTGGAAGATTACGAATAAAGATGTTGATAGACAGGAGAAAGAATAAGATTGAAGATTGTTTTTATGATATTAACATAAATTGTTGCTATGCTGAACATCATCTTATGTTGCAAGCATTGATTATAAGTTCATTTTTTAGAGAATGTTTTAAAAGCTTGTATTGCTAATAAAAAATGTTTGGTATGTGTATGTATGCATGCCTGATAAATTTCAGTCAGTATCAACAAAACAGAAAATGAAATCAGATTTTAGATCAACAGCATATAAGCATAGAGATGTTCTATGGTTTGTAGTTGTACTGTTCTTTTAAATAATATTTTCTTTTGTAAAGTCACATATACTAGAAATAACACCTTCAAAGAATACTGTCAGACTTTTTTCATTTCTGCCTCGAATGTTTATTATGTACCGATATATATATATATATATATATTATCTTTACAACGCCACATGATCCCAGCAGAATGATTCCTCTAATTACATCAAAACAACATCAACTATGTTTGTTCTTAGACGATCCATGTTCAAATTCAAATATCAGCAGTGACACTTTATTCATATATGACACCTTCCTTTTGAGATGACTTCCTCTGCAGTCTATATTTCTTCAGTTTCAGTTCAACATTTAAAAATTCTGTTGCTGTGCTCTTACCTTGGTTGAACAATTTCTGATGGCACTGGTATGTCAAACCTGTCATACAATATTTCCTTAGGTACCTCTTTTTGGAGACTTTCTAAATCAGTGAATCTTTGTTTTAACTGATTAAGTTGTCACTTATGTTCGTACTTTTGTCTCCGTACTATGTACGTCATTTTGGTAATCTACTTTTTTATAATACCATGTTCCCAGAATTCTTTTCCACGTTGACACATTTAAAAAAAACACCTTACCTTCAGGTTTGAAGTATTTACTAATATTGTTATTTCTTGATGTCCTCGGCTTACGTTCTGGTAGTAATTTATTAAAAATGGACTTACTCTTCCTGGCAAACATCAACTCTGCAGGAGACATTCCAGACATGGCATTCAGGTTTGGTGTTATTCTGAAAACACTCAGAAATTGTTATAGCCTCACTTCATCTGACTCCTCTACCACCAACTTTTTAGTGCCCTTTTAAACATATCAACAAACTGTTCGACTTGTTCATTTGATCTTGGGTAATAAGGGTGTGTTGTAGTGTATTCTGTTGCTAATGGTTTACAGAAAACTTTAAATTCACTCGTCATGAATTGTGTCCTGTTATCTGAAACACCATCATGTTCACAAAACCTTGCAAAAATCTTGTGTAAAAAGATCTGTTGTTACTGCAGTAGTCAGTCTTCTACATTTGAATATTTCTGACCATTTAGTGTAACTATCGACTACCACTAGATAATATGCTCCATTTAACAGTCCTGTGAAATCTATATGTATTCTGGACCAAGAAATATCAGTTTTCAGCCAAGGTTGAAATTTTATAGGTGGTGACTTCACTGCCAGAGCAAAATCTCTGCATGATTTTACAAAATTTTCAATATCTTGGTCCATTTTTGCAACTTGGGCTGGAGACAGACTTTACTGCTAGCCATGGAGTAGTCAGTGTCACAGTCAGCACTGTGGTAACTACATGTGGTGAGAACAGAGTGATGACGAAGTCCAGCTAGTCCCAGTGGCAGAATCTGGGGTGCTGCCAAGACACTCAATGATGTGGCTTGGTGGCAAAGAATCTGTTGGTTATGCAGAGGTTGTAGGAGCATAATGTTAGGTAATTATTAAAAATGAAACATAGCTTCACATACCTTGTATAAAGGAGCTTCAACTGTGTTGCATACTTATTGTCGTAAAAATAATGACAGAGGCATTTGTTTTAGAGCGGACAGACACACGCACAAAGCGAGCCTTTATTTACATTAGAAGAAGAGGAAAGAGTTAGGTAAAGGGAGAGAATCCCTACAGAAATTCTAAAAGAGAAAGAGAGATAACCTTTAACTGACTGACAGTTATTGATAATTTCAACACTCCTCCTCAATTGCTGACAGTCTAAATGATCAGTTCTTCAAGACCTAACAGGTCCCTGAGCTTCACAAACTGTGAGCTCACAAGTCCTTTTGTTAGAATATCCGCTACCATTTCTTTGCTCGGACAGTACTCCAACTTGACTGTCTTCTTTTCCACCTGTTCTCGGATATAGTGGAACTTAATGTCAACATGTTTGGCCCTTCCATGATGCTGTGGGTTCTTTGCCATACACATTGTTGACTGGTTGTCTTCGTAGATCAGTGTCGGGGAAACTGGTGATCCTGAAGGCGCTGCATCCAAACAGCCTCTTGTGCCGCACTTGCCAATGCCATGTATTCAGCTTCAGCTGTTGATAATGCAACACAGGTTTGTCTTTTGCTTCTCCAGCTGACAGCTGCTCCACTTAATTTAAACAAGTAACCAGATGTCGATCTGCGATCATCTAAATTACCAGCCCAGTCTGCATCTGAATATCCCAGGAGGTTAGAGGTTTTTTCCTTGTCATACAATAGACCATACCCTTGAGTACCATTTAGATAACGGAAAATATGTTTAACGCACTTCCAGTGTTCCATTGTAGGCTGAGAGCAGAATCTTGCAACATTGCCAACAGCATATGCAATGTCAGGTCGTGTCTTTGTTGACAGATACAGTAAGCTTCCAACGGCTGATTGGTACAACTTTTTGTTGACCAGCTTGCTCACTTCAGTTGCCTTTGTTAATTTTACTCCAACATCAATTGGGGTTGATACCAGTTTGGAGTTTTCCATTTGAAATTTTCTTAAAACTTCTGCTGTATATGCAGGTTGTCCAATCCATATTTTCCCTGGTTCAGGATAAACAACTTTAACACCTAAAAAGTGTTTTAGTCTTCCCAAATCCTTGATTTTGAAAAATTTTGAAATATTCTTTACAAAATTTTGAATTTGATTCTGGGATTTGCTCCCCACAATTATATCATCAACATAAACCGCAGTGATGAATATTTCTCCTCCAGAGGATTGTATGTAAATACAGGGATCGTTCTCCAACTGCTTGAAGTTCATCTTTTTTAGTTGACAATCAAGCACTTCATTCCAACATTTTGGTGATTGCTTTAAGCCATAAATGCTTCACTGCAGTTTGCAGACAAGATGTTCCTTGCCTTCAACTACAAATCCCTCTGGCTGCTTCATGTAGATCTCCTCCTTTAGCTCACCATTTAAGAATGCAGTGGTGATGTCCAACTGATGTAGCTTCAGGTCATTCTGTGCTGCTAACGCAACAACAGTTCGCACTGATTCAAATCTCACAACTGGGCAAAAGGTATCGTCATAATACCTTGCTTCTGAAGAAAACCTTGGGCTACCAGTCGAGCTTTATACTGTTCCATTTTTCCGTCAGCATCGTACTTGCGTTTAAAAACCCATTTGCTACCAATAGCTTTTCGTTCACTCGGCAACTCGGTGAGATCCCATACTTTGTTAGTATGCAAGGAAGAAATTTCACCTTCCATTGCTTTCATCCACTCATTCCTCTCAGGACTGGAGAGTGCTTCTTCCATTGTCAGTGGATCACTTAAATTATGGGCCATGTAAACCCATTCACCGTACTGGTCTGGAGCCTTCTTAGTCCTTGGTGATCTTCGGAGTCCCAGTCCCTCCTGCAAGTTGTCATTATCCTCGGAGCTCTCCTGGTATTCGATTTCAACTGGAGGTGGCTTCACTACTTCTTTTTCCTCTTGGTCAGTTATGGAGCCTGATTCATTGAAGATCACATCCCTGCTATGAAATACTCTAGACTTTCTGGTGTCATAAAGTCTATAACCCTTTACACTAATGCCATAACCAAGAAATATGCTCTTCTTGGACTTAGAATCCATTTTAAACCTTTCATCCTTTGGTACATGGACAAAAGCATCACACCCAAAGATGCATAAATGTTTTACATTGGGTTTATGCCCCTTCAATACTTCATAGGGTGTCATACCTTTCACAGAATTTGTTGGGCTCCGGTTTCAAATATATGAAGCTGTGGATAAAGCTTCTGCCCAAAATTTCTTAGGCAGTTTTGCATCTGACAACATTGCCCGCACTGTTTCTACTAATGTTCGATTCATTCTTTCAGCTACTCCATTTTGCTCTGGGGTTTTAGGAACAGTATATTCATGTCGAATGCCTTCCTTTTTTAAGTAATCTTCAAATTCTCTAGAAGTGTACTCCCTACCATTATCAGTGTGTAGGGTCTTAATATTATGTCCTGTGAAATTTTCCACCATGGTTTTCCATTCCATGAACTTTTTAAAAACATCTCTCTTGTGTTTGAGCATGTATATCCATACAAATCTTGATTTATCATCAATAAATGTTACAAAATATTCTGCTCCACCAAGCGATTTTGTCTCTATCCTTCCACAAACATCGCTATGCACAATTCCGAGAAGTTGAGTAGCTCGCTTTCCACCAGATTTTGGAAATGAGGAACGATGATGTTTTCCATCCAAACATGGCTCACATAAGTTGATATCCTTGGTTACATCATAGTCAAGGCCAGTTACTAGTTCATCTTTTACTAGTTTCTATAAATTCTTTTCTCCAAGGTGGCCAAAACGTCTATGCCAAATCACCTCCTTTGTGTTATTACTTAGGCAGGAGTTTGCTGAATGGGCTTCTCCATATACTTCACTGCAGTTTAAATAGTATATGTTACCAATTTTTGAACCTGTTGCCACCACTTTCTGCTTGTCATCCAGAATTTGACAACTTGATTCAGTAAATAGGCATGTCTTTCCAGATTTAGTGGCTCTAGACACACTTAGTAAATTGTAAGACAATTTAGGAACATATAGAGTTTCATAAAGCCTGCATCTTTGGTATTTGCCATTTGGTAAACTCACTTTAAGTTCTATTGTACCTATACTGAAAATCCATCGCCAAGGGTTATTTCCTCTGCTACATTCAACTTTCTGAAATTAATAAATTTCTCAACATCGTAACACATGTGACATGTAGCTCCAGAATCAACAATCCAGTTACTCTTCTTATTATTTGACAACAACGCATGATGTGTGAGAAGTCCAACAATGTCATCACTAGAATCATTTGAGTCAGCCTTTATTTTCTTAGTGAAGAAAACTTTCCTTTTCGGATGGTTTGACTTAACATTCTCTTTTGTATCAAGTAAACGACAGTCACATTTAATGTGTCCGTTTTTTCCACAGTAATAACATTTGGGTCCCCTTTTGTTGACATGATGTTTTGATGCCATGGCTTTCAATTCAGCACCATTTATTTCCTTCTCTTTGATCTTGGTTTCTTCATGCAGCAATCACTCAGTCACTAACACCCATTTAGGAACATCCTGACTTGCTTCGAGTGCCGTCACCAACATATTATAAGAGTCTGGAAGTGTAGCCAGAAGATGAACAACTCTATCTTCCTCGTCAATAGAATCGCCAATGACTGCTAATTCATCAAATATTTCCATCATAGTTTTAATGTGTTCATGAACAGAGTCGCTGTCTTTTAGTTTAAGAGAATATAATTTTCTCCTCAACGCTAATTTATTTGCCCAAGTTTTCTTTTGAAATTGGTCAGCTAATTTTTTCCACACTACTGCGGGGTCGTCAGGGTCTCCAATTAAATATAGCAGTGAAGTTTCCACCGACAGTACAATCGTCGCTAATGCACGGTCCCTTCTTGATAAATATTTTACGTGTGATGCAGAATCTGTTTGTTTATCAGGAACTATCTCCGTTTCGTTAACAATGTTTTATAAACCATCCCTAATTAAAGCCATTTTACACTGAACCGTCCAAGTATTATAATTTGTACCATTTAGTGGTACCAGGTTACTAAGTTTTGTTTCCATTGCCATTGTACTTTATACAAGCAACACAAAAACTTTCAATACAAAAAAAAAATTCAAGATGGCCGAACGGGATAAAACAAAAAAAGTTCACACGTGGACATGGACAAATATCTCCAAGACGTTGACGTAGACTGGGTCCATAACCTTTGTTAGGTAATTATTAAAAATGAAACATAGCTTCACATACCTCGTATAAAGGAGCTTCAACTGTGTTGCATACTTATTGTCGTAAAAATAATGACAGAGACATTTGTTTTAGAGCGGACAGACGCACGCACAAAGCGAGCCTTTATTTACATTAGAAGAAGAGGGAAGAGTTAGGTAAAGGGAGAGAATCCCTACAGAAATTCTAAAAGAGAAAGAGTGATAACCTTTAACTGACTGACAGTTATTGATAATTTCAACACATAAATCAAGGAGCATCTGTCCGTTCTCGTTCAGCTTGTTGTTACTTTTGTAGCTCTAACATTTGAATCATGATAGATTTTTAGTTCCTCCATTTTTCTGTATGCCACCGAATATTTCAGAAAATTAATTTTTGAATGACTTTGCCTGGCTATTTCTCTGTAGTTCTGCGAATATGATGTCTCTTTGGTGGAATGGTAAATATTAACCGAGTATGCTATTACAGCATGTAGAATACATTTTTTTTTTCATTTCTTTGTGTAAGTTCAAACTCATCACCACTTTTGTAAAGTCACATATACTAGAAATAACACCTTTGAAGAATACTTTTCTGCCCCGAATGTTTATTATTTTTACAATGTCACATGATCCCAGCAGCACAATTCCTCTAATTACATCAAAACAAGGTCGACTGTGTTTGTTCTCTGGTGATCTATGTTCAAACTCAAATGTCAGCTGCGACACTTCTTTTATGTATGACAGTTTTAAATCTCATTTATTTTTGCATTTTTTTTATGTTATTGATGTTTGAAATGTTAAACAGAAAAATGTCAGCACACAACTGTCTTGATGTGGTTTCTCAAATATTTTTAGCCATGTAAAGCCTAGAAACATAATAAATGATAATTGGCTATTACTATAACAAAAAATAATTGAAGTTATAATGAACATTACTTTTATTCACTTCTTTAATATCAGATGTACTTTATGACTAAATTTCATCCATTATTTCCTTTTTTATGTTTTTGAATTCCTCGCATTCACTTACGCACAAATACCCTTGGAAAAAGTATTAATCCGTTTCTTCCCTCCAGTTATGGGTTAAATAATAGGACAGATTGGGTTCTATAGCCTTGACTGGTAACCAGTCTGCCACAGAAAGCAATGGCAACCTACTGCAGGATAATCTTCTGCCCAGTCAGTCATGTTTCGAGACATGATCGCCTAAAGCGTGTATGACATATGGCACTTAACTGACTGACCTGAAAAATAATTTCTGTTGAAATATCAAGTTACCTGGATATATTTTGTTTAGAGAAAATACATTAGAAATTATAACCAATTAAGCATTCATTTGAAATTTCAGTCACAATTATTTATATAAATTATTACATGAAATGAATTCTTATTTCACTTTAGTATTCTAATTTTTCATAAATTTTATCTTTCAGTGCTCATAGCAGATCTTCTTATCTACATACCTGCCCTGTGTCTATATATTTATAATAGTAGTAAGTGTGAAAACAGCAAAATTGTAAGTAATTTTTCACTTTGAATTTTCTAGATTATCAACATTACAGTACTTTGTTAAAAAAGATCATGATCATAATCCTATAATAATAATAATTACAAAAAGATCTTCAGTTATAAATCATATCATTTTAAAGATTATCACTGATACTCTTTTCGTTGTCATATTAAATGATATTTGCTGAATAGTATAATCTCATAATAATCAGGATATTGAAATGGAAGGTAATAATTTCAGTTATTGTTCTTAAATACTTGAGCTTTTCTTTTGCTTCTCTTGTCTATTTCCAGCTGCTGACATCTCTGAGCATTTTGTTATATCCAGGACTTATGCTTATTGACCATGGCCATTTCCAGTATCCTTCTTATACATGACTCCTGTAGATATCATAATATAAATTTCTCAGTGGTTTTAGTCTATGCTAATAAAATCATGAAGCCTATTTACTTAGCTTTGTCTTTTTATCCTAATAAAAATATCATCTCTTTATTTAATATTTTTAAAACAAAAATAAAACTTTGTGTATTCTCATTTTTTTCCAATTGTAGTTTAGTTTTTGTTGAAATTAATGTACTTTTCTATTTACAATTCTGTGAACATTTTTGTTAACTATGCTCTCAAGGATTGAATTCTTTATCCTTCATCTCTCTTTTGGTACACTACAGTTAAAAGAGATAACCATTATTCTGTGAAAATGCACCATCTCTTGCATAACAGAAAAAAAATCGTATTTTAAGAAAGAGAAGTGTGTTTGGTCATGTGACACTTTCAGAGTTTATAACCAGAAAATCTAAAATGTTATTCAAGTTTTTGTTTTCATTTGTTGCAATTTTGGAAAGTCTATTGCACACTGCATTCATAAAACTGAGAACAGATAGATTTTGTTAAAAAATAAATAAATTAGTCATTGAAAGAGAATTCTATATATATTCACTTTTGCAGTAAGAACAGCTTTTAGATTCTGATTTAGTCAATCAGCTGTGTGCTACAGAAGCATTTTTGATCATATGATGTCAATAACCATAGCATAGTTATTTTTTCTACTTTCAAGTGGAAAGACTTTTCTGACTACAAAAGAAAAATCTACAAAGTGACTCTTTTGTGAATGATCATCTTGAAAAGGAAATCTTAGTAGACAATAACCACAAAGAATTTACTTTACTCTCAACAAATAATAATGTAGAATGTGCTGAAGCAAAACATAAGGAATTACATAGCTGGCTTGATAACAAAGTGTATTCTGTTATACCAAACTTGGCTCAAAATAGAATTACAAGATAGATTTGCACTAAAAAAATGAATTTTAATTTGATTTTAAATTTAAAATATTTTTTTTAATCAAATTGTTATCTCAGTTAAATTCTTTACTTTTATTGCAGTTATATATGTTCCTTCGTGCTTCAAAGCATCTTTAGCACAAACGTGATTTTTTTTCTTTTCAAGATAGATATTTTGAAAAATGTAAACAATAGCCTCATAAACAAGTAACTTTGTCAGTATTTTCAAACCACACTTTTTTCACTTACTTTCAGTGCAGTGAACTTTTGTTTCAATGTAAAGCTACACTCAGCTTAAAATCTCAACTTAAAAAAAAAAACTTTGTGTGGTTGGGGCATGTTCCTTAACTCCAATAAATCTCTCATTTCATAATGGTGCAAATTCTGTATATCACCACTTAATGAAAATTGTTTCATTAAATCCAAAACAGTCAACATGCAAATTACCTATGTTATGTAAAATTGTATAAAATATCAAATAAACAATTACACATACCCATACCTTTCTTTGTTCATATTGAAAAGATTTTAGGAGTGGTTCTCTAGATGTCATCTGCACTGTAATTTACTTAGTACTCATAACCAAGGCTTAGAAAAGGCAGAAATGCACATAAAAAGATAAACTTTTGCTAGTGATCATTGGTTAAAATGTGAAAATTCAACAAAGCAAATACAATATGAAAAAAAATGAAATATTCACACTCTTATTAATACAAGATTTACAAAATATGCTTGAAATCTAAAAATTATTTAATAAATTTGATGATGATAAGCACAGGACAAAAAATGTTGATTTGAAGAGGTTAAGTTATAACTATGCATGAACATACTAGAATTGCCCTTCCCCAAATTTTTTTCAATGCACTCATTCAAGTATCACTGAAAACAAACGACCTTGGTTACACAACTTGAAGCATTGAGATTGATGTTTTTCCCTTTCATGTGCTCTCTCTCTCTCTCTCAAACACACACACACACACACATGCACACTGTTGCCAAGTAGATTGTGTCATTTATAGTGAAAATTATCTATAAAATTGTTTTAAATTAACAATTTATAAGGCTATTTCTTCTCACCCATCTGCCCATATATTTGTGTTTGGTGACTTTAATGGCCACCACATCAAGTGGCTGGTAAAATGTCACCGACCTTGCTGGGATCCGCACCATGAATTTTTCAATAACCCAAGCTCTTACACAAGTGGTGGACTTCTCCACTTGTTTCTATAATAACCCTAATGGAAGGGACTCTTTACTAGACCTCTGCTTCTCTTTCATCCCAAACTCCTGCGCTACCAGGCAGCTCTGCTCTCTCGGAAACTCTGACCACACCGTAGTTTCTGTCAACATCTCAATCCACTCTCACTCTACCCAAGAAACCCAGACCAGCAGAATATCCTACTGCTACCAGAGAGCAGACTGGGATTCGTTCCAAGACTTCCTCTGTGACGTCCCCCGGAACAACGTCTTCGGTCTTCCCGTCGAAGACTGTGCGTCCGATGTCTCCTCTTGGGTTAAGGCTGGCATCAATGCTTTCATCCCTGCCAGGAAATTCCAGCTTAAATCAAATTCGTCTCCCTTCTTCTCGCCCACTTGCTCAGCCGCCATTGCCCACCAGAACCATTCCTTTTGGCTCTATCGAAGCCACTTGTCGGACCAAAATAGGCGCCTTTTCGCCTCAGCATGTAATAAGTAAAAAAATTCTAAACAAAGCTAAGCTGGTGTTTGCAACCAGAATGGAGTAACGCATAGCATCCTCTAAGTTCGGCACCAAAGATTACTGGCAACTCTGCAAAAACGTGCTCAACAAGAGTAAGAGCTCAATACCCCCACTAATCAATGAATTTGAGGTCCTCACCTCCTCTGCGGACAAGGCTGAATGCTTTGTTTGTAGATTCTCTACCAATTCGACACTGGATTCGTCAGGAGTACCTACTCCCGACTTCCCACCAAGAACTAAGGCTGAACTGAATAACGTCAGCATTACACCCTTGCTGGTCTCAAAACTTGACCCTCACAAAGCGAGCGGTGGTGACAGAATCCCAATCATAGTCCTGAAGAAATGTGCCCCAGAACTCTCCTCTGTCCTCTCTAAACTCTATAACTTCTGCCTATCTGCATCCTGCTTTCCTGCCTGTTGGAAGTCCTCCTCTGTAGTACCTATATTTAAGAATACTGGCGAACCCTCGGACCCTGCTAATTACCGCCCTATCAGCCTCCTTCCGATCTTTGGCAAAATTTTTGAAGCTATTATCAATGCCGAGGTGATTCAGCATCTCACGGCCCACAGGCATCTCTCGGACAAACAGTACAGTTTCCGCTTCACCAGGTCTACTGCTGATATGCTAACGACCATTACCGAGTACATATACCAGGCTCTCAACAAAATGGCAAAGCACGAACCGTTGCCTTGGACATCTCCAAAGCATTCGACAGAGTCTGGCATGCTGGCCTTTTGTGCAAACTGCGGAGCTATGGTATAACTGGACATTTGTTTGATCTAATCCAGTCATTCCTCTCTAACCACACATTGAAGGTAGTATTAAACGGTCATGCCTCCCAAAACTACGATATGAACGCTGGCGTCCCTCAAAGCTCTATCCTGGGTCCCACACTCTTTCTGATCTACATTAATGATCTCCCAGATGCCATTAGATCCCGGGTAGGCATGTACACCGATGACACCACAATCTACTCTCACCTCGATCAAAAACACGGTGTGGGTGACAAAGCGAACCTCACTGCAGAGCTTGAAAAGGACCTCCAATCTGTGGTGGACTGGGGTAGGAAGTGGCTCGTGAATTTCAATGCCACCAAAACGAAGCTGCTATCAATTAACCACCGTAGACAATTGCACCTACCTCCCATTAGCATGGAACCGGATTGCCTCCCTGAGAGTAAAACACTACGCCTCCTTGGCCTTACACTCTCAGCAGACCTCAAATGGAATGACTATATCGAATCCATTGCTAAGTCTGCTGCTATGAAGGTCGGTTCTCTGTGCAGGGCCCAGAAATTTTTCCCGTCTGAATCTATCCTGCATATATATGAATCTACCATCCGCCCGTGTATTGAATACTGCTGCCACATCTGGTCGGGTGCCCTTGCTACTCTCCTCGGGCTTCTTGACAAAATACAACAGAGAATCTGTAACATGATCGATCCTGTCTTGGCGGACCAGCTGCAACCACTCTCTTACCGACGTGACGTGGCTTCCCTGTACCTCTTCTACAAGTACTTTCACAGCCTCTGCTCCGATGAACTTAGGTCATTGGTGCCACCTAGCTACGAATTTACATGAGATACTAGATTGACAACTAGGTCCCACCCTTTTACAGTGAAACCAATAAAATGTAATCGCAATTTCTACTTCAACAGCTTATTTTCTCGCACTTCCCACCTGTGGAATTCCCTTCCACATGCCTGCTTCCCCGACAGCTACAATCTCCAGGAGTTTAAATGTAAGGTCAACAGACACCTCATAACACACTAACTCTCAAACACTCTCACCATCTAACCAACCCTCATTCTCGGTACCCTTACCCATCTATCACCCTCCTTCTGACATTTCCTATATCTAACCATCCTTTCCCATCACTCCTCCAACCCTATGTAACCCCCTGTGCTACAGTGGCAGTGGAATGCCTTGCTCGGGGTGAAATGATTAAAAAAAAAAAGATTTTTTTCAATTCTAGTTAACTTTATAACTAACAAGGTTAACACGTACCTAGTAACTTGATAAATTAATTATGGTATCATTTATCTTTGTTCAGTAAAAATAAAAACTTAGTTAGGGTCCATGTAACCCACAAGTGGATCCTTAAAACAATAGGCAGTAAAATATTAAAATTCAGTTTTTTAGGGTCCAAATGACCCACAAGTGGTTTGTTGAATCTGTTATTGCTTAAGCTGAGAGATGTTAAACTGAGGTTTTACTGAACATGCTTAAATTTTTAAATCCTGCTGTGTTAGATGAACTAGTTGCATGCTTGTAGTCAGCACTATTGGGTTAATAGTTAAGTCAAAGTAAAAACTAGAATTCGAAACAGATTTTCCAGTCAGGTTTTCACTCATTCCTATTTTGGCTTTGTGCCAGATTAAGTCAGGCTTGATAAATAAACTTTACAATTAAAACATGCCTCATCTTCCTACTATTAAATCATTTGTTTATATTTGCTTAATTTTTTTAAAAGAATCACTTGATTCCTTAACCTCTTGCATGTATAATTGTGTAAGCCTTGGCCTGGCACTGTGGGGTATTCTGGCTCTGTTCTTTGATCATGATATTTTAGGATCTGTAGCTTTTACCCTATCTTTATGTTACAAGCAGATGGAACTCTATCATGCCTGGCCTTTTTTTTGCTATCTCCTTGGCAAATGTTACCATGACAAGAAAAATAGGTTTGTATTGTTCTTAGAATATTTCTGTTTTTGTCTCATTGTATTTGTTCAAATTATTCACTCCATAATCCTAACTAGAAATCTGTATTATAAATAGAATGAATTCAAATTTGTTTGCTGTCACAAATGGGCAGAAAAACTTAATGATAAAAGTTTCTCAGGAAATACACTTAGCCATAGAACAAAGATATATAAAAACTATAGAATTAGAAACACCATTGACTGAACTTTGGTGGTTTTCTTCACTCTGTTACTAGATAGGAATTTCTTTGTATTGGCTTCCCAATTTTGTGTATCATTAAATCATCTGGTTAAGGTGGTTCACATAAGTTGGGAATGAATGAACCAAGTTACTGTATTTAAGAAATCATTGACTTGTTTCAATCTCCAAGAAAATCAAATAGGAATTAACCTAACACATTGGCTCAGAAGTTTATTATAAACTCATTTCAAAATGGAAGCAATAGACTAAAACCTTTCAAAGTATCTTCCACATGAAAGTAATTACTCAAACTTTTATTGCTTAATATTTGAATGTGTAAATGCACTTATGCCTGGATGTGCTTACATTACAGGTTATTGAAATTGATCAACATTGGTCTCAGTGTCATTGTCACATTTGCAGTTTGCTTTTCCCCATTTTTGCAAAACAAAGAGGACATTTTACAAGTATTTCATCGATTATTCCCTTTTGCCAGAGGATTATATGAGGTAAGTATCTTGGGGTTTGGTGCCATTTTAAATAGCAACATATATTCAGCACATTCTAGTTCACTTGTCTAAGTACAAGTAAAACCATAAACAAAAGCCCAACTTATTTACTTCAAATGAATTTGAAGATTATGTTTCTTTGTTACTTTTATTATTCACTGTTTTGACTCATGTCCTCTTTAGTCTATGAAAAGAAAAATTAAACCTAGTATTATGTTCTGATGCCTACAATAGAGATGCTACTTATCATTTATATTCTCTATTCTCGCTCTAAACTTGATTACACTTATAGGTAATGCTCTTAATAAAAAGAAAACAGTGATGCATACTAATTTGAAAATTTTGGCAGTAAGAGAGACTCTTACTATTTATTTATATTTGCTCTTTATTGTATTGATGAGCCTTTTATAGACATTTCATAAATAAATGGTACACCAAATGAATCATAATATACACATGTAGATGCTAATAATGTGTTTGAAGAATTTAATTATCAGTGATTACAGTAATATTTCACAGCAACTGATTCTCTTGCTGTTTTTATCTCTTGGTTATGAATGAAAAAATATTCTGAAAATTCATGTCTCAATTTTTCTATATATGGTATGGGTTATCTACTCATACATATTCTGTATTTAAATGAGTCCATTGTAACTTGAATAAAGCTTCAATTAAGTTGCACCTGTGTTCGTTTCCTCATTAAAATTTATTCAACTTAGAATCAATATGGAACATTGCATGAGACCACAAATGTTCAACGTCAACCCAGAATATACCACAGCTGCTTAGCAATGGACCCATTGGATTCTAATGTTCAAAAACTTTGAAGAAACCCTTAAAGTAAAGCACCCTCACCAATAAATAGACAAGGCTGATGATGAACTATATGTCTTACTCTGTCTACAGGATAATTTCAGATTTCCTATAAACTTTCTGTACACAATTTACATGAAGCCTAAGAGCAAGGTTTTTGGTCAGCATTTACTTGACACTTGAAAACAGGAAGGTGGTGAATCACTAGAGCACTACCTAACTGAATTGAGAACACTAAGCAAAGATTGCAATTTTGAAACAATGAATACAGAAATCATCTGGTATGAACATATTATGGATGCCTTTATAAGAGGCCTTTGAAATATTCAAATGAGGCAGAACTGCCTACAAGACAGCCAACAATTTAATAGTCACCCAGAGACTGTCCATTTTCTTCTTACCTACTGTCATTGTGTCTCACAGTTCTCCTGACTCTTCATTTTTGTATTCGGCATCTTCTCGTTGCCAAGATTCTATCTCTGAGCAACCAGTTGTGGTGGTCTCAGTAAAAAAATACTCCTTCTGTGAACTCTCTTTTCACTTCTTATATTCCTGTCCAACCAGAAATGCCAGGTGTCACAAATGTGGGAAACTTGGACATTTTTCTAAGTTATGTCAATCTTCACTCCCCTCCAACAAAGTGTCACCCTACATCTGTCATAACTGCTGCTTCTCCAGGCTGCTCTTACAAAACTATACTAAAAATTTACATTAACAACATACTCTTATTGACACAGGTAGTTCTGCAAGCTACATAGGTTCAAATGTGGTGAAAGCTAATAAGTGGCAGATCTTTCCTTGCTCCGCACAAAACTGTCAGTATTAAAGAATCTTTGTTGCATCCTGATACCAGGGCATGATTTCCTATGCCAGCATTCTAATATCATAATCTCTTTTGGAGGACCTGAACCAACCTTAAAAATCTGTAGACTAGCAGCAATCATCCTTCAGTAGTGGTTACTTTTTAGCAACCTGATGCCAGACTACAAACCCATAGCAATAAAATCTAGATGGTACTCACATGATGATAAACTATTAAAACCAAAATAATGAGAATGCTTGGAGAGGGAGTAACTGAATCAAGCGAGACTCCATGGAGAGCATAGATACTCATAACTTTTGAGAGCCACAAAAACAGATTAGCAATAGATTATTCCCAGACAATATGTTCACCCAGTTGGATACATACCCTCTGACTCACATTGATGAGATGATGAGTGAAATTGTCAAATAACACATTTATAGTACATTGGCTCTCTGGAACACATACCACCAATTGAGATCAAGCTGGAGAATTGGCCCTATACAGTCTTTGAGGCAAATGACCATTTGTATCATTTTCAATTCCATTTGATATGACTGTATGAGTGTGTTGAGTTTTCAAAAAATTATTTGGTGTATAATAAGCACAGAAAAATTGAAAGACTCATTTGCCTACATCAATAATGTGGACTAAAACATTCAGACAATGATAGCAACCATAAATGTTTCATAGCAGCTGTTAAAAAATACATTAAATTATGACACGTTTTATTTGGTGGGTGAGAACCCTTAATCTATTAGGGTACACTTTGAGTGAAGGGAGTATTATTAAAATCTCTGCCCAAACTTCCAGTTCCTGACAACATGCAAGCACTTTAATGAACTATAGGCATGTTTGAGCATTATTTGCAGTTGATTTCTTCTTTGTCAGAGAACATATGTTCACTGGCACAAGCTAATAGTTTCCACCTATTTCCCACTGCTAAGGTATTCCAAAAAATCAAAAACAACAAAGCAAGTGCTGCGATAGTCACTATAGAATTTGCAACACTTATAGAAACAGTGCATCTGATAGTGCCATTGCTGCCCCATTGCTTTTTTCAAGTTCCATGTCATAGTCTGAATAGTGACACTCTGCTATTGAAAAAGAAGCCTACTTCCTTATAACAGTATTAAAAAAAAGAGGTAATTCCTAATTGGGTGTCACTTCATACTTGTAAATGACCAAAAATTGGTTGCATTTATGTTTAATTCCAAATTAAAAAGTAAAATGAAAAACAAAAAAGTAGCACAATGGAATATTAAGCTCACTTGTTTCTTCTTCAATTTTTATATACCATCTAGCAAAGACAATGCTGTGGTAGACACATTATCAAGATTTAGTAGTGCTATGCCAAGTTCTAATAACCTCCAAACCTTACATAATGAACTATGCCACCCAGGCAAAAATAGAATGACACATAGTACAAATCTGAAATTTGCCTTACTCTGTTGAGATCAAGAAAAATATAACATACTGCTAAATCTGCACTGAACACAAGCCACGATTTTATAGGCAACACCAGGAGTCTTTATAAAAGTCACTCAGCCTTTCAAAAGACTAAAAGTGGATTTCAAAGGTCCCTTAGAATAAAAAACTAGAAACAGATATCTGTTTACACAATATATAATACACAAAATTCCCATTCACATATCCTTGCCCAGATAAATCAGCAAACTCGGTGATAAAATTTTACATTCTTTGTTCACTCTTTTTGAACCCTCTGCATTTTGTTTTTTTTTTTAATCACATCACCCCAAGCAAGGCAGTAAGGCCAGGTGTGCAGGGGGCTACATAAGAGTGAATAGATTGGAAAAGAGAAAGCCGGAAACCACGACCTAAACAGGGAACAAGGGATGAGCTTCTACACCTGTTCAACAGACATTGGTGGAGTGTGAACCGGGCAATAGTTCAGTCTATCTACTCTGATTAAAAAAAAAAATAAACAAAAAAGAAAGTGAAAAGATTGGAAAAGAGAAAGCCGGAAACCACATCCTAAACAGGGAACAAGGGATGAGCCTCTACACCTGTTCAGTAGACGTGGGTGGAGTGTGAACTGGGCAATAGTTCAGTCTATCTACTCCAATTGAAAAAAAAATAAACAAAAAAGAAAGTGAGAAGATTGGAAACCATGACCGAAGTCGAAGGAAAATGTACCGGAAACCCCTTCCTAAACAAGAAACAAGGCGATCACCTCTACTCCTGTTCAAAAGAAGGGGGTGGAGTGTAAAACCAGGTGATGGTGGGTACTATCTACTCCAATAATAAAAAAAAAAAGTTTTAACTCAGTATAAGTCAAAACGAGATTTAAACGTAAAACTTATTTACAGTAGCAGAATACTACCCCTGTTAAAAAATTCAGACAAATTAAAGACAAAAATTAAACAGACAAAAATTAAAATAAAATGCGGAAATCAACATACCAGTTAGGTATGACAGACTGAAAAAGTTGAGCAGAAATACCAAACTAGGATTCTTTAATTTTCCCAGAAAATTTACTGCTGTTATCCGCCATCTTGGGTTAGTTGAAATTGGAAGAGAGAGAGAGAGAGAGAAAGAAAGAAAGGAAGGATGTCCTGCTGCGAAGAGGAGTTCATAATGACCGATGCTACACCGACCCTACCCTTAAAGAATTCCTTCAAACAGTGAAACCACTATAAAAACTTTCCCCATTTATATCGAAACGAGATTTAAATGCAAAACTTATTTACAATAGCAGAATACTACCCCTGTTAAAAAATTCAGACAAATTAAAGACAAAAATTGCATATATCCATTCAGACCAAGAAACATCGTTCATGTCAGAACAACTTTCTCCACAGACAAGGGCTGGCTGTAAGTCAGGCTATGCTGTATATATAGTATTTTTCACACTGCCAATTGACCCCAAGTCTATAGGCAGTATGAATAATGCAATGGTATTATTTGGAAAATCATTCAGTTGGCTGTTGCGAATTGAAATTACCTTATCACTGACTGGGAAACCTCCTCCAAGAATCTCTGCTTGCTATTCAAACTCTGTTGTGCACTGCAATAAACGCAACACCACATGAAAGGTTTCTACCATTCCAACATAAAACTTTATGAGGGACTGCACTCCTCTCATGGTTGTCACAACCTGTTACTCTTCTTCTGAGATGCCACATTCAACACAGTAAAAACGAACCATTAGTAAACAGTCAAATTAATACAGGAAAATTTGTAGCACTTAGATGGGAGACCAGATACTGTGTCAAAGGATTTGTCCACTGCAGGAGTAAGCTCCCCAGAGAAATCAGACGCAGAATCACTACTAGAACAAATGAACTAACATGACTTTAGTTTTGACAAAAAATTAGCACCTAAAATACAAGCCCACTCTGAAATGGACACCCCTATTTCAAATTCAAACACAGAGTGGCTTGCAAGTCAAAGAATACATAAACACTTCAAGTCAAAGGTTTTATATTTCAAAGCCAGGTAGACAAGACAAACCCAGGAGAACAACTGCCAATGAGTCAATGTCAGAGGTGGTTGTTGACTGCAAACTACCACAACGTCCTCATAGGACCTGCAGGAGACTGGGTTGGTTAAATGACTTTGTCCCCTACAAATAACCAGTTGGGGTGGGGGAATGTGATTATCTCCCCTTATATGTATTCCATAATTAAGTAAGACCAGTTGGATACACTTCATTCTAAGTTGATTAAAGCTTCAAAATCAACCATTTTCACTACACTATATAAATCTCCATTTTTTTCTTTTTTATACTAGCATACTTGCACTGATCAAAAGTAAGTGGAGGGAAACAAATTATATATAAGAGTTGCTCTTTTAATTAAGAACTGGTAAATTAGATACAGGATTTATTTTTACAACTAACATGTTTAACTTGAAAATATATATAATTAATTTCCCAATTATTTATTTTTAATAACAGAATGTTTTCATGTTTTTTATTGCAGTTTTATCCAAAAAATAATCTTTTTCAATAAATAACACATTAAATCTGATCTCATGTTTTCTTGTAGGACAAAGTGGCTAATATTTGGTGTTCCCTGAGTGTGCTAATAAAATTAAAAGAAATTTTTTCTTTACAGTCATTACTTCTTTTATGGTGAGTACAACTTTTCTAAGATTTAAAATAACCTTCTAAAAATCAAATAATATTAATACAGTAAATTCTTAAAACTCAACAACAGGTATTTCTTCTCTCACTTTTATTTTTGCAGTTTTGAAAAAAAAATTCTTGCATTTTAATTTTTCCTTTACATAACTTGCTTCAGATGATTTTTATGGAAAATAAAAAACAAAACCAAAGCAAATGTAAAAAAACCATTAAACCTTTTGTAGAAATACGTTTCTTGGTAAGAATCATCAAAGCAGGTTCGTAAGTTTTGTTAAATTAGTCAAAATCTATTAGCCAAAGTAGGAAATTAAAAACTTGTATTTACTTATTTAGTTTTATATTTATGACATTAAAAAATATTAAATTATAATGATTTTTCAATATAACTATTTTTACATTGAGCATATTTTATGCATTTCTGTAATCCATCTGAGTATATTTTATGCTGCATTTCTACATCATGATACTCCTTGACTTCTGAAGTAATTGAAATAAATTATTACAGCTTCAGTCAAAAATACCATATAATTTCAACTACTAAACTTAGAATAAAAGAGAATTAATGATGAAATACCACAAGAGCCGTTAAAAATGATGTTATGAACTCACAAAATATACAACCTTATAAAAGGTGCATTTCTGAGAAAATGAAAAATATCAAAACAAAATCATTTTTAACTGCAAATAAATTATATAATTCAAGTATCATCAAGTAAATGACATGATGCAATATGTTTTTTGAGTGTTTTTACTTTCAGAGAGAATTTTCTGATCCACTAATATATTTGAAAAGTAAATTCAAACTGGCCAAAGTATATGCTCTACAGAATATACAAACTGGTGCAGGAAAGTTAATTGCCTGACTCACTTTCAAAAATTAGTATTTTAATGATCAAGGACCAGAATACTGATTTTCAGCAAGTGTGTCAGGCCAAGAACTTTTCACTACCCAATCACAAGTGTATTTGTTTAAATGACCAAACATCAGAAATTTATTGTGGAGGTAAAAGGTTTCCTGGTTAAGCTAAGAATTTCTCAGCACTCTTCATTTGATGTAGGGGGTTGATATATTGGAAAATAATTGTTACCTCAACATGTTTCACTGATCAGAAATAGAGATTTTATTGCTCAAGGACATATTCTACATTAGTAAGTTAAAATATATTTCCCATACAGTATATAAACCCGTTTTTGCTTTAATTGTATTTTGCTATAGAAATTAGATTTGAACTAATTTCAATCCATTTTCTTTTTTTAAAGTGTAAGACATATGAAATGGTCTTATATTGTCTCCATTCTCTCAATTTCTCATTCAACTTTACATTTTTTAAAATTATTTCTCTTTTCTTATCCCCAGCTTTGTGTGCACCATCTTTAGTCTTCTTCCGAGTGGCCTTAACCTCATACAAGACCCAACATTTTTAAAGTTCAAGCTTGCTCTGGTAAGTCATACTAAATGTATATTTTATTTTAATATATACTTGAGCAAGTTTTACAACTGGATTTTTGGGTAAAAATTTAATCAATTATTATGAATATGTATTTAAATGTGGATTATAATTCCCTTTCTATTTCAAATAGAACAAAAGTGACTTTGAATAAGTTCTTTTTTTTTTTGTGAAAAATTCACACTGAAACTGTGTAATCTTTGTGGACTACTTGCAGAAATGAAATAGTCTTAATAACAAAGTGCATCTGACATAGGCTGATGTAACCTTAATATTCCTTTACTGAACAACCCAGAAATATGAAGGTTATGTCTGCCCATTTCAGGAGATAAACACTGGAAGAATGTCTACACAAGAGTCCAATCTCCAAAAACACTAACATACAGATTCACTATTCTAGTTTTGGTTAAAAATTCAAACAAATATCACCAGAAGAAGGCCAGAGAGTGCAACAGCCAAAACATTATGTATATGACAATAAAAATGAGGACAACAGTCTGAACAATGTAAACAGTGTAGAAATTCTGTCTTCAGATATTTTATATAAAAGAAAGTTTTTGTTAAAATGCAAAAAATGCAATTTCCTATCTTACTTTTGAAATAATATAAAATATTTCCATATATAATTCATTTTCTTGGCTTATAAATAAATTCAACTAATCATGTGTGCTGCCCTGGACAAAGTGCCGAAAAGCATCTCGTTTGGACAGCCAGTTTAACTCAAATTCATGAGAACACCGAATTTCATAGGAAAAACGAAAGATTTATTTCTCGAATTAGGTAAAAAATCAAAGTTCTATGAAATGGCGGAGAGGCGAAATAGTGCAAGTCGATGCAGGGAACAACATGGAGAAATCTGAAGATCCCGCCAAAGGACAGTCTCACTCACGTGGCCTTATCACGTTGCCGAGAGTGTGTAAAATATGGTAAGGCGTGATAAAAGACAGGAAATTAAAACAAAGAAAGAATTTGTTCCTGCTGACGGAAGGTCCGAGTTAGGAATGTGACATTCCCCGCCTGAGATTGTAAAATCTCAAAAGGTTTAGGTGGGAGTCTGTTTTGTGTTTGTGTTGTGAATGTGATGGGCATGCATAAGTGGGGAAGTTGTAGTGGGTTTGGCAGGGAACATTGCAGGAGAAAGGAGGATAACGAAAGGCGTGGTAGCAGTTCTGTGAAGAATAAGTTGTGGAAAGGGGCGAGCAGAGCGAACAAGGGAAGATGTTATGCAGATAAGCTGAAGGGGGTGAAGAAGGAGGGTTTAATTTATAGGCCCAGCTGCAAGTTGGGGAGGAGAAGTTCTGTCTCTGTTCGGAATGACGTGGGTAATCAGACCTAAGGGCCTTATTTTTTTTATTTTTTATTTTTTTGAAGAAGTCTCGTACCAAATTCGGCTTTCTTCTGAATTGGCAAGCACATAGGTTGAGCTGACTGACTGCTTGCTTTCGGTTTTTCGGGTGTCGAAGTTCAGGTGGCTTGAGTGGAAGAGGCGCAACCCAGCTTTGGCGACTATTTTTCTTCGCGCCCTTTCTCATGATATCAAGAAAGATTCTGTCTTCCATGGAGTAGGCCAGTTGGTCGTCTTCCTTGGTAAGCTGGAAAACAGAGTTACCTGGTTCTTTTTGGTATTTTTTCTTGGCCTGGAACGTGTTGGGACAAGGTTCAAGGTTTGTCGGGCGGCCTCCTTCTTGAGTTCTGGTGAAGACGATGTTTACAGTAAACAGTTTATGTGTTCCTCCAAGGCATACATTCCCCACTATCACCCTGCCCAGATACAGTTTCTGCGCATACGCGGTGAGGGCTGTTGATATAAGTGTGGACCTTGTTTAAGTCGATGATGTCACGACCTAGGAGTGGCAGAGTGGGGGCCTTGTCATCCATGTTGGGAATCTCTGTTGCTATGCTAGCCAAATACTTATGATGAAGAGCTGATTCAGGCGTTGGAATCTCCGGCCGATTATCTGGCACATCGGTGCACTCGATTAGTTTTGGAAGTGGGAGGCTGATGAGTCTATCTATGGATTCAATTCTGTACCCATAGGCTCTCCTCCCAATAGTTTCTATGACCCCAGCGCAGGTCCTAAGTAAGTAAGAATAGGTGGGGCCGCAGTCACTGAACAACTCAAAGAACTCAGGACGAGCAAGGGACTTGTTACTGTGTTCATCAATCACGGCATGCATCCTGACTGCATTGTTTCTCTGGCCTTGGGGATGTATCTTCACCAGGCAAATTTTCAAACAGGATTTGTCAAATACGTTGACACCACCAACTTGTGTGCAGTGGGCTGCAACGTTGTTGCTCTCCCCGCCATGGTTTGGCATGGCCCTGTGTGGAACAGTTTGTGGTGCAGGTCCAGGATAAAGGGCGGTGTTGTGGCTGTCTTCAGTCGGGCATTTCCTCCGACGATCGCCAGCTAAGATCGGGCTTGGGATTAGGGAAGAGGCAAAAGGAAGCTTCCAAGTTGACAGGCCGATTGGATTGTGCCTCAGGAAACTGTAAGTTTTGCCGAGCGGAAGGCTGTCCTGGTTGTGGAGCGGCAGGTGATGTGTGTTGTGGATTGAGTTGAGTGGTCTGTTCGGGTACACACTCTCTCATGCGTTGCACAAGACCAGTAGGAGTCTGATCAAGGCGAATATCGGATCTTCTATCACTGAGCGAGACGCGCCTTCAAAGGCTTTCAGTGCGGCTTCTTTGCATACTATCTCTTTTTCAGCTTCTAGAACCCTCTTTTTAGACTCCATCTTGGCCTTAGCTTCACGCAGTTTATTTTCCCTGTCCACAAGGAGCAAGCATGCTTTGGCCATCTCCAGTTCGGCCTGGACAGCCAAGGCCTTGGATGAGGTGGAAGATAGTCTCTGGAGCACGTTTGGTTTGACAGCAGAGATTTTCGCTCCATGGCGTTTGTAGATGCGTGTCGGGACCTATTGCTGAGAAGAGTTGACTATGAGTACCTGTGTGTGACAGGTTGTTAAAATTAAAGACTGTCACATTAAATGCCGGCGGCAGTCTGGTAGGAGAATCCACAAGGAGCCATGGGAGGAGAGGCTGGTCTCACTGCATCAACGGAGCCTTCATGCCACGTGCGAAGAAACTTTGATTTTTTACTGTGCTGCCCTGGACAAAGTGCTGAAAAGCATCTTGTTTGGACAGCCAATTTAACTCAAATTCATGAGAACACCGACGAATTTCATAGGAAAAACGAAAGATTTATTTCTCGAATTAGGTAAAAAATCAAAGTTCTATGAAACGGCGGAGAGGCAAAATAGTGCGAGTCGATGCATGGACCAACATGGAGAAATCTGAAGCTCCCGCCAAAGGACAGTCTCACTCACATGACCTTATCACATTGCCGAGAGTGTGTAAAACATAGTAAGGCATGATAAAAGACAGGAAATTAAAACAAAGTAAGCATAGTCTATGCTAGAAGGCACAATAATGAGAGAGAAGGGAAAAACAAAATAGAATAGAATAAAAAAACAGTAACAAGAAAGATGTCGCAGTGAAACAAGAAGTAAAAGGTAAACAAACACAAAACGGTGTCCAAAAGAATTTGTCCCTGTTGACGGAAGGTCCGAGTTAGGAACGTGACATCATGGATTAAACATTTTCATGTCCTCAAAAAATTGACATATTTAAATTACAAGTAATTATTTAAAACTTGATAATCATGAGATTTCAATGACTTTCTTTGAATTTATCCTCATTCATTGGTTTAATAAGGAAAATATTTTCTGATAGAATTTAATTTTAAAATAAATATTTGTTTTATTACACAATTACAAGACTAAGTTTCAGGATTCAAGTTTCAGTAATAGGTTGCTTGGAAAATAATTTCCAATCTTAGAATAAATCTTTTGTGTTCTAATATATTATTATAATAGATGCACAAAATATATCACTCATTCATAATGATTAAAGTGTCTTTGTTTATTTTGTATCTATCTCTTTTTCATAATTTAACTTAAAACATTATGTACCCATCATCTTGAACTTGACAAAAGAGATGTTTACTCTTTTTTGTTCAAGCTTAGTCTTAATGTTTCTCAAACTGCTGCTAATGTTACAGAACATGGGATGAAGAATCTACTTGTGATCAGACAGTATGGCTCTGGTTACTGAAATTTCACTGTGGGGATATGAATCATAAAGATCAAAGTGGTAGAGGATGCCCATCTGCAATTGACAGTTAAAATCTAAAAGCACTTGTCAAATAAAACCTATATCAAAGTGTCAGAGAAATGTTGCAGATTTCAACAATAAGATTGCAGCATTTCAACAATACCTGATCACCAAAAGAAAATTAGCAATGTGAAGAAACTTAAATGGGTTCCTCATGAATTCAGTGAAAGTCAAACAGTTTGACATTTGAAAGTGTTTAAAGCTTCATCTGTGAAATTCAAATGATCCATTTCTTGTGTGGATAGTGATTTGTAATAAGAAATTTTTTTATTTTTTTTTAATCATATCACCCCAAGCAAGCCAAAAACGCCACTGATGCGCAGGGGGCTACATAAGAGTGAAAAGACTGGAAAAGAGAAAAACCGGAAACCACATCCTAAACAGGAAACAAGGGATGAGCCTCTTCACCTGCTCAATAGACGTGGGTGGAGTGTGAACCAGGCGATAGTTTAGTCTATCTACTCCAATTGAAAAAATAAATAAAATAAAATAAAATAAAAAAAAAGAGTGAAAAGATTGGAAAAGAGAAAAACTGGATACCACAACCTAAACAGGAAACAAGGGATGAGCCTCTTCACCTGTTCAATAGACGTGGGTGGAGTGTGAACTGGGTGATAGTTTAGTCTATCTACTCCAATTGAAAAAAGAAAAAAAAAGAAAAGAAAAAAAAGAGTGAAAAGATTGGAAAAGAGAAAAACCGGAAACCAAACCTAAACAGGAAACAAGGGATGAGCCTCTTCACCTGCTCAACAGACGTGGGTGGAGCCCGAACCGGGTGATAGCCCAGTCCATCCACTCCAATAGAAAGAAAATGATGGTGACTTGCTAAGTTTTAAGTTAGTTAAAGTCCAGGCAGTGAAATTTTGGCTAGAAAAAATTCTGATATTTAATTATAGACCATGTCTTTCGATCAGACTGTAAAATTTATTTTTGTAAAGTTTTAATATTTTTGTTAATTATTTTTAATCTCATCTTTAATTTCTTTGTATTTTAAAATTATGATTTAAAAATTTGCTATCTAAAAAAAAAGTTTACAAGATGAAAGCCAATTTTACAAAACTTAAAGAAATCTCACTTTTGAAAAAAAAAACTAAGACTGCCCTGAAGTTATGCATAGATCATGTTTTGTATTACCCACAACTACAACACATAAAAAACTTAGTAGCACTATTCTGTGTGATGGTTGTAATAGAATATATAACCAATCAATCATAGCTATGTATGTGTGTACATGGCATTCCTGCTATATGCATTTTGATAACTGTATACAATTTTTCATGATTCTGCTCTAAATGGCTTGATCATGACAAATCACCCAAACACCTTCCCAATTATACATCTCTAGCATAAACACAAAATCAAGTTACCATAAAACCAAATTCAAATTTAACTCAATATAACCTTGTGTCCAGAAAACTTTTTTTTTTTTTTAATCATATCACCCCCAAGCAAGGTGGTAACGCCACTGATGCGCAGGGGGCTACATAAGAGTAAGAAGATTGGAAAAGAGAAAACCGGAAACCACATCCTAAACAGGGAACAAAGGATGAGCCTCTTCACCTGTTCAATAGACATGGGTGGAGTGTGAACCGGGCGATAATTTAGTCTATCTACTCCAATTGGAAAAGAAAAAAAAAGAGTAAAAAGATTGGAAAAGAGAAAACCGGAAACCACATCCTAAACAGGGAACAAGGGATGAGCCTCTTCACCTGTTCAATAGACGTGGGTGGAGGGTGAACCAGGCGATAGTTTAGTCTATCTACTCCAATTTGAAAAATATAATACTTGCCTTATATAACCCTTTTGAGACACCCAAACACTTTCCAAAACTAAAATTGTACCAGCCAAAGATTATGGTAACTGTCTGGTGGTTTGCCATCAGACAGTGTTCTGGAATCTAACCAGTGCATCAGTGCCAATGTTTACTATCAGAAAATGGGAAAAAATTCACATTCGGTTTAACAAAATGGTTAATAAACAAGGTCAATTCTGCTTATTGACTATGCTGGGCCACATGTTGCTTTCTAATTTAGGATACAAGATTTTGCCAAATTCATGATAGTCCCCAATCTCTCACCCACTGACTACTACTTTTTCAAGGATCTTAATTTTTTAATCCAAAAAACATTCCACTGGAAAAAAGATATTAGAAACTTCTTGATGTTCAAAACTTTAGTTTTATCATACAGACATAAATAATGATATAACTCAATGGCAGAAATGTATAAATGTTCTGGGTTTCTATTTTGAGTGCTTTAAATGATTTAGGAATAAAAGCTGAGTCTAAAATCAGATATTCTTTTCTGAGAAGTAAAGATTATAACCATTTGGTTAATTTGAACTACTGCTAATAGGGTAGTGTGATGCTAAGACAGGCTTAGAAGGATCAGGGATATAAGTTGAAATCTCACAAGAAGTTTATTATTTTCAATCTATTTTGCTTATGACAAATGTTAAAACAATCTGAGAAGTGTAATAAAATGTAACATAATAACATTTTAAATATTGTCATTCCTTTCTCTTTAAAGGCAAATTCCTCTCTTGTGTTCTTTCTGCTGTCATTTCAAGTTCATGAAAAATCAATTCTCCTTGCAACTCTGTGAGTATTTTTGTTATATTCAAAGTATTATACTTGACTAATCATAATCTAAAAACTACATTTAATATATACAAAAATAGTAACGTATATTGAGATAAAAAATTTTAGAGACAGTATAAGAAAAATCTTTGTAGATTTTAAGATGATCAAATCTTTAAATGGAGTCTATATATCTGAAATAATTATTTGGATGATAGATTTTATTTTTCTACATTTAAACCTGAGGTAGAAATATACAAAATAAAGTGTGAAAATGTCCCATAAAATACATTGTGAGATATCTAGAAATTTAAATAAAAGATTATATGAACATAAAAGGGATCTTTTGTAAAAAAATATACTCAGTGCATTAGTTTTTCATCATAATAGGGCTGGCTATAATTTTGACTTCAAGAATGTGGTTCTGATTAAAAGAGAAATAAATTTATTAAGACAGATGCATTGAAAGTGTGCTTATTTCAGAATCCTTGCTAATAAGTTTACAACATATCTTATTTCTTCACCAAATTACTAGTGAAGCAATAACAGTAAAAACGAAAATAAATGATAAAAGCTAACTGAGATAAGTTCAATGTTTAGCTACATCAGATGCCAAACATTTTGTTGTTTGATAGTCATACTGATTGATGCCAGTTTAGAATCATCTATGAACATGGCTAGAAAACAAATTTATATTTTATTAAAATGGGATGATTAGATGTTAAAATGGATGTCTGCATTGGAAAAGTATAAAATATAGAGCTTGCAAGATCAGGCAGAATCTGCAGCACCCTCAGTCAGTGGTAATGATGCTGAAACTCAGAAACCTTACCTAAACTCAGTCATCTGATGTAGGCTTTGTTGGAGTTCCTGCTTCTGTCTTGAGAGCAGTAGTTGCATGATATTATTCAACATGAGATAAGGAACACATGGTTCTTAGAGACTGTTAAGGTATTGTTCTTACTATTAACGATTGATAATTTATATTATTTTAGTCAGGAATAAATACTTAACTCTCATATATATTCATGCCTTTTCTCACTTTGTTGTAAACTTTGTTACTTCTGAAAGATTAAAATATAGAAGCAGAAAATATTTTTTTCATACAGGATATTAGTCAATAAGATTAAAGTAAAAAGCCTGGTTTATTTATATGTAACAATGAAAAATAATGAAAGAATAACTCAACCAATCAAGACAAGCTTATAAGTCCTTTATTTTCACTGACTGCTATTCAAAGGCTACCATCCACATCCTACTTTTAAATCTTTGAAACAAGCTGCATATTATCTTTGAATGAGCCATCTGTGGTGACACTTTATAATCACAGTTTAAACATGGTTTCAATTAACTATTTTAAAGCAAAATGATTTAATTATCCAACTAGACTAACATCCATCAGAGGTGAATAGCAGTAACCATTATTGTTTCTCCTAAGTTTTCATTTTGGCAGCATTTTCAGAAACTTCAAAACATATGTGGCTACTGTTTCTTTGAATTCTTCTTGGCTGTAGTCTTTGATTAAATTCAAGTACACAAAGTACATTAAATTTAGCATTATTTTTTGTTGCATGAATAATGAGATTCTCTTTTGTAAATTGTTATTTTGTAATATTTTGTCATGTTGGTGACATTTTTTTTCTTAGACTATGGAAAAGTTTTAAAGCTATTCTCCAAATGTTCTTGACTTGATTTTAATTTGTTTATAATGCAATTTATCTTTTCAGTCCTGTCTGTTTATTGCTTCCTGATTATCCTTTCATTTCTTTCTGGTTTCTTATGATTTCTACATTCAGGTAAAAGTTAATGTTTGTTTTTACTTTCCCAATAGAAACAATCAGACTTAAGCTAATCATAAGCTGATAAGTTTTAAAATGTCTTAATTGCAATCACTTAAACTAATTCTTTTAATTACTATCACTATCATATTTCAATTAGTACTTCACACATGATCATATTCAGTAATTTGTCATTTTATTAACTTCTTCTATATACTTGGTTCAATATAATTAATACAATAATCTCAAATCTGGAATCTGCTAGTATAAGCAACAAAAATAATGACTGAAAATACTTCCAAGTTGCTTTGATGTTCCTGAATAATTACCCAATAACAATGTTTTAACAAATGGTAATATTTGATTATTATGATAAAACCTTTGGTTATTTTTAAGATAATTTGTTAGTTTAATTATTATAATAATACATTTAATGTCATTTTCCAGCATGTTCCCATTATTCGTGAAGGATGGTTTGGTATTACATTACTTTAGCACATTGCTACTGTTTTATATAGTGGTGGGCATTACTTTTAATTTAACTCCCAACCAACCATCCAAAAATCAATTTCTGCCTTGGATTTATCCTCTGTTACCCTACATGGTAAGTTTCACTTTATTTCTAATCAAATTTGGGCTTAAGAATATATTTATATATATTCTTATATTTTTTGAAAAAATGAATTAATGAAAAATTAATATTTACAAGCTTTCAGTTCTTTAAAGAGCCAACCTCCTCCTATCACATGGTTTTCTATGGACTTCATATGTTTACAGCTATTATGTAAGGCTTTTGCTTGTTTAAAATATCTAATTCTCTTATAAAATTTCTTAAATACCACTTTCAAATCTTCATTTTGTATAGCACAAAACCAGTTGGAGGAAAATGGAGAGATAGAGAGAGAGAGAGAGAGAGAGAGAGAGAGCCTGCTTATTGAGTGAATCAACATTTGAATCAAAGCTTGATGAGCATGATTATTCACTTCTAGTACTTATGGAAAATACATAACTATCTTGATCACAAATGACAATTATTGTTTGATATTTATAAATAAAAAAGTTGTAGATAACAATCTTTTGTTAAACACAATTTAAGAACCAGAAAATAGGTAAAAACATTGTCAAGTTGAAAAACTAAGAACTTAACTGTATGTTTAATGTAGTGATATACCTTGGAAGATTGAATATTTTTTTACTAAATATGAAATCCTTACAAATTATTTTCAGATAAAAGTTTCTTGGTTTTATAAGCTCCATTGGCAAAGTGAGGTATATTGGTTTTAATATAAATATTTAATAAAACTGTTACTAGAATCAATGTAGCTGTTCAAATGGTAACACAAATCTGCCATATTTCTAAACTTCCCATTTTCATACTGATTTGAAAAGATTAAATATTTTAGAAACTAACTTCAAACTGTGTGTGCTTTTTGTTTGTTTAAAGAAAAGTAAACTATTGTTTGCTTTTCTATTCAGACCAGCATTGCTCATCTTGGCTATTATTATTCCCATTTAAGTCATTGTACCCTTTGGTCTTCAGGATTGATAATGTTCTTGAAATTTGGAATCAAACCTTTTTATTCAATACTATTCTCATTCTTAGGAATTATCTTATATTACCACCTGAGTCAAGTCACCTATACCATTGCATTGAATGTAGTCTTTAGGTTTAAGGCTACAGAATTTCACAGCTGGATTGTCCAAGAGACAATAATCCTAGTTGATTAAAATGTTGTTTGAAACATATATTTAGTTCCTTGGCAGTTCCTGGTTTACATATTCTGATTCAGTAAAAGAATCAATACAAAAGTGAATAAGACCTAAACGTAGAAAGTAAAATAATCTATTAGCATGGATTGAATAAAGTTTTGTTTGAAATTTCCAGAAGGTTACCAATTCTGATAAAAATCTGATGAAAACTGGAAGGTGCAATTGCCAAAATGTTGCTGAAAAAGAAATTATTATTTTTCATATCTCAAAACTTTCAACATGAAAAATAAATTCTCAGTTAGGGCTTTGTAATTATTATTTAATTTTTTTTTTTAGAAGGTCTGTTATTTCTTAAACTGAATCTACTTTATTTAGAGATTAAAAATCTTACAATTTAATTTTTGTTGTTATATTTTAGATGGTAATGATTTCAAGCCTGAAGATTAAATAATTTATGCATTTATTGCCTTTGATTCCAAATGTTTTTCCATATTTTAAACTATCATTGATTTAAACACTGATCATGGCTTAAGCAGTAGAATCAAATCAATTCAAGCTGATACTTATATTATTTATTTATATTTAAATATGGTGTATCAATGTCTTTTTATTGATAAATTTTTTCTTTCTTGTTTTTTCAGTTTTTCCTGTCATTGGCTGGTTGCTTGCTTCTTAATGTGACTAGCTTAGTGGTCATTCCCCCTCCAGACAAACCTGACCTCTTCTCTGTGCTGATTGCTATCTATTCCTGTATTCATTTTGTGTTATTCCTAATCTACTTCAATTATGTCCAACTTACAGTCAATTCTCACACTGGCAAGTCTAGCAGTGAAAAGTCTATGCAGCAAACAAGCCCCAAAAAGTCAATTCAAATGCCTGCTAACAATAAAAGAAAAATCAAGAAACAATGACATTTTACTTTATAGAAATGGAATAAAAAATATTTTTTATTTTAATTTTGCATTTGAATTTATATGAAAATCAAATTCAAATTAAAATTATTTTTGAAATTTTCCAGATTCTTATTATTTATATATTTTTGGTAAATTTTCTTTCATACTGTGTCATCTTTAATTTGAGGAAATTTTTTGTCATAAGAAAGTTATCTCAATTTTCTTTCAACTACAAGCTTTTGGGATTAATTTTAAGTAATTTTTCTATAAACTTTGACAATTTTGTCTGAGCCTCACCTTTGAACTTTGAACTGAACACTTTATTTCGATCACTGTGCAATGATACTATTGGTATCTTCCTTTAACTTAACTCTCTAAGTTCACTGGTACTGAACTCACAACTCTTTGGGTCAAGTCACTGGAATTAACCAACGTCTATATCCACTGGGCTATGTGTCCTTGAGGATATTAGTGCATGAATTTCTGGGACTTATAAACCTAATGTCTCATTAACCATTTGTACCAGAGCTCATATTGCAATCTTTGACGCTAATGATTTTCTGTCTATGTTTCTGAGATGAGGTAGTATTTACATTGTTCAGACTATTGTCCTATCTTTATTACCATTATTACAATACTAGCATCATAGCCCGGTGTTGCCCATGCAACTCAGAACATTTTTTAATTAGATAATTAATGCAGCGTGCTGCAATTTTTGAGCGCTTGTAGTCGCCGCCTCAGTTATATATAAAAAAAATAATTATATAAAAAATTGTTGTTTAAAAATTGTTAAAAAATTCCATTAAAAAAATCTATTTTTTTTTGTTTTGCGTAAACGTGAGTTGATGTTTTGTGTGACATTGTTTTGTTTTTGTTTCAAAATTACAGGGGAAAATATTTACATTTTTTGTTGACTTAATGAATTTCAGAAATTTTCGAAGAATATTTAAAAATGTAGACATTTAATTTTAGAGGAAAAGTTACATTAATGCCACACGAATTACAGACAGTTGATTTCCTGCATGAAATATAAAGCGAAAAAAAGACTTTATTTTTTTTTTTTAATTTTATTTTCTGAAGTATGAAATATTCAATCTGAAAAAAAAAAGACTTAAACAATTAAATTAACTATTGGCACTGTTTTTTTGTTTTTTTTACATATTTTGTTTTTGTTTGAAAAAACACTTTTTTTTTTAATATTTCTTTTGTTTCAAAATATATGGGAAAAAATATTCACATTTTTTTGTTGACCAAATGAATTTTTAAAACATCGGAATAAAAATTAAATATAAAGGCTCATTTTTTCTTTTCTTTTTCAGTCGCATTTGACACATGTGATTTGATTTCTGTGACGTAATCTAGCAACCATCTTAGATGTTTTACGGAGCAAATATAAACAATCAGCTCCATTGGTCAAAAAGTGCAAAAGGAAAAATTGCTGAACTTAAACTCAAAAAGTTGGACGGGCGTCCCTGCATGAACCTCCAGTGGGTAAACCCGAGGCCACATTATGTTGCAGGCTGCGCCAGTCTCCATCCTTCACATGCTGCAAACTGTGACCGACTGATTCTACTCTAGACCTCTCTCTCTAACTAAATCACTATGAAAACAAGCAAACAAAATAGCAAAACTAAACCAGCTAGTCAGAAAACGCCCAAACCTGTCTTCATCTCCTTCACAAACATACAAGGTATCCGCACTAACTTTTACAGCATAGAATCATTCCTTCAAACTCACCTGATATCTTAGCCCTATGTGAAAATAACCTTGATTCTTCTTTCCCCTTTTCTGAGTTTTACGGTCCTGGTTACCTTCCCCTCTTCAGGAATTACTCCAATGTCCATATGCCTGAGCTTGGTGTTTATGTCAGCAAACACCCACTACCTCTAGCTAGGGTGACATCTCTTGAATCCCTGGATCATTCTTTCATGTGCTTCTGTCTCTCACTTCTAAGCTCGGTTAGCTATCTCTTCTTTCTCTACCGCTCTCTCTCCTCCTCTGACTGTTCAGTACGTGATAGCATCTCTAACAATATTGACAAGGTCATTTCTTCTCATCCATCTGCCTATATATTTGTGTTTGGTGACTTTAACACCCACCACACCAAGTGGTTGGAAAACTCTGTCACCGATCTCACTGGTGTCCACACCATGAATTTTTCAATCACCCAATCCCTTACGCAAGTGGTGGACTTCCCCACGCGTTTCTCCAATAACCCTAATGGAAGGGACTCTTTACTAGACCTCTGCTTCACTTCCATTCCAGACTCTTGCACTACCAGACAGCTCTACCCTCTCAGAAACTCTGACCACACCGTAGTTTCCATCAACATCTCATTCCACTCCCACCCTACCCAAGAAACCAAGACCAGCAGAATATCCTACTGCTACCAAAGAGCAGACTGGGATTTGTTCCGAGACTTCCTCTGTGAAAAGCTTGAAAAGAACCTTCAAATCCGTAGTGTACTGGGGTAAAAAATGGCTCGTAAATTTTAATGCTTCCAAAACAAAGTTGCTATCAATTACCCATCATAAGACAATCGCACCTACCTCCCATTAGCATGGAACAGGCTTGCCTCCCAGAAAGTAAAACACTATACCTCCTTGGCCTCACACTCTCAGCAGACCTCAAGTGGAATGACTATATTGAATCCATTGCTAAATCCGCTGTTATGAAAGTCGGTTCTCTGTGCAGGGCCCAGAAGTTTTTCCCGTCTGAATCTATCCTGCATATATATATATATATAAATCTACCATCCACCCGTGTATTGAATACTGCTGCCACATCTGGTCGGGTGCCCCTGCTATTCTCCTCGGGGTTCTTGACAAAATACATCAAAGAATCTGTAATGTGATCGATACCAACTTGGCAGACCGGTTGCAGTCACTCTCTCACCAGCGTAACGTGGCTTCCCTGTGTCTCTTCTATAAATACTTTCATGGCTTCTGCTCTGATGAACTTAGATTACTGGTGCCCCCTAGGTATGAATTTGCATGAGATACTAGATTGGCAACTATGTCTCACCCTTTTACAGTGAAACCGATAAAATGTAACCGCAATTTCTACTCCAACAGTTTCTTTTCTCGCATTTCCTGCCTGTGGAATTTCCTTCCACATACTTGCTTCCTCGACAGCTACAATCTTCAGAAGTTTAAATGTAAGGTCAATAGACACCTCCTAACACACTAACTCGCATCCATTCTCTCAAACACTCTTCCCATCTACCCAACCCTCATCCTCGGTATCCTTACCTGTCTATTACCCTCCTTCTGACGTTTCCTATATCTAACCACTCTTTCTCATCACTTTCTCCTATGTAACCCCCTGTGCAATAGTGGCAGTGGAATGCCTTGCTTGGGGTGAAATGATTAAAAAAAAAATGCATCAACCTAGCTTCCCTGTAGATATGTGTCCCTAGAAAGTTTGAATGGCATAGCTTAAAAAATGATGGCATGCATAGATTACAGTCACACACAGACTCACAGATTGTCTTTTATATATATATATATATATATATATATATATATATATATATAGATTTGTACACTCCAGCCTTCTTCAAATGCTAGGAATTTTGAACTGAACCCTTTATTACGATCACTTGGGTATATTATTCTCATTCCATGTGTGATGCCACTTCTGATAGCCATGTAGTTATCTTCTTTTTAGTTAACTCTCTAAGTTATTTATTCACCGTTGCTGAACAATGTCTATATCCACTGGGCCACATGGCCCAGTGGATATAGTTGTTGTTTAGTTCCAGTGACTTGACACAAACGGTTGTGAGTTCAATACCAGGCTACAGTAGTGGTGAACAAATAACTTACAAAGTTAAAGGCTACCAGAAGTGGCGTTGCACCTAGAATGAGAATGATATACTCCAGTGATTGTAATAAGTTTGAAATTCCTAGCACCTGAAGAAGGCTGTATAACAGCCAAAACATTGTAAAAATGGCAATAGAGATGAGGACAATAGTCTGAACAATAATAATTCAGCTGTTTTGATATCAAGAAGATTATGAATGTTAATCTGAAACACAATTCCTGCTTCTTTGTTTATACTTTCAGCCATGTTTTCTGCATCCATCTCGAGAAAAGTGAAATCTGTTCACATGATTACTTCATGTTATTAATTTTTGAGAATACTCTGTTTGAAACATTTCTAAATTGTTGACTTTTATCTGAATCACTACAGACATCTTATTAAAAATTGTCAAATAGTAAAGCAAAAAACAAATCTTGTTCTTTAATCAAGGCTTTTTTAGTGAGGACAGATAAATGCTGATATAGTTATAAGCATCGACTTACAAAAGAAAACAATAGTGGCAGTACTAAGATGATCCTCTTGAACTTAGACCTTTTTCAATAAGTGTTCCTTTCATAATCATAGAAACATGAATATATTGTCCAGTGTTTAATAATACAACTGTTTTCATGCAAAATAGTTTTGAAGGATAATTTCTTCTGTAAACTGTTTCTCTATGTTTCTAAACAATGCAACCATTGCTCTGTTCATATTGAACCATGTCATATTCCATTAGCAAAACTAGAATCTGTGTAGTTCAAATATTCTCTCATGTGACATTTTTCCCTATTTTCAATTTTTCTCCATATCTCTAGGACATTTAACCAGAATAAATTTAAATTTCCAATTTCTTTATTTGATGTCAATGTCATAAAACCTTTATCAAAATAAAAACCTAAGAGCCTATTTCTGCTGAATAACATTATTTCCAGGGATGGAATTTCATTTAGTAATGTCTCTGGATTGGCTATTTGCTTCTTGGCAAGCCAAAGTTAAAGGTAGAATATGGTAATGTGCCCTCAAAATATTTTTAATGCTTATTACAAAAATCTTATTGAAGATACAAGATTTAGTCACTGCTATAAAAACAGACTAATTAAAAAGCGGAAACTGGTAAAAGAAAATGCAGCTACAGTAAATGCCGATGATAAAAAAAGAAACAAAACAATAAATACTGGAAACAGCTAATCAATTTTTGTTTCTGTCTTATCAGAGCTTGGTTAAGGAAATTAAAATACTGTGCACAATGACTAAAAGAAACATAGTGGAGGATAAACAATGATAGTCAGTTAAGTGTCATGTGATACATGCTTGGGTGATCATGTCTCGAAAGAAGGTAGAAAATTTCCCCGCAGTAGGTTGCCATTAGTTTCTGTGGTAGACTGGTTGCCAACCAAGGCTATAGAACCCAATCTGTCCTGGTATTTAACCCATAGCTGGAGGGAAAGTGACATTCATATTTTTCCCAAGAGTATATGAATGCATCAAATTCAACTGGAATTTGAACTCACATCTCCAATTTCAAATAGGCAGAAAGCAAGGATAATAAGTTCACATATATCAATAATATATTGGTGCATACTTACTTATGCTATAAGCATCACATAGAACAACAGCCATAGAACTTTAGTGTGATCAACTTGACAAAGAGGACATATCCTCATGGTAGGTTGATGCACATCGTTGGTAAATCCAAAATATGTTTTACTTTACCATTTATGTCGTAAATAATCCCTTTTGTATTACAAAGTCTGTTAAGTGGACATTTGTTTTTGTCCCTACAATTCCTTGTTAATGATGTTATTTTGTACGTCATTATTTAGGTTTCTGAAAATTATATAAAAAACAAAATGCCAGAAACCTAAATAATAACATACAAAATAATATTATTAACAAGGAACTGTAAGGACAAAAACAAATATTTAGGCTCTACCAAAGAATGTCAGATAGAATAATCATAAATCTATATTGAAACTGGAGAACCTCAAATATTGTACCAAACTGGTTAGCCACATGTAGAAATTAGAATTGAAATATGGAAAAAACCCTGATAACTTGGAACATAGTAAAAATAGCCAAACAACCATGGTAAAGTATGCAGATTATGATTGGAAGTAAAATTTGCTATTATGTTGTTGTTCTCAGAAAGAAAAAAATTACTAAATGAAAGATCAGAAATTATGTCCAAATGTAATCATACCCATAAATACTTACTAGGATCACACAAATATAGATGAAAGTGTTCTAAGATCCTTAAATAACTCATCCCTAATTTTGAAAATTTTTCGGTTGTTTGAAAATTCCAGTTGCATGTTCGTTAAAAAAAATCCCTGTTCAAGCATTTGAAAAACAGTAAAATCAATTATTGCAAATTGCCTGAAGAAACCTAAATTGCGGAAATAACTCATTTCCAAATGAAAAATCAACATATATGTATTTCTTATCCTTATGCTTTACCCTGTACTTTCCTCATCTCAGTTTTTTAATTGGTCTGTTTTTACAACATTGATTATTCTTATTCTCCACAAGGACTAATTTGTTAATTAAATGCAATCAATTAACTGATCAATATACTAAATTTATAAACTAAATTTATATATAATTACATTTATGAGCAAGGATCCATTTCTAAAATGTTTGATGCCCAACTCTAAAGGTACTTCTAAGTCTAATTGGATCAAGGATTTCCACAGTTTACTCTCACCTCCTACAAAAATCTGGTGTAGGCGTCAAAGCTAACCTCACAGCCAAGATTGAAAAAGACCTCCAATCCATAGTGAACTGGTGTAAGAAATGGCTAGTAAATTTTAATGCTTCTAAAACGAAGCTACTCTCAACCATCATTGACAATCTCACCTACCTCCCATTAGCATGGACCAGGCTTGTCTCCTAGAGAGTAAAACACTCCACCTCCTTGGTCTCACACTTTCAGCGAACCTCAAATGGAATGACTATATCGAATCCATTGCTAAATCCGCTGCTATGAAAGTCGGTTCTCTGTGTAGGGCCCGGAAGTTTTTTCTGTCTAAATCTATCCTGCACATATATAAATCTACCATCCGCCCATGCATTGAATACTGCTGCCATATCTGGTTGGGTGCCCCTGCTATTCTCCTCGGGCTTCTCGATAAGGTTCAGAGGAGGGTCTGTAATGTGATAGATACCGACTTGGCAGACCGCCTGCAGTCTCTCTCCCACCGGCTCGACGTGGCTTCCCTGTGTCTCTTCTATAAATACTTTCACGGCTTCTGCTCCGATGAACTTAGATCACTGGTGGTCCCTAAATACGAATTTGCATGAGATACTAGATTGGCAACTAGATCCCACCCTTTTACAGTGAAACCGATAAAATGCAACCGCAACTTCTACCCCAACAGTTACTTTCCTTGCACTTCCCGACTGTGGAATTCCCTTTCACATGATTGCATCCCCGACGGCTACAATCTCCAGGAATTTAAATGTAAGATCAATAGACACCTAACACACTAACCAGCTCCCATTCTATCAAACACTCTTCCCATCTGCCCAACCCTCATCCTCGGTATCCTTACTCATCTGTCACCTTCCTCCTGACATTCTCTATGTCTAACCACTCCTTCTCTTTACCTTCCCCTATGTAGCCCCACACGCAATAGTGGCAGTGGAATGCCTTGCTTGGGGTGAAATGATTTAAAAAAAAAAAAGGATCAAACTGAATAAAATTTATCAATTAGCAGGTTAACTTATAAGTTATTCTCCCATTTTTCTCCACTTATAAGAAACTTTAAAAACAGAATTTTCAGTTCTTAAGCAAAATGATTATGAAAGTTTTTCATTATAATCACTGACAAATTGAAACTGACAGCTAAATAATTGAACATTGACAGAAATCAACTAAAAAACAAATTAATTGGAAGTAACCAGATGATAACAACAACAATAATAAAAAGCCACTTATGTATGTTTTTAGTCATTCTTTTAAAAATAAATTTATTTTGGCAACCATAAAACTGTAAGCTCATAATAGATGACAACCTCTTGTTTTGATAAATTGATTAGAAAATGGAATTTGAAAGATTTCCATGTTATCTTGAAGAAGAAAACAATTTTGAAGATAGTAGCAGAACAGTTTCCATCACCAAAAAAAGTTAACTGCATTAATATGCTCGTGGGAAAGGCATGAATCTGTCTCTTCACCTCAGCTATGAGTTAAATAATGGTGCAGATTGTGTGGGCTCTCAAATCAGGAGCAGCAGCCATTATAGAACAATTCTAACTTCAAAGAAAGCAATTGAAAATTTAAAACTGAGAAAGAAAACCACAGGACAATCTTTCCTAAGAAGTCATGGCAGTTCAAAAATAAAGAAAAGGCATCTGTGGAGAGTCAAGATCATCTACATTATAAAAAGATGTATTTTTTTAAATTAGAAAAATAGACATCATTTTTTAAAAACTTTTCTAAAACATTGTTTTAAGATATAGCTTGCTTTTATCCTTAATTTCATGTATATAAACAGGTGGTCAGTCTGATCATAATTGCTTTTACAGTATTTAGTTAATGAATTTTTAAGAAACAAAACTTTGAAGAAATTTGATAGAAATATGATAATTTTATTTACTTTTAAATGATCAATTAACAAAGATTAAGGGCTGAAATTGTTTTATATGTTCATCTCAATAAAGCATTCATGTTTTTTTTTAAATTTATTTACAAAGATTCATTTTGAATTACAAGTAAATTTCTTGGTGTTTATATAATTGTAAACACATAGGGTGATGGTAACTTTTATAAACATGCTTATAAATAATCAATATTGAATTGACAAATGAAATTCATGGTTGATTTAGTTAATATATCAGTGTTTCTTCATATTATCCTTAAAAAGTATGAATGGAAGTAATTTTCTGTTTATCTACTGGAGTATATCCATGCAGAATAAGAAAATAGATTGAAAGAGTATCTCATAAAACCTCAAAACGTCAGTCATACTTAAAAGACTAATGTAGCATTAACTTGACTGAGTATACCAACCTAAGTGGTCCAGAAAATACATTGATAAAAGACATGTTTGCAGCCTGAACAGAATAATACAGCAAAATAAGTAAACAGATCAACCAACATCTTTCTTTTTCAGTATATTTTCATTATTTATACAATATTTGCAAACTGGAGCAAAATTTTATTTCTGAACTGAACAAATGAAAAGACAAACTATGGAAATATCTAAGAATTTCTTTCAATTTAAGAAGTATACTTTAGAAAACACACACACATCAACTTACATTCAATACTTGTTTAAAAGCAAAAAAAAAAAAGAAAGAGAAATGGAATTATTTAATCACAAAATAACATTGTTTGCCACATAATATTCTACTTCTTAGCCACTACATTTTTCTGAATAGTTATATGTTCTCCTAGGGTTAGTTTATTTTTAAATCAGTATTAAGGATATTAAAACTGTCCATTTTCTGACAGCATTATATTGATAAATCATATTACCATATTTTTTTATTTTTCTTTCTTCACATATCAACTGTAAACTTTGTGTGTATGTGTGTGTGTGTGTGTGTGTGTGTGTGTGTGTATATATATATATATATAGAGAGAGAGAGAAAATTTTCAAAATTTAAAGGTGTCGGATGTACATTTCGACATAGGATCTCTAACAGAGACTTTACATCACGTCAGCGACATTGTTCTTCCAAATGGTGAAGGCCCTGAGTTAGAGTGTAGAGGGGTTTTTGGTTAACAACGGTCACAAAGTGGAAAAGGACAGAGCTGGTAGTCGCGGGGTTACAGGGTGTTGAAATGGTATATTTAGGAAGGGGAGGAATAGGAGTTCATTTTTTATAAAGATAGACAACTAAATGAGTTAAATTACTTTTGAAAGTTAAGATTTTGAGCTGTTTGAAGAGGTGTATTTAGGCAAGAAGGAATGGGTTTCAATATAAGATTTTTAAAATTTTTAAAATTTTTTTATTTTTTTTTAGTTTATTTGATTAAACCTTTTAGGTAGAAGCGAGTTAAATGCCAATTACAGGAAGTTATCAGTTTAAAAATTATTAGAGAGAAAATATTAGAGAAAAAAAAGTATGTGTATATATATATATATATATATATATGTGTGTGTGTGTTAACCAAGGAAAAAGGCATTTAGTAAAAGAATCCATAAAGGATATATAAAGGAGCTTGGGATAGGAAGGTAGGGCGGGGGGTTAAAATACTTTTTAAGGTTAACATTAGGGTAAAATTAAGATTAAAACTTAAATTGAATCCTTTTAATTTATATTCTAATATCTAGTTAACGGGGATTTAAATTCTAAATTTAAGTATTCGAATAATTTGCCTTGTGGCGGCATTTACTGATGAATTCCCTCCTAAGATTCAGTAGCCGGTGTTGGTGGGGGTATTTTAATATTGAAATTTTTTCCAGTAAACATAGACAGCACCTATCATGAAAATTCCTCGGAATACGGGCTGAACCTATCAGTTTCCAGCTAATTTCAGGATCCAGCCCTTCTTCTTTATTGGCTCTGTATTCTTAATACATTGAGCTCTCTGCCTGCATCACTTTTTAATATTAAAAATTTTTAATATTGATTAGGATCAGGTTCTTGGAATTTACCTTCCTATTCTTCCACTTCGCATTAAAAAAAAAATATATTTTGCTCCCACACCTCTCTTGGTTCATTCCCGGATCTTTCAACTATTCATTCTGTTCTTCCAAAATGGAGAAGTTTACCCCGGATTATTCCTTGAAAAATATTCCTTACCCAAACACTCACTCTTTTCTCCTTCACCTCACCGAAAAAATTGAAAACTTCATAAGGAGACTTCGATGGAAGGCACACTTTTTTCTCCGCTCTACAGACTCTGCACATCATTCCACGGATTCCTTTAACCTGAGGACCCAGCGCACACCCCCCGTATGCAGATTTCTGAACTCTTTCGAGAAGGACCTTTTCAACCTGATCCCCAAAATCAAATTCTGTGGGGCTTCAAACAAATTTCAGAACTTACTAAAATCAGACATTAGAAACCTGAAAAAATCTAAGCATCTGTGGGTAAAATCCGATAAATCTAACATTTATAAATGTGATCCTTTAAATTACATAAGTGTCCTTAAAAATAACCTAACTAGTAATTACAAAGTAGACAGAAGGAACCTAGCATTATCTGAAATTAATACAGACACAGCCAAATTTGCCAAAGAATTAAATATTAGTGACAAAATTGGCAAAATTGCCACTAAAGAAGCTTACGTTTTATTTAAGGACCACAAACCAAATTTCCAAAACAAATTTCAAACCAGGCTAATTAATCCTACAAAAAGTAACTTAGGCATAATTTCCAGGGAAATTCTAAAAAATCTAATAGAAAAGCAACTATTGAATCCAAACCTTTGGAAAAATTCTTCAGATACGATAGACTGGTTTAACAACATCAAAAACAAATCTCAATCCACCTTCCTTAAATTTGATATTGTTGATTTCTATTCCTCTATATCAAGGGACCTTCTTGAGAGTTGTTTAAGATTTGCTAAAAATTACGTGAACATTTCAGATAGGTACTACGAAATTATCTTTGCGGCAAGAAAATCTATTCTCACCTTTGATGATTCCACATGGACAAAGGGGCTGGGGTAGGTTTTTGACGTCCCTATGGGAGCATATGATTCAGCCCAGGTGGCAGATCTTGTGGAAATTTACATTTTAGATATTCTAAGCAGATTTTTAGACCCAAAACAATTAGGCCTATATTGGGACGATGGATTAATAATTATCCCTAATTCCAATGGGCTCTACACAAATAGGATACTCAAAAAAATAATTAGAGCCCTGAAGTACCTCAGTTTTAAAGTCAAAGTCACCTCTAATCTTAAAATTGTAAACTATCTAGACATCACCCTTAACTTAAATGATGGATCCTACTAACCATTTCTCAAAGAAAATAGTTATATTAATATTTCATCCAACCACCCCAAAAATATTATAAAACAGATACCCAATATAGTGAATAATAGAATCGACCAATTATCATCCAACATTAAAACTTTCAACGCAAGTAAAAATATTTACAATAAGGCCCTTCAAAGAAGCGGATATAAGAACAAGTTAACATATAATAAACCTACAATAGACTCCGAATCATCCAAAAATAAAAATAAAGGAAACTATAGAAAAAGAAAGATAATTTGGTTTAACCCCCCCCCCTTATTGTAAACTAGCTAACATCAATATTGGTAAATATTTTCTCAAGTTAATAGACAAACATTTTAATAACAGTAACCCTCTAAGGAAGATTTTTAATAGGTACACCCTTAAAATTAGTTATTCTTGCACCCCGAATATGGACAGCCTTATTAGTTCCCATAATAGGAGTATTCTGGTGAACTTGCGCAATGCTGAATCTAGGCCCAGAATTCTAAACGAATACAACTGTAATTCTGTGGATGCCTGCCCGGTGGAGGGAAAATGCAAATCCACCCAGGTGATTTATGAAGCCCGCATTTCTCCATCTAACAAAAAAAATGACTTCTGGAACCTATATTGGTATGTCAGCCAGTCCTTTCAAACAAAGACTGTATAACCACAGGTACTCCTTCTCGAACCTCAATCAGAGGTACCAGACAGCCCTTTCGCGGGCATTCTGGAAAATGAAAGAAGAAGGGCTGGATCCTGAAATTAGCTGGAAACTGATAGGTTCAGCCCGTATTCCGAGGAATTTTCATGATAGGTGCTGTCTATGTTTACTGGAAAAAATTTCAATATTAAAATACCCCCACCAACACCGGCTACTGAATCTTAGGAGGGAATTCATCAGTAAATGCCGCCACAAGGCAAATTATTCGAATACTTAAATTTAGAATTTAAATCCCCGTTAACTAGATATTAGAATATAAATTAAAAGGATTCAATTTAAGTTTTAATCTTAATTTTACCCTAATGTTAACCTTAAAAAGTATTTTAACCCCCCTACCTTCCTATCCCAAGCTCCTTTATATATCCTTTATGGATTCTTTTACTAAATACCTTTTTCCTTGGTTAACACACACACACACACACACATATATATATATATATATATATATATACACACACACATACTTTTTTTTCTCTAATATTTTCTCTCTAATAATTTTTAAACTGATAACTTCCTGTAATTGGCATTTAACTCACTTCTACCTAAAAGGTTTAATCAAATAAACTAAAAAAATTTTAAAAATTTTAAAAATCTTATATTGAAACCCATTCCTTCTTGCCTAAATACACCTCTTCAAACAGCTCAAAATCTTAACTTTCAAAAGTAATTTAACTCATTTAGTTGTCTATCTTTATAAAAAATGAACTCCTATTCCTCCCCTTCCTAAATATACCATTTCAACACCCTGTAACCCCGCGACTACCAGCTCTGTCCTTTTCCACTTTGTGACCGTTGTTAACCAAAAACCCCTCTACACTCTAACTCAGGGCCTTCACCATTTGGAAGAACAATGTCGCTGACGTGATGTAAAGTCTCTGTTAGAGATCCTATGTCGAAATGTACATCCGACACCTTTAAATTTTGAAAATTTTCTCTAATTTATATTGGCTCTGTATTCTTAATACATTGAGCTCTCTGCCTGCATCACTTTTTAATGTTAAAATTTTTTAATATTGATTAGGATCAGGTTCTTGTAATTTACCTTCCTACTCTTCCACTTCGGATTAAAAAAAAATATATATATATATTTGCACAGTCAGCAGTTTGGCTATTCATCACAAAGTTCTGAAGATGTAAATTCCAGATCCATTAGATGTTGTATTGAATTAATTTTTCTGCCTTCATTTTTAACCATTTTTGCTTTTTTTCACATCATTCTAAAGCCTTTAATTCCATTTGATGCTTTTTATATATTTGCATGTATAATTTATAATGAGGTAGAGAATACCACCTCCATCTGTAAAATTATGAGAATGATGGAAAGAAAATATCAAAATCAACCACAATTTTTATTAATCCATTATTGATTATCTCCATTTTTTCATTGTTGCTCTCATCCTTTTTATCTTGAAAATGTTTATAGCTCTGATTTTTGGATAGGTATATATAGATATATGTTGGATTAAACTAATTTAGGCACAAGGTTTTCTTCATGGAACACTCAAGAAAGATTAGACTCACTTAAATAACTTGGGAAACTAGCATGCCAGTTATTATTCTATGATAGGTGTTTTTTTGCACACACGCATACACTGATGACTGAGTTGATTTTCCATTTGTGTGCCTATATATATATATATATATATATATATATATATATATATATACACACACACACACACACAATGAGAGAGAATATGTTATAGAGCACATTAAGGTTAATGGTGTTACTGTTTTTCTTCAATTTTGTCATTTTATTTCACTTTTTCTTGAGAGTGGCTTTCAGTTTTCTTCTTACACCTATTTAGCCTGTTTAGAAAAAAAGTGCACATGTAAACATGTGACAGAAATATATATTTTTTAAATTTATGTAACCATAAAATCACTTAATCAGTTATAGTCATCTGCCTTATTTTGTAATGACTTCAGACCATATAGAGTTTTATATACATATTTTATCCCAACAATGGTGTTTGATTAAATATGTTCAAATTTAAACTGAAGTTGTTATTCTTATTAAAAATGATAAAATTGCAATAAAATTAAAGAATGCAAGATTCATTTTTATGTATCATTGGGATCTACAGTTAAAAAGAGTTTAAATTAATATTTAAAGTTTAACATATTGTAAAAAAAAAAGAAAGATTTAAAATTTAAATCTAAAATCATGAAATTGCAATTAATTTCTGGTGATAAAAGGCAAAAAAAATATTTATTGTAATTACAAAAGAGTAAAAAAGATATTGATTTGGGCAATGTAAAAAAAATTATAAAACATGGTAGAAAAAAGGAAACACCATGTTTTATAATTTCTTTTTTTACACAGTCAAAATGAAAATCGTTTTATGCTTTTATAATTTCAGCAAAATTTTATTTTATTGATTTCATATAGCTGTCAATAAGTTTATCAAACTCAATTTTTATTTGAATAATAAGATGATATATGTGTATCATCTTTTAAATGAGAAAACTGATCATTACCTGGATTAAAAAATTTATTCAATTTTTTTTCTTTGAACCAAATTTAAATGCATCATGATTATTTTATAATACATATGTATATAATTTTCTTATTCTATGACTGTGTACGCATACAGCTGATGATATCTCTCTTATTCTTTATTGATATTCAGATATTTATAGCAGAATTCTTCAACTTAAGAAAAAAAAAGATAAAAAAATGTGTCTTAAACAAATTTTCATTTGTGGGCAATTCAGTGTGCTCATTCATTTTGATGCAATAACTTTGGTTTGTTAGACATTTATCTTTTCTACCTCAATCAATGTTTTACAAATTAAAAATTGTACATATCAATACTCGGTAATCAAAACATTCTGGAGATCAATTATGCCTTATTATTAAAGTATTATTGAGAATAAAATTTTCGAAAATACAAGTTATGAAAAAAGAAAAAGTTTAACCCCTCAAGCCACCTGCCTAATGTTAACTTTAATTCATTAAAAATACTAACATTTAAACTGTTTTCCACTTGTTAAAAGGTTTAGTAAAAAAAAATTTTCTTAAAAAATGCACAAATTTTGGAAATTTCATTTAATATTTTGTGTCTAGTAAAGTAAATCTAAATCCATCTAATATTTTATTATCCGAGTCATTTAAGTTTTTTAATTTGAAAATGTTAATAGTTAAAAAAAAAGTAATTTTGATAAAATATCACAAGTATATCTGTAAAACCTTATCCAAATCATTTGGTAGTTTTGTAAGTTTTAAGATAATTAAGAAAATTATCGGTTTATGAAAGAAAGCTAATTTATCTTCACTATAACTACTATAGAGTTAAATATTTTTTTCTATTTCAATCACAAAATAAATAAACGTTTCTTCAGACAGCTTAAGATTTAATTGCCAAGATAAATATCTTTATTGTAATAAAAGTCTCAACAAGTTATTTCTTTTTCTTATCTTTCCAGTATGTTCTATATTTATTTTACTGATATTTAAAATGAGAAAAATAAGGGCTTTTTTTTTGTATACTCCTAACACACCAACATATTATATTTGTTCTGTAACAGTTGGTAAATCTATTTTTTGTAAGATTTGAAAAGAAAGAAAACAAATATTTTTTTCTAAAAAATGTTTAACAGAATCTCCATCCATATTCATAAATTTTTTATAATTGCTATAATTGCTTCATAATAATAATAATTAGATAATTTCTCCCTAACAGTATGAGGTAACCACACTATTATAATGAATTCTGAGACCCGCAGCATATGAACATTAAATAACTGTGTAACATCCTCAGAAATTTCCTCACCTAGTTAAAAAAAAAATTCTACAAATGAAAGTTTGAAAACCTTCCAAAAACAAAGGTGCACATACAAATAGCTCTACAAACAATTATAAGCTGCATTGAAAAATATACCTTTTTTAATATACTATGGCAATGCCATTTACAAACAGTATCTACCAACCATCCAGTATACGTATATATACATACATGTAGATTTCCAAATTTTTTCAAGTGTATTAAATATTTACTATGCAAGAGCATGTTTTATCAAATTGCTAAATTTGTAACCAATTTTTGTGAATAAATAAATCTATTCAATCAATATGTATGCGTATATATGCATTTAAATATATGTGTGTGTGTGTATATATGTGCTTAGCTTAGACACAAGGCCACTCTTATTAATTCATTACACTTTGGTATACAAGAACAGTATATAAACCACCACTAGCAGGCACTCATTATCATTAATGCAGACTATTCAGTATTCACTGTCTGCTCAGAGGAAACAACTATATATCCAAAAGTTATTTTTCTATACCACCATTACAATTGGCAAAGTTATTTCCAAAACTAAAAAGGGCTCATCAGTAATAATGGCTGAGTGAAAAAAAATCACTCTTTAATATCAAGATTAGCTTCCTTTGTAATGTTATCAGTTTTTATGAATTCAGTCAGATTTAGATCATGTGTTTGTACTTATGCCACTTGCATACCATATATTTTGTAATCACAAAGTGTTCTCATCTTCAGTCAGTTCCGATACATGATATGTCAGTTCATCTGTCTATTCCAGGCAATCACAACTAGACATCCACAAGTGATACAAGAATGGAACGCAAGAAACATTACAACTGAGTAGTGAATTCAATCCTTCATTGGGTGTCCCATACTTTAAGCCTTGTGCTACATCTAAGCTGTGCTTAGAAAATCACCTGGTACCTCACGAGGATGATAACCCCTAACAAGGGAACATTATATCATATGCCCCTATTTGACACTGGTTCCACTCAATCCAACCAGTCTGTACAATGTACATAACATTCCATGAGGTTGTGTAGTCATTGAATAACAACGGTGACATTATTGACACTATGGTATTAGTTGGTGCCTCTCACCCAGAAGAGAAAACTATGGGAAAGTGATACCTTATCTTATCAAACAAGTCATGGTTCTAGTCATTTCCAGCAAATGTTTAAGTTTATTGATGGAGAATATTGCATGATTGTATGAATTTAACCTATCAACAGGGTGTTATACAAGTTGATGTTGGCAGCATTGTAATGTGGGATATGTTCACAAAGACCACCATTGAAAATAGGATATCTTGGCAGGTGAGGTATACATAGATTTTGATGCAAACCACTTGCACATTTTGATGCTTTCTGTGTTTCACAGCAATAATGGTTTATTAAAGCAAGATAACATCCCCACTTCATTGTTGCCCACTATTGGTTGCAGGGACACTCAGCTCACATACATGCAACTGACTAAACTAAGTAAAGTATTTGCTCAAAGCAATATATCTAGCAATATCCTTATTTCATAGAACTGAATGTATGCATTTTTATATCACATTATATATATATAAAGAGAGAGGGGTACAGTGAGTTCTAGTAGTGATAATAAAGTACTTGATATAAAATAAGAGCTAAAATGTGTACTAATAAACAGATATTTTGTTCCTCATCAGTTTGTACAAATTTTGAGTTTTCAATCCATGCTTGACAAATGCCACATGCTTGAAACTCAGTTATAACAAATGCTGAGAAAAAAATATGTTATTTTTAGTACATAAAGTTATGTTTAATGAATACACATAATTTGAGTTGCTATTCCTTTTCTTAAACAGTGAAATTAACAACCATTTATAGTAATAAGAAATAATGTCAGATAAGATAATCCATTCAAAATATGTGTATATATATATATATATATATATATATATAGAGAGAGAGAGAGAGAGAGAGAGAGAGAGATAAAGGGGCCCTTTACTATGTAGTCATGTTAACATCTGTTCAAAAATAAAAGAAGCAAATAAAATATGGAAAGGGGTTCAAGTATAATGAGAGAGGCAATCATTTCATGTATGTATAATGTACATATATTACCATATATTATGAAAAATTATTTTTGTTCACAAAAATGAAAGAATTTTCCCCCTTTTTCATTATCCAGTTGATCAACAGAGACAAAAACAATAACATTGCTAAAGACAAACAGCTTTTTCATATTTAGCCCATAGAAGGATTCAACAAGACTGCATCCTTCTGTTTGAAGATGCAACAGGAAAATACAGTCTTGTTTGATGCATAATGTAAAAAATAAAATTTTTTAAATATTTGATTACAAACAGATGGTATTGTTTTTAGTTCTTTTGTCAACTTCAATCTTGTTCCTTCACTATTTCACAAAAGTAGTAACAAAAAGCCAAAAATATATTTAATAACATAAAAAAAAATGGAAAACACTGCCTTCAGAAGAAGGACAGGAGGAAGAGCATCTTGTTTGCAAGGAAACTGGAAAGGCAATTGTGGTGGATGCTCACTAGAATAATGGAAATAAAGGTAAACAATTTTAGAAAGTCTGTTTATTCAGAATTAGACACTCATCTTTGTATAGATTAAGATTATAACATTTTTTGTTAGTACAATTTTCTGACAACAAAAAAGAGACTCTTAATTAATGGATACAATTGTTAAGAATAATATAAACAAAAATATGAAAAAGGAACAAGTGAAATTTTGCTGGAAAAAAAAACAATAAGCAGGTGTGAAAGATTAAAATGGTTATTCTACTGGTATTTGTGAAGTAGAAATACATTTGTTGGTTTTACAGAGTGGTTTGAGTAGCAGATTGACAAAGAAAAAGTTTCAATTTATATTGCAGTTGCAACAGTAACTAACACCAAAGATGAAAAGAAACTAGAAATAATGTAAAACAGATTTGTGATGGTGCCTCCTCATACTGATCAATCTAGTGCCGGTAAAATGTTTAATGCCTAGATGGTTACCATTATTTTTCATTTTAGCTGATTAGCTGCTGTTAAAAATTAAATATTTGATATAAAATTGCTTCTGCTCTTATTTATCAGCTAATCTTTGAACAAAATTCTTTTTATTTTGATGTTAATTTAAATCCTACAATCACTCTTGTTTTACTGCAAGATATGAATAATAAGAAATGGATATTTGACCCAACATGACAACAGGTCAAGATGCCAGAATAGTTTTCAGATATATTATCTAAATAATAACCATAATAGAAAAGAGATAAGTGTGAAGGAAATATTCAATATTCTTTCTTGGAGTCTAAATTAACTAGTTAAAAAAATGAGAGAATGAAAATAAATAAAATTTTATAATGAAGATATAACTGAATCTGTACAGACAGTTATGTCTTTTTATGTGGCAAGAGAGTGGTTTAAGTTGCTATCATTTTAAAATAGCAGAATGATTACAAGCATGGTTATTCCAAAAGAAATCAGATTCATATTATTGCAGAGACTTCTCTTTTGCTTTACATTAACAATGTAAATATATAACATTTCCTCTCAATTACTTACACTTGTAAATTGTTGGATTTGTTTGACCTTAGAATGGCAAATTTTATGGTTGCCTAAGCAAACAATGCCCAATTTTTTTTCAGTTTCTACTTGAAAATCTAACCCATATTAAGTAACAACTGTCGTGTATTGTACTGCTATGCAACAACCGAAAATATAACTTTTTTTTTCTCCATACTTTATCATCAGCAAATGATTTCCAAGAATATATACAGATACTTGTTTCTTTGGATGGATCAGGTAACTAAAGCACAGGAAATAACAAATACCAAATTACCTGCCACATTGTTTATGCTGTATTTCTAGTAACACTGCTGCAAATCACCTGAAATTAATGTTGAATAAACTGATTAAAGTATTGTGAGATTTACAATTCAAAGATGAGTGTATGGTCTGAATAAACCTGCTTTCTACAATGATTTCAAACTTCTCACCTCTAAATTGCCATAAACAATGATCACATTGGAAGTGATGATAACATTAATGCTGTAAATAGCCACTTTTACTTGGCTTCAGTAAGCATAAAATGGAGAACTGTCATCATTTCATTCAATCATAATACAACAAAGTCATCGTTCTCATTGACAGGCAACTTTTGTTTGCCATCTTGGTCAACATAACGGATACGTAGGTAACGTTCTTTATTTAATTCCAACTTGTCCATTTGTAAATCACAGCTACGACCATCCACAAATGCAAATGCTGGATAGAGGCCTTTCTGTTTAGGATTGGTAGCTAACTGAAAGAAAAAAACAAGGAAAAATATTAAAATTTAAAAACTTCAGTTCATTTTTAGAACTTGAAATGTATTAAAAAAAAGTTATAAATTAGGTGATCAGAAATCAGGAAAATCTTCCTTAAATTGCTATTCTTTTCATGATGTTTATTAATTTACATCTTAACAGTCATAATTTCTGAGTCTCTTTATATGAAACAAGAAGAATCCAATTTCCAGAAATAACTATCATGAAAATATGACTATCATCTACTGTTGGGTAGAATGAATGATATGTGCATGTGTGTTCATGTGAAAATCTAAAGATGCATTTTACCTAAGATAAAATGGCAGATCAACCATTGACTGTAATGAGGAAAATCAAAGATTATGAACTCATAAATGCACTAAAAAAAATATTTAAAAATTTGCAATACCATGAAGAGTTTCCAGCTAAAAAACAGTCACTTGTGGATGGTTGTGTGTGCCAGGAAGGTACAAAAACACTTCATATTTAATATAAACTGCAAATATTTTGCTAATTTTATAAGAGCTTTTTTTTAATTAAAGTCAAAATATAAAATGGCAGATACATTTAATAAAGGTTATGAGAAATAAATTGGTTTTGTAAATCTTGTATGAAGTCTATTCTACCTTATTTTTTTTTCTTTTGATGCTGTTGAAGCATACAATATGAGGTTTTTTTCTTTAATGAGATAAAAGGAAGCATATTCATCTAAATATAAAATTATTTTGAACTAACAGCAACCTTTGTTTTAAACATGCATATCATTTCAAAGAAAATATCTCACAAGAAAAGATAATTTCATAAAAAATAACCCAGTAACGTCATCATTTAATGTTAGCAGTAAATACATGCAGGAATACAGAAAAGATTCCAATTATTTAAAAAATATGTTAATAGAACCCAGTTAGCAGTTAGAGAATATGACAATAAAAATTTAGTTTGAATGGGGAAGACAGAATAAAACTTTCAGATAATCAAACTTGAACAATTTTGATTTGGGCAAAACAATTAATTTTGATGACCAAACTTAAAATTTGAAAAATGTATTATTCTATTTTTTACTGACAGAATTTGAAAAATAAATCAAGTAAATATTTAAATAATACAATTTTACAAAATTAATTTATACTACCTATTGTAGTAAATAAATGTTTGTAGTGGACTGTATTGTATAATAATTAGGAAGTAATTACAAAAATATAAAAAAGGATATTGTCCATTGTATTGTCCTAGGAAAGTGAAATAAAAAAAAGCTCAAATGAGGGATGCCAGGTGAAGATATCAAAAGCAACATGTGTAAAAATAGGCTAAGCAAGTGCTTTTCAGAATGGGCAAATGTATTAGGCAAGGGTAAAGAAATTTCAAAAACTGTCGAGAAAATCTCTTACTTTCTTCAGGCAGTAACAATTAAAATTCTTGAAGAAAAGATCCAAGGTGATCTGCTATAGAGATAAGAAAAAAAATTTAAAAAAAACCAAAAAGCCTTTGTTTCAGTAGGATTAGCCAACTGACAAATTAATTCAAACAGTTTTCAACAAGCTGTATAAGTTTATCCCTTCCTCATGGAAACCCAAATACCTGACAATTTTATAGAAAAAATAAAACACCAAATAAATTTCCAACAAAACATTAAAAAATGTACCCATAGAATTATTAAAAACTGAAACAGAATAATGTAAACAGCAGAAATTCTATAAGTAATGAATTCAACCAACAGAAGAGTCAAGTACATTATAAACAATATTATTTATACTTATAATCACTTATATATATTTGCATATACTTCTTCAGCTGACTGTTCATCCCATTCTTTCAATAAATGGTTCTCTTATTTTAAAAGACAAAATTAAAAACAAAGATGCTAATGCATAAAATTAAAAAAGTACAGAGTGAAAAAGTATTGTATAAAGAATCTTAATCATTTTTCTATCATTAAATAAGACATTTTACACACCTTTTGAAATTTCTTATTATCCTCACACATTTAAATATTTACCCTAACTTATCTCAAAATTTGAAATATTAAATCACTTTTTTCTATAAGTCAATGCATTTTAAATTAGGAACCACCACTTTTTCAATAAAAAAATAGCATAGCATGATGAAAAAAGGCCCCAAACTTAAAAAAAAAAGTTTTATTGCCAAAATGTTTGTCATTATAAAAAGGAAAAATATCATTTTCTTAAATTATGTTTTAACAAATAAAGCTTACATAGGACAGCAATAAACATATCAGCACCTTATCAGTGCTTGTTAAGTGATTGATTGGCGTTGAAAGATATGTAAATGACTGCTACTGCTTGTTTTAAAAATCCATTTTTCTGCATCTTTTAACTTAAAATATCTCTTTCAAATCAGCTAATAATATTCCCCAAATAAAGTTTCAGAAAAGCATATTTTAATTTTGTAACATTTTTTAATAAAGAAAATTACATTGCTAAAAAGGGCGTTAATCAGATATTTTAGAAAAATAATTAAAAAAATCAATTCCAGTCAAAATAATTTCTGTTTGAAAAATACAGCAAAGTATTTTACTTACTGGAAATAGCAAATCTAATCTTTTAACTTTCAATTAAGGCTAAAATGAAAGCTTCAAAAGAGCTTTTTAATTTTAAAAATTAGGTATCATGAAAAAGTGGAGGTACCAAAAGTAAATGTTAAAAAATGCACCCATGAAAGTCTGCATATCCTAAGATTATTATAACAAATATTTAATACTTGAATTTGAAGTGACTTCATTGCATTCTTTTTTTCTATATTCTCCAACCAAATACATTAATAAGTGTGACTTTTAAGCAGCACTAAATGTAAACTTAATACTAATTACATGAATCAGAACATTTTTGTTTGTATAAGCTTTTACGTTTGTCTTTAAAATACATTTTTCACACAATGACCCTCACAAATACATTTCGAACACAATGAGTCAATATTGATACTTGTAATGTCTGTGCACACATCATACATATTTTCTTTTCAAGTACACCAGATTTAAATAATCTGTAGGAAGAGCAAGTGTTATCCCACTACTATTTCTTCTGCTAACAGAGAAAGGCTCAGCTTTTATGAATTTTATATTAAATAAGTTCACAACTGGAAAAGAATTGGGTTTACAAAAGAAAAGAATTATTACAGGAGAAAAAGTCAAACCCACTCTCCAAATAATATAATGCAATATCAGATTATGAGTCATCAACATAAATTTGACCAACCAATATTCTGATATTCATCAGGTGGGCAGGTTTTTAACTCTTATAAGACGTCATTCTATTCAAATCAGCAAGCACATCTTGATTGTTATACCCACAACATTTCAGCCATTTTACTCTAATCATGTTCAGTTGTCTTGTACTTGGTAAACTTCTTGGAATTTTGAATAAAACCTTTTATTCAATCAATTTAGTTAAATTGTTCCTATTGTTTTATATACTTTGGGTATATCTTATATCAGTTAATTCTCTCTGGTCTATTCACCTGTGTGTTACTTGTCCATTTCTTCCACTGAACCAGAATATACATCTTTTCCACAATACCCAAACAAGTGATTGAACTTATGAATGTTAGGAAACCAGTTATGCTTTAAGCAATCCACTAGGCCAGGTATCTCTTATTGGTCTGAACAGAAAGAATAATTTCTCATGTCAAAAATTCCAATGAAAATTACTTTATGTTTTGTTTATTCTTTTCTTTCCTTTCTGTCTTTTCTCCTTTTCATTCACAGCTATTCATAAACAGTGCTTATTAATTTGGACATTTTTAGAAAATATAAGATAAAATTTATTTGCTTTGTCATAATCATGCTTTCTTTTACAGGCAAATAAAAAGTACAAAACAGTGATAAAAGTCAGAAAAAGTTAAGTGTTTTTTACATTTTTCCAGTTGTTAATAATTGATGTTTTAAATGTGTAAGATGCAAGTGTTTTATATTTAGAAAATGCCAAATACATACTGGAGTAAAATTAAAAGTATATAGCTGAAGCAATTAACAACTGATCAGTCATTTTTAGTTTTATCAAATTTTTTAATTAAGAATTTCTTAGTTTCATTAATGTTAACTTTTTTTGTATTAACTTCATTTGAATTTTAATAAAATTTTATTGACTATGTCCAATATTGAGCTTCCTGTATTTCTACAAGTGTTCTGAAAGCAAGTAAGAACAACTTTTTTTTTCAAACGTTGATTAAATGACACTAAGTAAAATTAATCACATTTGAACATTTAGTGGTTTCATAGAAAAATAAAAATATAATCTTGCAGCAGGCTCAAGAATCATTAAAAATGTTAAATAACTCAACAAAAAAAAACAAAAAAAAAACATATCACCATGCATCATCATCAACTACTACTATATAATAACAATAATACTAACAAATAAAATCTTAAATTAAGTTTATTAATATCAACTGGTCCCAAAGACATTTCTTCTGTTTCTTTTATTGACATATCCTTTTTCCAAAACCAATGATATTAAATCAATGCAAGAAAAAGATTTACTTACATCTCTTGTTTGATTTACAAACTTTTCAAATTCTTCTTGATTCCTACAATAAAATCCTATTGTACAGCTTGGGTCCATATCTTCAAATGGCAATTTCCTTGGAGTTATGCAATGGAATGACTGCAACAAAAACAAACTAATTATAAAAGATATATAAATTTTTATGGTTATAAAAATGTTATCAAAAAATCTTACTTATAAAACAATTTATTTTATGTATATTGTTCCAATATAGAACAAAAAAGGAATAGATTAAATAAGCAGAATATGCTCAAATCATCAGCTACAAAAATATTAAAAGAAAAAGAAAAAGTTACTATGTAGTGAACAAAACAAATTCTAAATTTAGAATTCAAATCTGACTCATTGATTTTGTTAGAAAAAAAAAGGAATTTTTTGGAATTTACAAACTTTGTACACAAAACTTGAAAAATTTCACACCTCAATGTGAAATGTTTTGGGGCAAATAGCAAACTAGGGAACATCTAAAAAAAACAAATTCAAATAATCTTTAATTATACAAAAAAAATATCAAATTCCTTTTATGAACCCTTTTCATGAGCCAACGCAAAGTTTGTTGGTCATCCAATGGGATGCCAGAATTATATCGTGGTGTGAAATCCCAAATGACCTGTTTGGAGCCCCAGAAAATGAAATAAAAAGACAAAACAAGAAGACGGTCCCAGTAGAGAAAATACAAGCATAATTACACGTCCCTTGATGAATGAAAGTCAAGCAATCATATTATTATTGCCGCTCTTTCTCTCTCACCTTCTTCATCATTCACCAATCTACTTACTAACCAACCGGTACCCTAAGGACTGAGCAAGACTTCAAAAACACTCCTAACAAACAAATGCTCACACATACACACATACATACACATAAACTCTTTCCAACAATTATTACTATGAACTTTTTCACGACCTTGTAACAACCAAAAAACATTACTTTTATTTGTAAAAACCTTAATTTTTATATATATATATATATATATATATATATATATATATATATATGTATATATATGTATATATATATATATTGTAACAAAGTTGTGGAACTCGTAGGTTTTTTAACCTGCTGTTCATGCATTTATTTTTATAAAGAGTGCTCGATACAAACATAGAGTATTATATTGTAATAGTTGTTACAATGGTTTATAAATTCATAGTATCACTACACAAAAATTTTCGCGATCTCATCGGCTTATTTACACTATATAATCTCACCGCACACCAAGACATAAACACACAAGACATAGGGATATACAGAGATGACGGTCTCAAGATAGTACAAAACTCCACACACTTTAAAAGAGACAAAATAAGAAAACTTATCCACAGAGAATTTAAAGGCTTAAACCTAAAAGTAATAGTTAACACAAATTTAAAAGTAGTAAACTTCCTCGATGTAACATTAGATTTAGTTAACAATAATTACCAACCATACATAAAACCCAATGAATACCCGCTATACATCCACCCAAAGTCAACCCCCCCCAGTATAATCAAACATATACCCTCCTCCATAGAATATAGAATTAGTCAAAACTCGTCCAGTTAAGAAATATTTAACAAACACAAAAGTCTCTACAATAAGTCCCTAAAAAAAGTGGCTACAAAAACCAAGACATCCAATACATAACCATACTATAACCATAACATAACCAAACTATAACCATAACAGGAAAAATAGAAATAGAAAAATCATTTGATACACACCTCCTTTCAACCAAATGATAAACACCAAGCTAGGACAAAATTGGAGTAGATAGACTTAACTATCGCCCGGTTCACACTCCACCCACGTCTATTGAACAGGTGAAGAGGCTCATCCCTTGTTTCCTGTTTAGGATGTGGTTCCCGGCTTTCTTTTTTTCCAATCATTCTACTCTTAAGTAGCCCCATGCGCATCAGTGGCGTCACCGCCTTGCTTGGGGTGATATGATTAAAAAAAAAAAAGTTCCTGAACTTAATCAAAAAACATTTCCCCACCAATAACCCTCTTAGTAAAATCTTCAACAAAAATACACTCAAACTAAGCTACAGTTGCACAAACAACCTAGAAAAAATCATAACAAACCATAACAAATATATCCTAAATCAACACGCAGATTAGAATAAAATCGACTACCAAAATACAATAAAAGACAACAATAAAAACATGTGTAATTGTAGAAACCCTAGCAACTGTCCACTACAAAATAAATGTAAAATAAACTCAATAATCTATCAATGCAACATAACATCAATTGAAAATCCAACTATAAATAAAGTATATATCAGATCAACTAAGAACAGTTTTAAGCAGCGCTGGTACATGCACTTAACTTCGTTCAAAAACAACTTATACCAAAACCAAACATCCCTTTCTACATACTTTTGGAAGCTAAAGGATTCAAAACAGAAACCCAAAGTAAAATGGAAAATCCTAGAAAAAACTAGATCTTGCAACTCACTTGACGACATCTGCCCTTTATGTTTAAGTGAAAAGCTACACATTCTAAAGTACCTCAACAGTAATGAACTATTAAACTGTAGAGACGAATTAGCAGTATTATGCAAACATCGCAAATATTTCTCATTAAAATTTAAATAAACAAAAAAGCACCCCACCCACATGATCCCCCAAAAAATGCAATAATGTATGTGCATGTGAGTTTACCCTGCAACAATTCCAGATATTTTTATTGATTCATGGTTGTTCCAGGGCTCAGGAAATATAAAGGGTGTGATGGTAAAATTGTCTTGTAAATGACACAAAAATGAAAACAACACTGACATTTCATTTTAACAGATATATTTACCAAAATTACACAAAAATATCTTGAAATATTGAAGAGTAATTTATTCAATAAAATTGCCATTGGCTTCAAACACAGTCTCCAGATGATTTCAGAATCTCCTGCAACTTTTCTGTATGGTCCCTTTGTTTAAGTTAGTAAATTCAGCCATAATCTTTGTCTTCAGTACATCTTTGGTGTTACAAGGAGTTGTGTTGGTCTGTTTCTCAACTGCACGGCCACACGTAATAATTGAGGGGTTTGCAGCCTAGGGAGCTAGCTGGTAAGATGTAAGGTGTGATGAGGTCATAGAAATTATCCAACAACTATGGCTGCTTGTGTGGCATGATGCAGAGTCCTGCTGCCAGACATAGCAACCACCCTCTTAATCCAAGGCAGTACTAAGGCAGTCTAAGGCCCTGTGGGAAGATGAATGCAGGCATATCGTCACCATCACTAGTGATCATTCCAAACACCATGATGATGATGATATATCATCCAACTCTTTCCAAATCCTCTGCACTGTCTCAGATGGACACCCAACACTTCTTGCAAGAATACAAATCAGTACAGCATGTTGTTCCCAAATCCCTGACAGAGTGAATTGTATCAAGGTACTCTTTTTCTTACAGACAGCACCCAACTGACCCTACTATACTGTGCAGTTGACAAAATAAAAAACACACGTACACAAAATATAAACTGGCGACAATTTACCCATCGCATCCTGTAAACCAACCGTGTTCCAAACTCATCTGGCTGAGAGAATCTTTCATAGTTTGTATGATATATTTTTCATATCTCTTTCCTTGAATCCTTCTGATACACAATAAATTCCCACAGTGGGGTTACATTAGAGAACCTAACACTTCTCAAATGTTCTTCTATTCAATGTTCATATCTTTTGGTGAATGCGAAGCACTTCTTTTTCATTTCCATGGTCAATCTTGATTTGCAAGCAGATTTGCAGGATCTTAGTTGAAATTCATTGACTAATTTGTGAAAAACTGTGATAACTTAGATCTGTATTTCTGAGAAGCAGAATAGCTTGAAATTTTTTGCATGAACTTGATGGTGGTTGTGATGCAATGGATTTGATGATATGATCATTTCTAAATGTTTTTCTAAGATGGTCCACTTTTATTTCAGTCAGAATAAAAGCCATCAATGAGGTACTTGATGGTCCACTTTTGTCAACTAAAGTCTTGCCACAACCTATTTGGACAGAGACTCATACAATATTGCTTATAATTGCAGTTTGTTTACATTAACTAAAAGTCGACAATGAAATATCCTGCATTTATAGTGAAATGTTCATTTTTGTCAAGTGTTCTTAAACTTTTGGCAAAGACAAAAATTGCTGCATCTTTACATGTTGAAATTTTATTTCTATATGTTTCTATTTCTTTTTCTTTTTCCTTCTTCTTTCCCTCTCTATGTATTGTTCGACTTTAAAGCATTTATGTCTGTTAGAACTTTCTATTACTCATTTATATCAGGTTCCTCCTACTGATGAGGAAAGTAGTGATTCTCTAAGAAAGAGAAATAATGTAGATGTTGATGATACTAGATTCAGATCTATTAGATCTAGGAAGCCTATAAGTGAAAGAAATCCAGATTTTGTTTGGTATTGAATATGGTAGTTTAAAGATTTCTTTTTTTTCTTTTTTTTCTTCTTTTCTTGTTGGGAGAGTGTTGAAATTTTATTTCTATATGTTTCTATTTCTTTTTCTGCCTCCCCTTCTTCTTTACCTCTCTATGTATTGTTCGACTTCTTTGACTGCTATGTCATGTGATCAGATTCTGCATTCTGAGTGGTCCGAGAACCTTTTCCCGCCTTTTTGAAAGAAATTTGAAGTAAAGCAGTCAGTTGGTGAAAAGACTCGACAAAGAACAGACGTGAGGAAAGAGTCGGCGTCTAAGTTACCTGGTGCCATGTTCAGGACTCAAGAAAAGAAAAGGTCCTGTGGATTGACCAACTCTGTCCTGACTGGACATTAAAGTAGTCACAAGAACTCAAGAAGAAATGCTGACTAAAGTTTTAGTCATGTTGATGCTCCTCCGTCGATATTAGACGTAAATCAAGGAACGTAATTTCGTCTATAATTAAGTCGTGTTCTTATTCTGAAGAGAATGCTGAAACTAGATAATTATCCCAGCACAGTCGTAACTAGACTTAAAAACAGTTGAAGATGATTATTCCAGCACAGTCATAACTGGACATAAAAACTGTTGAAAAATGATTATCCTAAGGTCTGGATGAAAGGAAGAAGTTAATATGGGCAGTTTGAGAAAGGAATGAATCGTTCTGTAAATTAAGATTCAACAAACTGCAATATTAAAAAAAGGAGTGATATTCACCAAGAAAAAGAAGAATGGACTTTGATTTTATGATACATGGGAGAGAACTTTTTGAGACTATTCTTAAATTCGACTAAATATATAAAAAAATAATGATAAGAATGTGAATGTTGAATTAAAACTGTAAGATTGACCAAACTGTAAGTGTACAATATCTTCTCTTCTACCTTTCTATCTTCTTTCTTATCTATCCTTTCATTTTGTTACCATCACAAGATTAATTTCTTGTGAGCTTAGAGGACATTTTTAAGCAGTAACAGTTGTGAGCATTATTCGTTTCCTTCCTTTTTTTTTGATACTGACTCTGCTTGAAAATTAGCACTCTGCTTTATTGTTTTTTTCTTTAATAAAATTGATTTCATTTCATAAGTCTTTTTCTCTCTTAAATTGTGTAATGGTAATGTCTAAGTGAAAAGCCCTTCGTTGGAAATGATGAACAAAATTTTCACATACTCAGTATTTAAAATTAGAACTCTGTTTTCCAAACTTTTTACTTTCAGAAAATTTGAAACTGAAATGTATAAAGTTTTTATCATTCAGAGTTTAAAAAAATTCCAAACTACTATTATGCTTGACCTGACAACTCTCATGTGTCCAAATGTGAAAAAGAGATTAAAATAAAAAAAATCATACACCTAACAGCTCATTAATGATTACAAATAACATGACAGCAAATTCTCGTAGTATAAGAGAAGAAAAAAAAATCAAACAATAACCATAGTGCTATTTTGCAACTCAGTGTTTATATTTTTATCATCGGAGGTTTTGTTTATAAATATGCGACTACATTTGCTATATAAAGGCAATATAACACATATACAGATTTACACATAAAGAAGTGGACTTACTGAGAAAGTGAAATCTCCTGACATGACATCAACATTATCTTGACAGTAATGAGGGTCGAGGTAGATTAATTTCTTATCTGAAAATGTAAAACTTATAACTGAAGCAGAAAACATGAAGTAAAAAAATAAATTACATTCAATACTTAACACTTTCACTGCTGTCAATGTGCATATATATATATATATATATATATATATATATATATATATAGTCATCCACAGACAGATCTGTTTCACTGTATCACAGCTCATCAGTATGGTTAGACTCCGATTGCTTTTAACCCAGGATTGAAACCCAACCGAAGTGGCATCAGTTGGGGATTCTACCTCTGGGCCATGGGCGCACAGTAGAAGAAGGCAGACTTTTTAGCATGTATATTATGATTATACGCGCCCAATAGCCAGAGTGCTCTAATTCATTAGTGAATGAGCGATGTGTACATGCCAGGGTAGCTACTGTTTTTCAAAATCTACCATTCTTCCAGAATATATATATATATATATATATATATATATATATATATATGGCTTTGAAAGTAATAATTTTAATATTACAGAGCATAATGATGGATAAAACTTCAAAGAAAAAAGCAACCGGTTTCGTTCCTGCACATCATAATTTCTTAATTGGGAGAACTTAGAGTGAAATATAATAGGTGTGACAAATGAATTATTTAATGATGGGAAAGGAGAATGAACCGCTAGAAACTGATCATAGCAAGGCTCAGCAAACACTCTCACTGTTTACACAGAGAGGATCTGCAAGATTTGATGTAAACAGACTCCAGCACTTTTAAATGGAAAAGTGAATGTGAACTGGCTAAAACAGAAAACCAATCTATATTAAATTCCATAGCACACTTTCTTTTATTTATAAGATGTTCACACACAAATTGAGAAACAATAAGTAGTGCGTTAACTGACTTGGCCATGGAGCAGTCTTACCAATCAAGCAAAGTCTGAAACATGCCTTTAAGCAAAATATTAAAATTAAATTCCTCAACATCTGCTCAGTTTCATACCCAAAAGTAATTTTCTAAGGTAATGGATTTTTATTTATCAATCCCACATATTTTTATCCCTTTAAACATTATTTTTAATGGCTACTCATAGTTGAGTAGATGCTCCATTTATTTATTCAAGAATATATTTATTTGTATCTACCAGGATACTTTTTTTTTTAAATCATTTACTTCCATTTCAACATTTAAACAAAACCACCAACATAACTATTTGAAAAAAAATAATATTGACTTCTAGATACAAGTGACAAAATGATTGGTAAACAAAGAAGTTAGCTGAGTGTTTCTGGAACCAGTTTTATGTCACCTGTGCATGTTAGTGGAAAGGTTATGTTATCTTGCTTGAATAAACCATCACCATTGAGAAACATGTTAAGTATAAAATGAGTGCAAGTGATTTGCAACAAAATTGTTGTCAAGATGGACTCCAGTATTACTAGTACTTCTTGCAAACTCAAAAACTGCACCACAGGTTTGCATAGCATTTTGATGACAGACAAGATCCATACACTAATGTGGTCTTCTTCATACATGCACTTTGAGTGCCTACTCCAAAATGTTGGAAATATCAGTGACCTGACCAGTGAAATGGTACAAGTCTTTTAATAGTGATGTTCTCTGGTTCAGAAAAATAACATTAATAGATGCCATGATTTTAATGATATACTATGAAAACCCATGAAATGTAGTGAATGTTGTACAGTGCAATGACTGATGGGTTAAGCAGTACACAGCATTGAATTGGAATGAGATTTGATACAATATTCATTGGGTGCTTTACTATTCTTATCAGTTTTGCATTACTGTGAGTGCCCACAGTTTTTATATGCTGTCGAGGTCTATCTTGCATTTACATATTCCTGTTATACACTGATTACTGTGGCCTCCAAAACATATAGGGAAGTGTAGAGAGAAATAAAGTACCTCATCTTTCTGATGTCAACAATCAGTTCTCAATCAAACAGTGTCAAATCCTGTATATGTTCCATGGCTGCTACAATTAGTACTTCTATACCTATCTCAATGAGCCATTTCTACTAGAGCAGGAGAGTGACACCATCCAGTGTACTGCTCTAATTTCTTGGTACTTCAGTTTACAAATTAAAAGTTAGTAAAGTTAGTAAAGAAATTCAGCTTAAAGGAAAATGTATATAAACTTTACTTTAGACTATTAGTTCTTTGAAATGAAATAACATTTTAAAACATTTTTTAATATCCTCATATCATTATAGAATGTCTTCAACTCTTTAAAAAGTGAGTTATCAATTATGGATAATTTCTGAAATGTGATCTATGAGGAGGTACTGAAAAGTTCTCTGCTTGATCCCCATACTGAAATCTTGTTCAGGTTGAGAACTTACCATCTCCTCCTTGTACTAGTTTCATGATTTTAACTTAATACTATATCCCAAAAGCTATCCCAAAGAATTTCAAAACATAAAAAAACATACCTTGCCAACCAACAAAATATAAGGAATGTTTTGGTTTGCCACCAATGATCCCAATGCAATGTTCCTCAGCAAGCAGATTCTGTAGACATGGAATATAGACAGAGTTAAGTGACTCCCCTCCTAGACGCACAGGAATCAGCACAATGACAGCACGCTTCCAACTTCCAGCAGTGCCTCTCTCCTGCATATCTACACTGGTATCAACGCTAGCATCTTCAGCATCACTGCCATTTGGCATTTTAACTAGAGTATTGTTGTTCCCAGACATGCACAGATCAGCAACCTCCTGTAAGTAAACTGATTACAAAGAAAATCAATTAGAATAATAGACACAACATTATAGACAAAATTGTCAGTCACTATCCATAACAAAGACCATTAGCTACTTGTATGTACTGTATTTTATCATCCTATCTTCAGAACAATTAGATATACATATAGCAAAACAGAATTGATTACTTGTTAAAAGAAACATAAACCAAAATAGTCCCTATCTCCAATTACTATAAAACAAACTCTCATAGAATGTTATTGTCATTGCTTTCTAATATCCTTCAACCTTCAAACCTAAACCAAATGCTAACATTGACAAAATTACCAAAAATTCTGCCAAATTATAAACATCTGGCAGAAATATTTAAAATTTGTTGAATTTAAATACAAAATTAGTGTGGTTGAGATTGATAAGAACACTATTAAATACTTTTGAAATTTGGATAAATTTAATTAAGTGACCAAATCTAAATGCTAGCTAATTTGTTGTTTACTCACTGAATTTGTATAGAGAGAAGAAGAGATAGACAGATATTCATGTGATTGATCTTTGCTCATGTGAAATATTAAAAACTCTTAATATTAAATTTCCTGTAAGTATTAACATGATCTGATCCCCAAATAAAAAAACACATCACTAACCACAGAAGACTGTCAAGAGTATGGTCTGAAGTCAAAATACTTAATTAGGAATCAAATAATGAAAAGCAAATTAATCACTGATTATTCTTAAGATCAGTTGGACCAATTTATTTTAGATTATGCTCTAAATTATGAAATTGAATTAAAAATGTAGATATTAAGTTGCAGAATTTCAGTTATACATGCACATGTAATATAAAAAGCAATTGAACAATATATTTTGCATTTTTTAAACAAATTCAACCAACCACACTTGTGGATTTGTATTTGGATGAAACAGACATATATTTTTTTTTTCTGTAATATTTGTATAAAGAAGAAAAATTTTTTGAAATTTTATTTCATGTTAACTTACTGTAAATGGCCTTAAAAGGCTAATATCTTTTCAAGTTAGATATTTTAAGGATTAATAAAAATTAAATGAAAATTACCCAGAATATTTAGAAAGAAAGATTTTTTTTATGACCAAAGCATCATTTCATAAGTGGTATATTTGAAAAGAAAGAAGTTACTATATAATAAGGTGTTTAGTTAAAATAACCTTATAATAATCAGCTGAAATCTTTAATGGCCTGTCTAGCTAATCAATATTGACTAGACAGAATTGTAGTATCCTATGCAAATGAACCTGGCCCTATATAAGTAGTAGAGAGCCGACAGGACAGGCAGCAATCCAGTGCATCATATTTGACAAGGAGAGCTACACCACAAATATTACTAAATGCAGACTTACATCACGACTTTAGATACACATGAAGACTCAACAATGGCGTCGCCAATAGGATCCTTTGGTTTGTTTGACAAACCAGAGCACATTGAAGTATGGATGCAAGCTTTTGCAGTATTGGCAAGCGTTAAGCAATTAAAGGACTTGGGGATGGAAGGAGGAGAGAATCAAATAACAGATTTGTTTTTGGCTACTGTGGGATGTGAGGCTTTAATGAAAATTTCTACCATGTCTTACCCAAAGATGTTGGAACAAATGACTTTTGAGAAAATTGTCAAAGTCATTAAAAATAATATTAGACCAAAGAAAAAATTGGTTATTGCTAAGAGGACCAAGTTTCTGGAAGCAAAGCAGTGACCAAAGGAATCTGTGATGAAATACTTGCATAGGCAGATTTAAGAAGCAAGCTAAATATTGCAAGTTCAAAAAATTAGGAATGCAAGAAACGTCGGTGGAAGAAGAATTGATTCTTCTAAGGTTGATTGAGGGATTACAAGACCGAAGTCATATGTGAAAAATGTTGGAGTGCATGCAAAGCAGCTAAATGAATTTGGACACGTGTAGAATTTTTACAACAGCTGGAATTAATCAGAGAATTTAATAAACTGAAAGAAGAGCTAAAAATTTACAAAATGAATATGATTAAGCAAATGCAAATATTGTGGAAGAATGAATGAAAAGAACAAACACAAGTGACCGTCGTTAGGGTAACTATGCTCAAATTGTGTAAGAAGGAATCATTTTCAGAGTGTATGTAAATACAAGAAGTAAGTAGAGAAAATGCAAACGGTTAAAATGTCATCCTCTGAAGAAGAAAAAGAAGAAACTGGAGTATTTGCAGTAAATCTGCAATATAAAAGTTTAGAAAGTATGAGAAAAAATGGTAATGTATTTAATATGCAGGTGGATACTAGTAGTGAAATAACATTAATACCAAAGAATCTTTGGATTAAGTTGGGACAACCCAAACTAAAAAGAAGCTATAAGAAATTAAAGCAGTTTGACAGATCAACCATAAAGACAATGGGTTTCTTTCAGGGCACCTTTAAAACTGGTATGTGATTTGATGTAATTCCAACTGGGTTAGTAGCATGCCATAAGGATCATGGATTATTAGGAATCGATGTATTAAAAGTGAACACAGCAAAGCTGATAAATTCCATGGAGACATGAGAAAGTGGAATAGGAATGTTGAAAGCAAGCATTCAGTTGAAAGAAAATCATCACTCTAAATATATAAAGGCAAGGAAATTCTGGTTCACATACTTCCTTTGTGGGTGGCAAAATTAAAAAGAATGATCCAACAGGGCATTTTCAAAATGGTGACTCAAGGTGGAAGTAACTGGGTGTCACCTATTGGGGCAATAAAAAAGCAGATGGAGACTTAAAAATATGTGATAACTACAAGGTAGTAGTAAATCAACAAATATCCTTGGATTCATTTTCGTTGATGAATATTGAAATTGTGAGCCATGACCCTATAGGTTTGCTAAGATGGACTCATCTACCATTTAGGATTAAGACCTCCAGTCACATTTTTCAGAAAAAGATTGAAGGAGTTTTATTAGGAAAAATAAGTGACATAATTATATACAAGGATGATATCAGCGTAGGAGCAAAAACCAAAGAAGAATTAAACATCAAGTTGAACAATTATTAACAAGATTAAAAAAGGTAGAATTAATGGTGAACAGAGACAAGTGCAATTTTGATTATAAAAATTTGTCATATTTTGGTTATCAGACATCAAAAAAAGGCATAGAACTTGATGAGAGGTTAACGAAGAAGATTACAGAAATAGCAATTCCAATGAATAAGAAGGAATTAGAGTCCTTTCTGGGATTGATAAACTTTGTAGGAATGAACCAAAATGACCTCAGGTCAGATACTACTACCATGCAGAGAATACATTGTTTCTTTTACCCTCTCTGTCTCTAAATAACTCCCAAGAACTAAGAAACCCAAATCTATTCCCTTTTCTTTCTCTGCTACTAATTCTCTTTCCTCTACTCTATCTCCCTGACCCATGCTTGACCTAAAGGATTGGCCAGTCCCTCTCTGGCTTCTAAGCAGGCAACATGTGTTCTCTTGCCAGCAGACACTTAACACGAAAGTATGTAAAAATAAGAAAATAAAATATTCCTCTCAACACTAATATTTGTATCCACTTCTTTGTCAATTATACCCACAAAGATACCAAATATTACAACTTCTACAGCAAGTATATTCCAAGGTACAGTGAAATAATTGAGCCGTTTGCAGAGTTACGCAAGAAGAGCAGTGAACGCAAATGTTACGAATTTGTCTATATCTCTCTCTCTTTTTTTCTTTGACCTCAATCAAGTCAGTCAAGCTTGCTAAAATTGTAGACAAAGAATTTTACAAACAAAAACCTTTTTTTAGAAATGTGCGTGTGTTAACAGAATAGTTCCTAAGAGAAGGAAAGCAGTTTTTCATATTCAAAGTGAATGTGGGCCCGTGACTGCATAGTAACAAACACCTGCCATGATAAATGAACTCTGATTGGTTGACCAGATGATACGATGAAAATTGGCAGGGATTCCAAATCCACGAGGAGAAAATTATTTTCAGTTAGTCAGTTGGCTATAAGCTCCCGACGAGATGAAACGTGTTTGTCAGATTGTATAAGCCCACATCCCAAGCCAACTCATGAGCAAGACAAGAAGACGAGTTCCTTCTTCTTTTTTGAAGAAGAACATCTGACTGAAACTGAATTTAAAGATTTTAATGAAATAATAATAAAGTCTCATCCAGTAAAGTTGAATCATGAGACAATGCATTCCTTGCTTAACTCTAAAATAAATGTTCATGAAGATTAGAAGAAATGAAGATGAAGAAGATAGAAAAGCGCTTTATGAGATCCCCAACAGATATGCTAAGAAAATCTCCAACAGATAATTGAAACCATTATTGAATAGAGACACAACTAACAATGTGATAGCCTTGTGTCAGGCTATTTTTTTACGTTTGCTTTAAAAAAACTTACTTAATTTTATGAAATTTCAAGAAATTCATTGTTATAGCACTTAATGTTTATATTTTAAGCAGATGTCCTTGGAGAATTTAAATTATCAATTTTTTTTGTCAAGTAGGACTCCCAGTTACCAAAAATCTGCACTGAATTAATAAAATAAAGAATGCAATAAAACTAAGATTATTATTTAATTAGAAAAGCTTTTCATTGATTTGTAATTCAGATTAATTAAACTTTAAATCACTTAATCTTCACAAAGTTTCAGAAAAGTATATTTTATTTATCAAGAGACTTTTTAATAAAGAGGAGAATTATGTTGTTGATAAGTTTGTCAATATGGCGTGTTTTAGCAATTAAAATAATTAACTCTAATCAATTTAAATTCAGTTTGAAATACAACAAAGCATTTTGCTTATTGGAAATAGTGAATTTAATCTATTAGCTTGAAATTTAAAGTAAAATAAAAACTTCAAGAAAGTTTTTTTTTTAAGATGCATCACTTTTTGCTTTGTTTGTTTATTTTGTTTTTGTTTTTTGTTTTTTCTTTTTTTCTTTTTTTTAAGTACCTAATTTAATGAATTAGGCTGTGTTTCTTCATGCATTTTTGGAGTCTTAAACATAATGTCTGCACAAACACTTAAAGGAGGCTGGAAGGTATAATTGTTGAAACATTATAAGTATAACAGCCAAGATAAGCATGCTGGTCCAAATAGCAAAGTTCATCTCAAAGGTTCTAACATAAATTCAACTTGGGTATTAGGCTTTTACAAGTGGGCCAGTCTCATAAAAAATGATAGTAAATTATTTATATTGATATGTTGTCTAAAATGATGGCAACATATATTTTGATGTGTCTACTATTGAGTATCTTACATTAAAACACCAGAAAAAAATGTCATATCTGGTCGGGCACCACTGCTGTTTATCTCAAGGTTTTTGACAGGCTCCAAAGGAGAATTTGTAATGTGATCAGTACCGATCTAGCAGCACAACTCCAGCCACTTTCTCACTGGCGGGATGTGTCTTCCTTCTGTCTCTTCTACAAATATTTTCATGGCTCCTTCTTCAACGAGCTTAGGTCACTGGTGCCCCCTTCACAAGAATTTACTCAAGCAACCAGACTGGCAACAAGGTCCCACCCTTTTACAGTTATATCAACCAAATGCAGCCGACACTTCTACTGCATCAGCTTCTTTTCTCGTGCTTCCCGCCTTTCGAACACCCTTCCGTATTCTTGCTTTCCTGACAGCTACAACCTCCAGGAATTTAAATGCAAAGTCAGTTCCCATCTCTTATCCATTTGACTCGAGTCCTTCCCTCTTCCTTTTTATATTACCCTATGTATCTTGTTCTTTTCCTTTCTCACTCTGCCTACACAACTGTCATCACACCTTTATTCCCATCCTTCTCTTGCCCTTTCTTGGACACCCTCTGTAACTAGTTCATCTTTCTCTTCACTCTCCTCCTACTTGAACTTTTACTCTCTTATGTAACCCCTATGCATTAGTGGTGGTGCTGCCTTGCTTGGGGTGAAATGATTAAAAAAAATACACCCTCTCTTCTTTAAGCATAACAGGAGGGCAATATATATATATATATATAGGAAAGAATATTAATAAAAAAAAGTTTTGAATTTAAAAATGTACTTTTTTTGGACAGTATTTGTTTATTTTTATTATTGTATTTTATATTTCAGACCGCCCTCGGTCCTTCATCAGAAATGAATGATTTTTAAATTTGAATTAGAAACGTATTTCACAATAGCGTCCAAATATTTTTTTGTGTTTACATCACGTGGTGTGTTTGTTCACAACATGTGGCACGTCCGTAGAGAAAGTCTGTTTGTTTTAGATAAAAATTTCTTGGAATATTTGAAAAAAAATTTTAGCTATTGAAATATTTGTAAAGATTCAACACACCTAAGTCCCTATTTAACCCTAGCTTGTGTGTATTTAATTTTAAAATCCAGTATTTTTCTTTCTTTCTGCGTGTGTATGTAGAACTATAATTGGAGTCTATTAGTAAACATTTGCAATTTTCTAAAGTATGATCAGGTTGATTAAAATGGGCTGCAATTTGGGAGTATACATTTTTTCGTCGCATATTTAGTTTGTGATTATTGAAGCGAAATCTAAAGCTATTACCAGATTCGTCGATATATCCACTGTTGGGGCAAATATATATATACACACACACACACACACACACACACAATGGTGTTAATTATAATAGAAAGGATATATATATATATATATATATATATATATTCTTCACTACTCAATGACATAATTATTGCAAAAAATAAAATAATAGAGCACTATTAAAGAGCGAACACACAGCAAGAGTTTTAATAACTGGTAATAAAGTTTAATAACTGGTAGTAAAGAGAATGAACGGAGCTGATGCTACCTCACTATTGTCTCTCTCTATCTCTCCCTCCATGAGTGTGACAGGAATTATATATATATATATATATATCAGTCAGTTAAGTGCCACACGTGATACACACTTGAGTGATCATGTCTTGTAAGAGACATGACTAAACGGGCAGAAGATTATCCCGCAGTAGGTTGCCATTGCTTTCTGCGGTAGACTGGTTGCTAGCCATGGCTATAGAACCCAGTCTGTTTTATTAATTAACCTATAACTGGAGGGAAGAGACGGATTAATACCTTTCCTAAGTGTATTTGCGCATAAGTGAATGCAAGGGATTCAACTGGAATTTGAACTCGGTTCCCCAATTTGTTGTTCCACAACGCACATCCATATATATATATATATATATATATATATATATATATAATAATAATAATAATAATAATGCTAATACTAATAATTGTTATAATATATTTCAGTTCGTCTCGAAAAACACACCGAGAATAAACACGGAGGGGAAAAAAGGGGAAATAAAAAAAGAAAGAAACTAAGTACTTGAACATACATCAAAATACTCGTAGGAAAGAAAAAAAAAACCAAGACGAGAACCCTAACACTGAAGTGCTCAATACAATAGTAGAGCAACAAATATATATATATATATATAAGCATAAATAAATACACAATGGTCTTTATTATAATAGAATTATGATAAAGACCATTGGTTGCTGGGTTGAGAAGAGGAGTAATTTGTTAAAAAACATAATACCCAAATTAGAGTATGGGTATTAAACATTAAATCTTTTTGTTTCCTGTTTGTTTCACTCACCATTATGCTATCATTATGCCGGACAAGATTGCCTATGTTTCTTCCCCCCTTTTAGGTATCCCACTGTTATCCTTCTTTCTTCTTCTCTGATCCCTTTCTCTCAGTTCCTCCCTCTCTCTCTCCTCTTCCTTCTCTCCTGTTTAATTTTCTCATTCTTCATCATCACTCCTGCTTTCATCTTCCTTTTCTTCCCACTCTGCTTGTTACTTCCCATTTTTATATCAAATTACCTTTTCCCACATAGCCATCCTAACCTAATTTTTCTTATTTCCAACCAGAAAACTAGAGATTTTGTCACCTTACAGAATAATTAGGATCTCATATGGACCAGTTTCTTTCACTGGGTTCTTCTGTTTTATTTTTTCCACCAAAGAACCCCACCCCACCATTCCAGTTATCCTTCACTCTTTTCTATCTTCTTTACTCTGCTTTTGGCAGAATAGTAACACCAGCAGCAGCAGCAATAATAATAATAATAATATTGCCACTATCTTCAAACTCACTAAACCTACCCAGGGGCATCCTCATCTTTTTTTTCCATCTTCAACACCAGTACCTTCAAATTAGACAGCCATAACTGTCATTTTTATCTTATTCCTGACTTTTTACATCTCTTCCATTTTCCATTTGTTTTTATCTTGTTTCAGTGGAATTTATTGATTGCAATATAGTTTTGCCTAATCTACACTTTATCTCTCAATCTCTCATCTATTATCTATATTTATTATCTCTCTCTTTTCCAATCTTTTCACTTTTTTTTTTTTTCAATTGGAGTAGATAGACTAAACTATCGCCCGGTTCACACTCCATCCACTTCTATTGAACAGGTGTAGAGGCTCATCCCTTGTTCCCTGTTTAGGTTGTGGTTTTCAGCTTTCTCTTTTCCAATCTTTTCACTCTTTTCTTTTTTTATTTTCAGTTGGAGTAGATAGACTAAACTATCGCCCGGTTCACACACCACCCACGTCTATTGAACAGGTGTAGAGGCTCATCCCTTGTTCCTTGTTTAGGATGTAGTTTCCGGCTTTCTCTCTTCTAATCTTTTCACTCTTACATAGCCCCCTGCACATCAGTGGCATTACCGCCTTGCCCGGGGTGATATGATTAAATATATATATATATATATATATATATATATCAGCAGAGTTTGAGAATTATAAAGAATGAAAATAGAAACCTCAAACTCAGCAACCAGATTTATCAACACAGAGAGATGCAGCTAACCAAGCTACAGCGCAATTTGATAACCTAAAATAATCAACGAAAAGTTCAAGAACTGCAAAATTGAACATAACAGTAGTTTCAGCCTCAGTAACCAACTTTATTGGTGAAGAGACCATAACTGTCAATGAAGTAGTGACATGTGCCAACCTTGTGTCATGCTAAAGAGCAACGAAGAAATTTAATGTTTGAAAAGAGAAAATGAAAAAAGAAAGCAAGAGTATTGTTTTTTTCTTTAGAGAACTGAATGCTATAAAAAAAGAAAGAGATAGATAAATGATAATTATGAGAGAGAGAGAGAGAGAGAGAGAGAAATTATAAGTTACAAAAATCATATTCTATATTTTCATTTATTTTTTTTCTTCCCAGACCATAGATTTGCACACATCACCAATTCTTAAAAGTATTTTATTGCATACAATATTACATGAAAAATATTAAGTGAAACCCCATTCTTTGTGGTAGAGACTTTTATCCTATACCCTAAAAAAATCAGATTTTAGTCTATTCACAATTGTCAATAAAAATAGTTTCAATTTTAATCATGTGTCTTTTGTTTCCTTCATTTTTTTGTTTGCTTGAAAAGTCTTGTGTTATAATTTTCCCATGTGTTTGTTGTGCAAGTAACAGAATCTAATCGCCGTCTGACCTAATATCCAGTAAATCCTCTCAGCATTTACCCAAGAAGGTTGATATTATTGCAGAGGAAGACACAACATAATCACCATTGAAGCTGAGGGAGCCTCCAGCCAGAGAGGGTCATGACACAAAGGCAAAATAATGTTTTTGAAACATTAAGGACAATCATAGAGAGAAAACTGATAATAAAAGGTTTCAATCCTTAAAAAAAAAAAAAATAACCATAACCACAGATGCAAATGAGAAAGTGATTGTTACAAATTTTATTGCAGGAGAAACATCCAATAATGTATTATGTCAAGAAGGTTAATGCCAGCAGAGAGTAATTATTCAAATATAAAGAAGGAGGTGTTAGCAATTGTTTGAAACATGGAGAGGGCACAAAATTTTTTGTTAGGTAAATGATTTTTGTTAAAGTCAAACCACAAGTCATTGTAATTTATTTTCAACCCAAGGAAAGAATTATCAAAGGTTATGGCTTCAAGGATACTGCGTTGGGCGATAAAAATCATGACGTTTGATTTCAACATAATGTATGTGAAAGGAAACACTATTTCTCATGTGGACGCTTTGTCAAGGTTACAGTTTGTGAATAGAACAGAAGAGAAGCATGATCTGATGATATGTAATGAAGATGTAATAGTAGCTCCACAGGTGTTGAGAAAAGACGTTTTGAGAGGAGTGCATGACAATGTGCATTGCGGCATAACAGCAACACAGAGAAGGTTAAAACTGCAAGCATGGTGGCTGGGACATTTGAAGGATGTCGAGGAGTATATTAGGAGGTGCCCAAAATGTAACGAAATAAGTACTTTCAAGCAGAAAGTAATTCATTTGTAGCCTAAGAAAGCGCAGCCCTGGGTCAGAGTGCACATGAACCATGCGCATATCAGGGATATGGGGTTATTTTTAATACTAGTGGATGCATACTCAGGTTGGCCAGAGGTGATCAAAGTAAAAGATAGAGTGACCACGTAAAACAGGTTTTAGGAACCGTATTTTTGAGAAATGGAGTGCCTCAAACGGTAATTACAGACAATACACCTGAGTTTTGGGATGAGAGTTTATGTGTCTGGTTAAGATGGATTGAATGCATCCCGTCTAAGACACCACCAGACCATCCACAGTCTAACGGAATAGCGGAGAGAATAGTCTAAACTGTGAAAATGACTTTGAAGGCATTTTCACCTAATAATGAGAGTATTGAGGCATTTTTATCAAAAATGCTCCTTAGCTATAGATCTATGCTACATGCGTGGAGGAATTTGAGTCTGTCAGCACTAATGGGAAGACAAAGCATAGCCCCCATAATGATATCTTTTGCCATGAGGGAGAAGGTATGGTATAAGAAAAACAAAGTGGCAAGTCTGGAAGAGGCAAATTTACTGTTACAGAGAGGAAACAACACAGCCATAACTGAAGAGAAAGGGCAGTGTATTTTGGCACATGCTGACCAGTTTAGAAGTAGGAGTGTGTTGGAGGATAAGGAAATGGAAGGTCAATAACATGAAGAGGAAGGAAGGTACAACAAGAGCAGAGAATAGAAGTGCAAGAGCAAGGAGAGAGACAGAGTTGCAGAAGTGAAATTAATAAGCCAAGGTGTTTCATATTTATAATCCCAAGATTTAACTTGTTGATATATACAACAATTATTACACCCATATAATGAATATAGCATGTCCTGAGGATGGACAAAATGATGCAATCCAGATGTACCAGGATGACACATTGTACTATGTAATGAGTATAGTTATTATGAGTTAAAAATTTATAAATTACTCATGTGAATGTGTCTTTTCCAGGCCTGTAATGAATGCCATAACTGTATTAAGAATGCTTGATTCTACATCATAAGGTTTTGCCATTCTTTATTTTCTTTGAAGTTTTATACATAGAAACAACACTACATGGGTCAGTAATTAGAGTGAAATGCCAACCAAGTAAGAATGATCTCCAGTGATTTGTAGATTTTCCTACAGCATGAGCTTCTGTTACTACAGAAGACTGTAACTGTTCACTTCCTTGGAATGTACAAGAACAAAAAGCAATAGACCTTCTAACTGAGCTTAAAGTTGCTGCAATTGCAAAATCTGAAGCGTCAGTTTCTACCGTAAAAAGAATATCCTCATCAATAGCTTGGACTGATGTTCAAACAAAGTTATTTTTAATCATTTCAGACAAATGTATTTCAGAGTTCTTAAGTGAGAAATCATTCAAAGAACTAAGAAGTCTTACTTTATTAGAAAATTTGGATATTCATTTGGTATAATATGTGAACATACCCACAACCCACTGCAAAGACCTTTTATCAGTAGCAACAGACAAATCAAGAAGTGGGTGCAGACAATCAAGATCTACACTCATTAACCCATATAAAATATGGCAGCTCAACAGGTCTAATGATGAAACTGAAAAGACATTTGTTTTTATTAAAAGTTATCAGCCTTAAGCAGCTTCATGGAAGAGATTTAAATTTTTGTTGTGTTCTTCTATATTGTTACAATAAATTGTAGATGCAAAACAGTCTGGCAGTTCATGTTTATCAATAAACATAAACTGCCATAATTTATCAAAACTTTATCCATCTTCCTCTGGAAACAAGGTACTCCATTCATCACACCAGGGGGCATTCAAGTTAATTAATAAAGTCTTCCATTACCTCCAAATGTTGTATAAGGATTGTCTGCTTTAAACAAAGGAATTTGATAATACACACAATGGAAGTCAATAGTACTATAAACTTCGAATTATTCAATTTTATTAACTATATCCTTTGAGTAGTAGGTAGGCATCCAGTTCTGTGTACTTGTTAATGAATTGCAAATAATCAACTGCTACATAACATTTGTCTTTATCCTTTAAAAGTACTTGTGATCACTATGGTGAATTATTTTGCACTATTATTCAAGCCTTAAGAAGGCAGGTCTACATCACATTTTATGTAGTCATTGTCATTTTATGTATATTTGCAAGATTTTATAACCACCGGGTCATCTTCAGAAATCTCCTTCAACAATCATGCATTCTAGGTACAACAATGCACTTTTGCATGAAGTGGCTCAACACCACCATTGTGTGCCACTAAGATGTTGCAATTCTAGTATTTGTTCATTAGGAAATTTTTCTCACTGTATGAAAAGAAAGAACGAACAAGTGAATTGCTGGTGAAAATACTTAGTTCTTCAAGAATACTAAAACATTCAGCAACTTCGGGGACATATTTTGCAGTATCAATTAAGACCAAATTATGTCTGTATTTATAACAGTGAATATAATAAGCAAAAAGAATGAACATCACTCACTTTTTCTCATTAGAAAGTGACTGATGGACCATCAAATCTCAGCCTTTGAACATCAGTCTTTGACATGACCTGTTAGAACTGAATTATATTTGGCAGTAAATATAAGAATTTTCTAAATTCAGTTCATCTCCTTCCCTGTGTTCACATCAGATAATATATGTCACTGTCAACAGTATTATTTCACCGACAGTCTGGATCTAACAGCGATGTCCACAAACTTTGTTCTGGTAAGTTTCACTTATTTTTAATTTGTATTTTGGATAGTAATAGGCTACATGTGCTTCATTTAATGAAATACCTTTCCTCATGGCTGTGTGCAAAATGAAAATTATCTCTTTATTCCTTTAAAAAAAGATAATTGTTGGCAACCCTATCCAACCTGATTTTTTTTCTTAGCACTAACTATTGTAATGTATTTCACATGGGAAAAATTCATTAGCTATTTAATAGGACAGATTAACTATGGTTTTGTGAGATTTTGTTTGAGAAATCTAAGATTGATATAATAGTTGAAGGTGAAACAAAAACATTGCCCTCATCTTGATCCTACCAATGGTGGGAGAGAAATTAAAAACTTATTTTTCCATTATCATGACAGCTTCTAAGTAACTTTTTACTGGATTACAGATACTTCCAAGGAAGAAAAGGCAATTAGCTGTGTCACAGTTAAAAATCAATTAACAGGTACATTTTTACTGTATGATAGCTCTTTGAATGTGCATTTTATAATTTAAAATATGATTTGCAATCCTACTGAATTAAAAATACCTATGAAATGTTCCCTTTTGAATTTGCATCAAATCTTGTAACTTTTCATTTGTTTTAAAAATAAAATTTATCAGATAAGAAAAAAATAAGCATATCTTTAAAATTACAAGATACAAAATAATAATTTATAATGTATGCTTTAAAATTAAGACATGAAAATAGTAGATTATTGTTCATACATTTTCACTGTTCTCATAAAATAAGAACAAGAGTCAATTAAAGTAGTAGTTTTCTAATGATAACCATTCATATACCTACTAAATGGGTATAGTAGAATTTTTATTTTAATTTTGTATTAAGTCGAAGTAGAGAAACAGATCTAGAGCAAAGGTGATAATCTATAAGTGAATGACCCCATCATTTTTTATGCTATATATATATAATTTTCTATGTGTCCATGAATGCTGAACAATTTTGTCACAAGTGGAGAAAAAGACTTTCAGCTGAGATGAGGTTCTACCAAAGAATGTTGACAAGATTCTCACAGATAAAAAAAAACTTGAAGCAACAGGAATGGGAATGTGATTCTACCAACAAATATTAAGAATACCATAGAGAAATCATGACAAATGAGAACATTTTTCAGGTGATTAGGAACTACAAAGAAATTGTTACTAGCAATAACAAGGAAAGAAGGCTTGGAGAATGTAACATTTAAAAAATACATTGAAATGAAGCAAAAGAAAGTAGCAGGTAACCTACTTGACAAATTTCAACAAATGGATGGTGGAACAAGAGAAAAGCAGAGAAGAGTCATAAAAGAGAAAGGAAGCTGCAGAGACTCATAATCACTAACATCATGGAGGAGAGAGAGATAAAATAAAATTATTTTTGCAAATGTCTGAATATAAATTCAAACAACACCTCAATGCAAAATGTTTTAAATATAGCAAAAAAGAACAATGTATATAAAGTTAAAATTTAAAAGATCATGTAAAAAATTTTAAAGGAAATTGTCTGTTTAATTATTAAATTTAATAATTCAGAATTAATTTACAAAATATTAAAATAAGCATATTTGTAATATTTTTATATGAAACATGGTCAGAAATGGTCTCGCAAATTTTCACAAAATAAATAGATTTTAAATATCATAATTACAGGGTGCCCCCACAAAAAACAGGAGATTTGGTACAGTTTATTTGTTAGAATTTTTGTTACAGTTATTTGAAACAAAAGCAAAGAATAGAAATTTAGTAGCTTAACACAAACACAAACGTTAGATGTGGTGGTCAAATAAACAAAAAATTAATTTTTTAATATTTTCTTTCATCATATAGTAAATCTAAAATTTCCTGTTTTCGTGGGGCATCCTATTGTTCTAAAAACAGCAAAATATTTTTTTAAATATGTTCTCTTTCAAATAACACATTTTCATAGAAAACATGCAAATTTTTAATACAGTTCAAGTTTGTCATATGAGGTCAGGTTTTTACTTTTATCACTTTCTATGTTCATAACCATTTGGACTATTATTTAGGACTTTCTAAACATATTTAATTCTAGATTTAAATAGATGCTAGTTATTTTTTTAATTTAATTGTAATAAAGATGCAAACTTGAATCTGCATTCCAGAATGTATTTCAAGTTTTGGCAAATTTATGGATAATTGCTTATGCAGTGCTTTGCTGGTTTAATTGTGTTAAAAATCATGTCTGAAAGCTGTGTATGCTAGTCTTGGCTTTGTTAGATGCTAAACATAAAGTGGGTGTTTCTTAGGGTAAAGAAAGCCACTTTTTTCTTCTTCACTACAATAGCATCATAATGAGGAGACATTTCAAGATTAAAAACTGAGGCAATTACATTTTTTTTTATTTCATTATAAATACCATGTTCCTTCAGAACATGTGTGATCATGGCTCTCCACAGATTGGTGTTCTTTATTATCTGTGAATTACCATGACTTCTGGGGAAAGATAATTGTTTTCCTACTGCATTTTCCACTATTTTGGGATTTGAAATAATTTTTCTCTTAGACTGGCTGCTATTTAAGGTTAGAAAGCCCTGTCCACCCTGCTATTTAACCCATAGCTGATGGTAACAGAAATGGATAGTGAAATTTAAAAAAAATAGTATGTGTGTATTACAGTCATTTTAGATTGTGCAAGAAGTTAATCCAAGATACATACATCTCTAAACCATGGGCACTATAGGATGATCTGTTTTCTAAGAGAATACATCTACTATCATCCAGTTTTTTCACTCAGATACTGCTTGAAAATAATTAATCCATATCGTCTTTGCTAACTGTTAATGCACTATATTTGCACATCAACATGACTAATAATGAGAATCTACATTTGATTTGATAGAATATAATTTAATAAATTAATTCCCATCAATCTAAAAAGAAGTATTAAACAGAAAAAAGTTAACATACATAATAAAAGAACTCAGAAAAACTGAATTACCTGTGCAGTCAGAAGCTACGTACACACATAATTCTCGAAGGACTGGTTGATATTCATAACTTCTTTCCATGGCTTCTCTGTAGAATTATAGATAACAATAGGAATAACAGAAAATTGGAGAAATAATTCAATACAAAAAAACTATTACATAAAAACAAAGAATAGATAGAAGATAAAAATTTCAGAATAAAAGTTTAATAAATAAGAATGTTGTAAAATTATGAATATTAAATCAAAATCTAAAGCAAACTATGGATCAAAATTCCAATTATCTGATAGAAAAAATTCAAATTAGCTGATGTTATCCACTTTAGTGTCTCTTTAGTTTCTTCTATCTCAAGAAATTCAGAACATTCTAAATCTATTTTATATAATTAAACCCATGTTTTAATCATTAGTTATTAGGAATTTCTCAAGACCAGATTGAGAAACCAGTATCTCTAGAAAATTGAAGCTGAAATTAATAAAGTCAAACAGCATAGATAGTGTGTTAGAATGTGTAGAAAAGTGAAAAATCACAATAATATCAAAACCACGTCTATTGAACAGGTGAAGAGGCTCATCCCTTGTTTCCTGTTTAGGTTGTGGTTTCCGGTTTTTCTCTTTTCCAATCTTTTCACTCTTACGTAGCCCCCTGCACATCAGTGGCGTTTTCGCCTTGCTTGGGGTGATATGATTAAAAAAAAAAAAAAAAAAAAAACTATCAAAACCATCACTGAAGAAAAGTCCTAAATCATTTTGAATCACATTTCAACTCTCACTACACTAAAGATGCCCACAGAAATAGAACATGATTACAAAGTCCATTGCCAAACATAAACAATAGTGAAACTACTGATGAGTAAATTAAGAAAATTGTTAAAACACTAAGGAATAATAAAGCATCACTTGACGTTGAAGCTGAACTTTTGAAAATAGCTGACTTTTTCCCCAAATCCATTAATAAGTTTCTTTATTCTATGAAAGAAATCTGGAATCAGAAATGCATCTCCAAAAAGTGGGGTTTATCATGCACTATGGATACAAAAAGGTAGTTGTCATGAGCTTCACGCATACAGAGGTATCTCAATTGGATCCATTATAGTGAAGGATGTGCGTTGTGGTGCGTTGTCAGCTCGGAATGACAAATCGAGGAGCCAAGTTCAAATTCCAGTTGAATTCCTTGCATTCACTTATGCACAAATACCCTTGGGAAAGGTATTAATCCCTCTCTTCCCTCCAGTTATGGGTCAAATAATAGGACAGATTGAGTTCTATAGCCTTGGCTGGCAACAAGTCTACTACAGAAAGCAATGGTAACCTACTGTGGGATAAACTTTTGCCCAGTCAGTCATGTCTCAAAAGAGATATGATCACCCAAAGCGTGTATCACGTATGGCACTTAACTAACTGATAGTGAAAGTATTAATGAATATATTAACTAAACTCACTGTTCTATGAAAGTCAAGTCCTCGTGGCCCAATCTGGTTTGCATTCTGATAAATGTGAGTTGTGATATAATGGATATTGGTTCAGAATGTGAAATCTTCCTCCAACTATGGATTAAATAGCAGAACTGATTGAATTCTATAGCCTTGGTTGGCAACCAGTCTACCACAAAAAATGGTAACCTACTACAGGAAAATCTTCTGCCTAGTCAGTCATAAATTGACAAAGACATGATCACCCAAGCATGTATCACATATGGTATGACTGACTGAATGATGGCATATATGTTACCAAATAACTCTAGGAATTTGCATAACTCTCTAATAGGTAATTGTATACCTGCTATCACAACCTTGCAGTAGCATATAACTACATCTTCTTCTCATCAGTTAGAAACCACCTTTTAATCACTGAATCCATTAAATGCATTGATCTAATTAAGAAAATATATCAATCTACAAAATTTTATGTTTGGCAAGGACCCCAGTATGGAAATATTTCAAAATTTATCAAGAGTATAACAAGGAAGAAATGGGAGCCCCAATCTATTAAATATTGTCTGAGACTATACCCTGCACAGTTACAAGATGGGGACTGATCATTTAAGCATTCAATACCACATCTCAAACAAATTTACCAATAAAAGACAATGATCTTCCTTTCCATCCTGAGGCAATGTCCTAATGATTTGTGGGGTATGCAGATGACACAGATGTTCTTAATTGGGATGAGAATGATCTTGAACAAAAAAATCAACATCCTCTACCAAGTGTTCCAAATAATAAAACGCAAGATAAACCTTTCCAAAACAGAAATTATGATCTGGAATTGGAATGAAAGCAGTAATGGCACCTACCCTGAATCCATAATAAAAATTCAGAATGTGGGTTTAGTAAATACTAAACATTCAAATACCTCAGTGTATGGATCAGTAATAACAAATTTAGCATAGGAGATAATAAAATTGAACATAAAATAGTCTGTGCTAGTAGTTTTGCCCAACACCACAAATTGCTACAAAACCAAAACATTAATCTAAAAACTTGAGTTATGGTCTTAAACAGCCTTGTCAGATCAAGACTTTCATGTAAATGCTATAAATGGCACCAAACGCCCTTCAGAAATATTTAAACTGTCAGTTGTATACAATTGCTTTCTAAGATTGAGTTAAAAGTGGCTTTAAGTATTAAGAGTCTTCTGCTTAGAAAAAGAAATTTTGACATTTGCACAATAAACTAGATATTTCTTCAGAACTTACATTTCTAATATAACATATATTTCTTAAATTTAAAGATATATAGACTGCATATTCATAATATGCATTTAAAGTAACATAAATTTTCCCAGTTACACCCCTTGATATTTTAAAATATGAATGGCAAATTTCTCTATAAATGCTTGCTAGCCATAAAAATTCAGAAGTATAGTTTCATAGGGGAGCTAGTTTAACCACACACACACACACACACACACACACACACACACAAATGTAAGTATTCTCTAAATAAGGATATATATATTTTCAAATTTAATTTACTGAATCAATAAAGTGGAGATTTGAACTTCCATAATTCATTATATGTGAAACTACAATCTATTACTACAAACTTAAACACTCCATTGAGACTTTTGATACAAAACGAAAATCTCCATCATTGCCTCAAGATAAATCTAGGATGTATTTTCCAATATTCCATTTAAACAAACAAACAAACAATAAAAATTTTTCTACACTGAATTACAACTTGTGCTCTACTAACCGAAGCATAGTAGCCACTGTAGCTGGACCATACCACTCTCCAGGCTTACGTCCTAATGTACTGCCAATCTCCACAAGCTGGTGGACAGAAAATGGACACTGCTGGTAGTCCGCAAACCATTTGATAATTTGTCGATAGACATTTAGACCCCGATCTCGGTTTTGGATTCTCCAGCCTAAAATTAAGAAAAAACTGAAACTGGAAAATGGTTCAGAGAAAATAAATGGAAGGCAGATTTAAATGGATTTTCTTTCTTGAATCATTTCTATTTGTATCAATTAATGTAAATCATGCTATTAAAATACAAAATTAATTATATTTATTTGCAATTTTATGATATATCTAGTTTCCTGTTGTTAACTCAATCATGTAGACATTAGATGTAAATAAAGATATTTGGAATTTCACCATTGCACCAATGCACAACTGCCAAATAATTTGGACTTATTTAGCATAGTTACTATAGACAGTGGATATCAGCTCGGAACAAGAAGCCGGGGAGCCGAGTTTGAATTCCAGCTGAATCCATTGTATTCACTTATGCGCAAATACCATTGGGAAAGGTATTAATCTGTCTCTTCCTTCCAGTTATGGGTTAAATAACAGGACAGATTGGGTTCTATAGCCTTAGTCGGCAACCAGTCTACCGCAGAAAGCAATGGCAACCTACTGCGGGATAATCTTCTGCCCAGTCAGTCATGTCTCTTTCGAGACATGATTGCCCAAGCGTGTATCACGTATGGCACTTAACTGACTGACTGACTATAGACAAGAGATGAGATAATTCATAAAATAATAATATTAATGATAAAAAAGAATCAAACTGCATGAAATATACAGGAATTAAATTACACTTGTGCACTAAAATAAATAGTAGTCAGGATGACAAAAATTGTGCTTGAAAATCTGGTGAGAGAGCTCTAATGAGGAAATCACATAGGAATAAAATGAATGGTGTGACATAATGACTACAAGCAAACAGTTAAGAAAAACCCTTCATTACTTTTATAAACCACAACACTAACAACAGAAATATAAGGAAGATCTAGAAAATTATAATTTGACATTAAAAATAAGAATTATTTTAGAACAGACTTTAGAATTTGGCTTTAAAATTCTTAAATTAAAAATTTAATACATAGAGGTATATTTTGGGATCATGGAAAGTTAATTTTTATACAATAGTTAGAATATTTTTTTATTGCTATATGATTTACTATATATTCATACAATTTGAATTTTCCCTATTATTTTAAAAGGATACTTTGAAAAGGACTATTTCTAAAAAGAATCTTATGTACAAAGCTGCTACAGTTTAATAGATAATACTAATAATTCAAATACATACTAATTTTGAAAATTTAATACAATATATACAAAAGAAAAAAAAAGGGAAAGAAAGAGATGAAAGAGAACAAAAATCAAAGTAAAATCTACACTTACTCCTGCCAAAAAAATGCGTAATGAAAGCCTGGGCAAGCATCATTTGACCAGACCGTATCATACAACCCCAACCACAGTCAGTGGTTAATTTGGTTCCCTTTAGAGGCTCAAAGTCCCGTCGATAAGTGAACCACAACCGACTGGCAAAATCTAACTTAAACAACTCCATGTTATTCACACAGTTTTGACTATCCTCTTTGTTTTTACCATCCATTTCATCTGAAAATTAAAATAGAAAAAAATTGAATAAAAGAAAGTATACTAAAAGAATTTACAAATACTATAGAGATAGAAAAAGATCAATGAATTATAGAGGATTATAAGTTTTGTGAACATCCTGAAGCAAATTTCTACATTCAATGACAATCCTACTAATTCACTCATTTATAAACGTTTTTCTATTTTCTAACTAAATGCTATTTTTTAACTTTACCTTTTGTTTCAGTTCTTTCATTTTAAAGCAGAATATAAAATAAAATTGTGAATTTAAAAAAATAGTATATTTAAGTAATTTAAAAAAGGTTTGCTAAACCAATTTAAATGAAAATAGAATAAAAATTTAAATAAAAAGAACAAAATGTTCAGCATTCAAGAAAAAGAGTTACTGAGTAATGTTGTTGTATGAAGAAATAAATGCAGATTATGAAGATATGTAAGATAGATAACAATTGATGCCAGACTTGAAAAAGTTAAGATTGTAGTGACAGGGAAGCATCCTCTTAGGAACTTGTTCCAAAGATTAACAGTTCTTGGAAAATAGCTAAGTAGAACTTCCTCCTTACTAATGGAATATGAAGGGAATGAGGATGATTTGAGCCTGTGTACATGACATGGCAGGTCCTAGCTGTAAAAATCTGAACTGGTGGAATAAGGACCATAGCTTGTCTTAACATTTGCCATGGAAATAGCAATAGAGTAGCAATAAGTTTGCGACATTTCATCTGAGGAAAAGGAGTTGAAGGGTTGAAAATAATGCTTTTGAACTCTGTCAAAACTAGAAACAGGATTGTGTAGCTCCAATCAAGATATGGTAGCATACTCCATTTTTTAGTTTGATCTGTTTTTTATAAAGCAAGTATAGCAAATGGAGTCAGGAACTTTCTAGAGTGGCACAAGAAACTGACCATTTTTCCAGTATATTTAGTGATGGATTGTATATACAAGTTCCACTCAAGATCTGGGGAGAAATTGTATCCCAGTAGATGTTTAAGGCAAGGAGCCTTATTGAAAGTTCAGCTGTTCATTATGACTAGAGAAAATGCAGGGTTTGCTTGGTGATGATGGAACATTAATAAATTGATTTTAAACTGAATGTTACAAGCCAGGTTTTACATCTATTGATTTATTAGAGCTAGATTAGAGACAAGATCAGTTGTAGAGCACTCACTATCCACATTTTTTGAAAGTGAACTCATAAACCATGACATCAACATATTTACTTATGCTCTGAGAATGTTCCAGAGCAGATCATTAATATAAAGCAGGAAAAAAGGTAGGACTGAAGAGAGAGCCTTGGTGAATGCCTGCATTGATCTTATGAGCTTCAGGAAACTGACCATTAGCAACAATCTTCAAAGACCCACCAGATTGGAAGGACTTGATAATTTCTAGAAATGCCATAGCTAGAGTGTTTGTGCAGCAAAAAATACTTTGTCAAATGCTTCTGATACTCTTGAGTTGAATTTATTATCAAGTGTTTTACTGATTCTCTGTGTAATGACAGTTAAGCAACAACAGCGAACCTAGAGAAGCAAAATGAATACATATATTGTTTCTTGTTGATTATAGAATCAAGGTATTTACTGGTGACAATACTGATGGGGTGATATTGTAATAAGGATGAGTGTTCCACCACATTCTTGTAAAAAAGCAAACAGCTGATACTTACCATAGACTTGGGAAACATTTCTCCTTCAGGCAATGGTTAAACAACTTTGCCAAGATTGGAGATAATTCTGGGCTAAAGTTGTTGATAACTATCACTGTAATTTTATCTAAACTGGTAGCCTTGGTAGAGTCAGTGTTTTGATTAGTCTGGAAACTTCCAGCGTCAAGATACAGAAATTGGAAATGAGAGGGAGGAAGATGAATGTTTTGTGATGTTTTTGCTTTTCCAGAACTCACAGGAACCAAGTCTTTGTTTCCCACTGTGATTTAGCCTGACTGTGTATAGCAACTCTTCGCCTTTTCTCTTACAATGAGTGTGGGGTTGTTATGAATGCAGCAAGAGCTCTGCTATACCATTTCCAGTGATAGAGATGGTAGTAATTATTACAGTGAGTTATGGTGGCAACACATTCAAGTGTAAACCAAAGTTACTGATATGTCCCGGAAAGGGATATATCAATGTAGTTAAGCGGGTTAGGCAAATGTAACCGGGTAGAACAATCTAGTACTATGGATGGTACTCGTCATATGCAATATCCTGAGACGTAGGCATAGTCAATAGTCATAGACCTGTGGATCTCTAGTGGAAGACTTGTAGACCTCTAGTGGTAGATCTCTGGATGTCCTCACCTTTGTCTGACACCAGTCAATCACATTCCAGTGAGGGGGAACCAAGGTGTATACATATTCATTACCTATTCATTACATCACCTTTCCCTGAGCTAAATTTTCCTGTGAAATTTAGCTTCAATATTTCCTTTTTTTGGGGTCTGGACATAATTGATCAACTTTTTTCCTTAGTCTTTTTTGCCTCAACCCACCCTGCCATGGTGGTGTTTCACACACTGGTACATTTGGCCTTGAGGTTGGGAATACTTCCATTGGCAAATGTTGACTTGCTGGAACTGGAATTTCAAATATATCATACAGGACTTCCATTGGAATTTCTTTGGTGTTTTCTGTGACGTCTGTAGTGTGTCTGGGTCTCAATTGATTCCAATGTCTTTTGCACCAAAATTTTTCCCCTTTTATGTCATATATGATCTGTCCAATTCTTTTAGTTATAATTTTTTGTTACCAAACATTTTTCCAACCCAAAAGTTCTTGAAAAAAACTTTTTCACCTGGATAATACACTTAAGTCATCTGGTTTTCTTTTTGCACACTTTTCTTTGCCAGACTAGACAACAGCCTGTTGAATACAGAGCGTATTTTCCTCACAAACATTAACTCTGCTGGCAATAATCTTGACGTTGTATTCAAGTTTGGCATGGTCCCATATATGGCCAAAAATTTTTGAATGCTTCTTTCATTCATGTCCACACCTTGACTTTTCTTTAACGCTTGTTTAAAGGTGTCCACGAATTTTTCTGCTTGTCCATTCAATCTTGGGTGATATACTGGTTTTGTTATATGATCAATGGATAATGATGAACAGAATTCCTTGAATTCTCTCCCCATAAACTGTGTTCGATTGTCGCTAAAGTTTCAGAGATACCAAAGCGACTAAAAATTTCATTAAGTGCGTTTATTGTATTTGTTGCAGTCAGATCTCTGCACTTAACAATTTCTGGTCACTTAGTGAAACTGTCCACAACAATTAGATAATAAGATCCATTTATGGGTCCTGTATAGTCGATATGCAAATGAGTCTTTGGCCATGATTGAATCTTTACCGGTGGATCCCTTGCCAGTTGACATCTTCTGCACTGTTTCACCAAGTCTTCTATATCTTGGTCCAACCTCGGCCAATAGGTATAGCTTCTCATTAGAGATTTCATTCTCAAAATCCCTGGATGGCCAGTGCGAAACTCTTTTAAAATTTTCTTTTGCACAGTACCCAGCATTATAACTCTATTTCTGTATAGTAATACCTGATCGCAGATTGAAAACGGTGACACATTACTTCCTTTTTTAGATTTCTCAATTATACAGACTTGCTTTTTCATTTTTTCATGAAATCATCATTCTCCACTACTTATTTCACATCTTCTAACATAACTTGTAGTTCTCTAATAGTGTTGCATAGCAGACTCGATAATTCACTTTCATCTCTTAGCGACGCTATTACTGTTTCTTCCAATGGTTCCATATATTCAGGTATCAATCTTGATAACCCATTGGTGTGACCTAGCTTCTTTGAAGGCAAATATTCTATTTTGAAATCATAATTAATTAGAATTACATCCCAATGCTGTAGTCGAGTTGCCATGCGAGTTGGTATACCTTTTTTTTCCAAATATTGATTTGCGGTTTGTGATCTGTTTGCAGAATAAATTCTCTTCTGTATAGAAACCTGTAAAATTTTTTCTCAGTGTAGATTATTGCTACACTCTCTTTTTCAATTTGACTGTAACTTCATTTGGCAAGCAGTAACATTCTTGAGGCATGTACTATTGGCTTTGTAGATCTGTCCTCAAATTTATAAGCAATACAGCACCTAGTTCCTCATTACTGGCATCTGCTGCTACAATAATTTTCCTCTTCAGGTCGAAATGCACTAACGATAGGTCTGCTAATGGACAGCCTTTAATTTTTTTAAAAGCCTGTTCACATTCTTTCGACCATATTCACATTGCGCCCTTTTTCAACAACACATTTAAAGGAGCTCTCATATCATACATTTTTGGGATATAAATGCTATAGTAGCTTACTAATCTCATGAATGCCTGGTGTTTAGCCACATTATCAGGTGCTGGCATATATTTTATAGTCTCAGCCCTTTCTAGATCTGGTTTTCTTCCTTTATTGTCAATGATCTGCCCCAAATATTTTATCTTCTTTAAGAAGAGCTCGTATTTTTCAGCTCTCAGCTTGAACCCGTATTCCTCAATTCTCTGAAACACTGCTCTAATGAGCATTTTGTGTTGGGCTTCGATTTTACTTTTAATCAAAATATCATCTAAATATGCAATTGCATACTCTATACCAGACAACATTGTGTCCATTATTTACTGGAATTGGCTTGGAGCTACCTTCAATCCAAACAGAAGTCGATTTAGTTTAAACATTCCTTTATGTATGTTTATTGTCAGTTACTTCAAACACCTGAAGGTAAGCCTCTGACAAGTTCAACTTTGAAAAGACTCTACCTCTGTTTAATTTAGTGAATATGTCCTCAATGTACGCATGGTCTTTCAAGCAGTCATTTAAACCTGTCAAAAAAAAATCAGCACACACACTCTGATTTTTCGGGTTTTTTTTGTTTTTTTTATATATATATGGTTGGAAATGCCCAATTTGAGTAATCAACTTTCGAAATTACACCACTTTTTTCTAACCTTTCTAATTCATCATTTATTGTGTCTAGTGCTGAAAATGGTACTTTTCTCTTTGGTCTAAAAATTGGTTTCCCGTTTTCTTTCAATTCAAAGTTGACTTTTGTGTTTTAGTGCACAGACCAAGTCCTTCTGAAAAGACGTGCAGGAATTCATTTTTTAAATCTGTAATAAATCTTTCTGTCTTCCTTGTCCTATCGTTCTCTCTGACATTAACTTCATTACAAAAAGAATTTACTGGTAATTCCCATAAGTTGAACAATACAATCCAGTCTAAACCAAAGAGGTTTTCTAAATCAGGGAGAACATATACATTCGATTTGTGAATTTTTCCCATGAACGAAATGTTACATTTTAATTCACCTTTAAACTTAAGTCTTTTTCCTGACACACCCCTAGCAATTTTGACTGTGTTAGTCAATGGTGGGTAACCAATTTTTTTCCATGTTTGCTGTCACTTACTGAATCAAGTAATAATTTTATGGTCTAACCATTTATTTTTACATTGAGGTATTTTCTTTTTTTACCCTCCTCAATTTCGTTTTTCCATCAAACTACATTCATCTTTGTTTGAGACTTTGCTTTTCCTTTTCTCTGCTTTGCCTGACAATGAGAACATCTATGGCCTACACACCCACAATTAAAATATTTTTTTTCCTTAAAGAAACAATCCTTCTTTATATGCTGTCCTCCACACGAACTGCATATAATTTTTCTTTCTTTATTTTGTCTCCACTTCTGTTGTCTTACAGTTTTTACTCGCAAAATGTTCTTCTCCTCAATCAGAGTATTGTCTTATTTTATAAGTCGCTGACATTTTTCCATTACTTTTTGTAGTGTAATCTTTGGATTCTGTTCCATGATAGTGAGAATTCTTGATCTAATTTCTTTATCTTTCAGCATCATTAAGCCCTGCACAAAAATTAGACACTTTAACATGTTGCTTGACAATTCCTTTAATTTAAATGCTTCACACTGTGCATTAACCATACCTTCAGATGTAACAAAATCATTATCCTCTTCTTTTATATTTAGACACTTGTATCCTGCATGGAATGGACTATTTCTTTTGTTGGAAATTTTCGACAAAATTTCCACCATTTCATTGAACATAATTTCTTCTGGCTTCTTTGGGAGGATTAAATTCATGTATACCGTATTTTCTTCAGTTCCCAACTTCTGCAACAATAGCATGATTTTTTCTTTGTTCGACCATTGTTTGCAGCATTTCATAAATATTGTTTCAAATATACAAAAATAAGCTGGAAATATTGAACTACTGTTGGGATCATATTTAAATTCAGATACTGAATTTGCAATTTCTTCCGCAGAAAAAAATCTAGAACCCAGTTCTTTTCTTGTCCTATATAATACGTCTTCCAAAAGTAATTTATTGTCCTTTGCCTGGTGTTTAAATAACTTTTCAAATGTTTCTTTTGTTGCTGCACAAATTGTTGTTGTTGAATAATCTGTTGTTTTTGTTGTAAAGTGGCTTGCAGCACCTAAATTAATTCAGCAATTTGTTCCATTCTGCCAATGTATTCACAAAAATTTTTGTTCCAACTTAAGTATACAATAAATCTTCTAAGTCCAACAAGAGGTGGGGCACTTTCTTACTTTCTGTAAGCATTCCCAAAGCCTTTCCTATTCTAACGTTCCTTGTTAGTAAGTGTTCAACAAAAAATGAAGAAAAACTTACTTTCTCTAAGTGCCAATGAGTCTTTCTAATGTTCTTTGTTAGTAAGTGTTGTCAATTAACTTTTTTTCTTCTGAACTTGTTTCGAATTCTTCATCCCCAACTGAGATGTCCCAGAAAGGGATATATGTATCATTCGATGTAGTTAAGCGAGTTAGGCAAATGTAACTGGGTAGAACAATCTAGTGTAGATCTCTAGTGGTAGATCTCTGGACATCCTCGCCTTTGTCTGTATTTGTATCAGCCAATCACATTCCATTGAGGGGGAACCAAAGTGTATACATATTCATTACATCAGTTACCTATTCAGAAATGGAGAAGGCTGTTCTGGGAGCTTGATTTTTGAAGAATGTTGAGAAAGAACTTCTACAAACTATGATCTTAAGCTATCCCAGTCAACTTTTGAGTCTTGAAAGATTGTCTTGTGAAATGGGACATCAGAGGATGCCTTTAGATTGACATCAACCTTGACATTTATCAGTGATTGATCTCCTCAGAGAGATAACACTTTAGTGGAACATTTTTCTGGACAGGAGGTGAAAAAGAAGTTGAGGTGGTTCGTGTGATACACAATTATATTGGTAACGTGAGTAACTTTATCCACAATCTAGGTTGGGTCCACTCATATGCAATATAAAAGTCATGACAGTGTTTACATTTTTCATTGGTTTTGTTCAAGTGGACTAACCACTCCTCCTGGTGAATACTGAAATTGTCATATATATGAATGCTAGCTGATGAATGACCAGAGAGGATAACAACAATCTTTACAACTATTCTGTCAAACATCACAATTCCATGATGATAGGCAATGAAGATGAAAGATATATTATGAACAAGGACAATGCATAAAACATATGAATGGGATATTGAGATCCTTGTTTTTGATGTTTCTGACATATGGGAACCCACACCTGATTGTGACAGAGAGAGAGAGTCAAACACATACACACATTTAAAAGGTTCAAAATTCCTGACATCTGAAGAAGGCCGAAACGTCATTATCGTTTCTTTCTTTTTTTTGTTTAATTTCTATTAAGAATTTTTCTAAACAAAATTTCTACTTCTAGTGTGGCAATATTAAATTGAACATTGGAATAAACGAGCATAAATGTTTACCAGTAGTGAAATCTGATCCAAAAAAAAGTTGGGCCATTATATTTGGGTTATCAGAGAACAATGGAGGTAAACAAAATAAAATTTTCATCTAAGAAGTTTGAAATAGCTCTTAGTAAGCAAAAGGATCTTTGGAGCTCACAATGATTTTTGACTGTAGCAACAAACACTCGTGATCACTTGTGTTAAGCATGCGGATGACCTGGCTTATAACCTGCCGGTTTCCTATATAAGCACATTGTAATGCTGAAGTTAAAAGAGTCAATTCACAACCGTAGGAGTGTGCGGTTGTGTGTCATTGGGTCTCCCCGATGAGGGGGGTGCTGACAAGAGAGCCCAGAACCATGTGAGCGTACGAGTCAATTTTCCCCCACCGGAGTAAGCTTGCTGACAATTGAGACTGATCAACCTCCTAACCAAAGAGGTCTTTGTATGAAAAAAGAGAGTAAAATATATTTTATATTTTACTTGCATTCAGTCTTATTGTTTCAAACTGAGGCTTGTCACAGATTGTATTTGTTTTGCAGTGTGTGAGGTCGGATTGAGTAGTTCCCGACAAGGAGATTTACGATTTGAAAAGTTTAAGCGTCACCCTGAATTTGTTGCAGATTGTTGGAATTTTATAGTTGCCCAAGTACTATGAGAAGTATCATCGTAGCGGTCATAGTGAAAAACTGCAGAGTATATGAAAATTGATGTTTGTCACCAGTTCAGCAATATCAGAATTGCATCAGCAGTTGTTTGTACCAGCACCTTTGAAAGACACCATGGTCCCAGCGTTTTATTTGAGAAGCACTGACTCCATCAAAAGAGTCTGGAGAACATTGTTGAAAAGTGTTATATATATCTTCTGAGAGGATTTAACAACAAGTGAACCATACATACTCTCTCTCTCTGTCTAGACTCCAGTGTGTGAGTTGTTATGCTAAAAACTTTTACTTTCTGTAACCTTTTTCTTTTTCTATTCTTTTCTTGTATATTAACAACATTAACAGTGCAACCATCGAACAGTTGTTTGTTCAGCTTTCTATGGACGTTATTTTTTTTCTTCTTTCTATTTCTTTTTACTGTATTCTAAATGTTTAACACCGGCTACCCCAGCCATGTCTACATCTTCAGTCGAACATGAACAAACATTCTGGATCTAATAATCACAACATGGACAGGAAGCAGATTTAAACCAGTGAGCCGGTTGAGTGACCTGTGGATGCTCAGGGACCTACGTCCAACTCCTTGAGTCCGGTTAAGACCAAATAGACACCTCAACCCGAAGAGGAAGAAGCCAAAGGTTGAGAGACGAGACCAGAGTGGAATAGTTAGGCTGACCTGTGGGAATAGTCCGAAGGGCAAGAATGTTAAAGGTGGTGCCGTCGTGACTAAGATTTAGCTCATGGGGGCCAGAGTGTTAAACTGATATTAGCTACAGTTCATAGCTAGGGTCATATTTTGTGGATAGAAGCAAGTAGCCTGAGATTGTAAATTCTCAAACTAGTATAAACTGATTTAGTCCAGTTTCAGGTAGGAACATGAAATTTATTTTAAAAGATGAAGTTTAACTTTTTAAATTATTATTTTTATATTATTAGTGTAAGAGATAACAAACTTTTGGTTTAGAGGAAGTGGGTTTGATTCTACCATTTTGGTCATATTTTATAAAGGTGAAGAATCAAGATAGCAAACTGGCAGCAGTCACACATAATAGGTGAAAAAAAATCACTATTTACATTAAATGTCAGAAAGTATAGCACCATACACTTCATCATGGCATCAAGAGACCTTATTAGAAACTACTGTACAATGCAGATCCAATTCACAAAATGGCAATAAATTAACCTCAATATACACTTGCTGATGAGATTGCCTCCTTAGAAGTTATTATAAGGTTCAGATTTCTATCATGCAGATAATGGCAACCCAGAAATATGTTTACTTACAGCACCCATAATGAAAAAACAGAAAACCAAGAGAGAAGAAAAATACAGTGAAGTGATCATGCGTTAAAAAAATAAAATGAAGTGATCCTGTGTTATCTATATATATAAAAATGGATGTGTGTGTGTTTGTGTGTCTTCATTCTAATGAACCCTACTTCTCCAAAACCCTTGGTCCAATTTCAACCAAAATTAGGTCACTTGTTGTTCATGACATGAACCTTTGATGTACACAAAATTTTTTGAATCAATTTACAGGATACAGCACAAATCACCGAAACACTTTGAATTTATGAATTCTTCTCCTCCAAAATGCCTTATGCAAATTCAAACAAAATTGGGTAACTTTCAGATCATGGTCCAAGATTTTAAAGTACGCTAAAATTTTTCAAATAAATGTACAGGGTTCATCAAAAATCAACAACAAACATAATTTTGGGTGATCTTTTGTGCACTTTTAAGCATTTCTCCAAGATGCTTAACTCAAACAAAATCGAGTCACTGGTAGATCTAATGCCTTGATATGCAAACAAAAATTTCAATTGACACACAGAGTGTGGTAAAACATTAATGGAAAATTTTGCTTTTTGTGATCATTTATTTCTCCAAAATGCTTAGTTGTATTCCAATAAAAATAAAGTTTTTTTATAACGTCTACCTTATCATATAACATAACAATTTCACATTTTCTACAAGGTGCCAACCCCTCTAACATTGCAGGGACAATGCATCCACTTTTTCTGCCTCACAATGTCATTGTATCACATTACAGGCTCCCATAATGCCTGCCCCCATTCTTCCAATTGTACATTCATAATTCCCGTTTTTGGGTAAAATTGACCAAGCATGAATTCCATTTTACAAATACAACAAAAACCAATACTTACTTTGCATTTTTTAACATATGTGTCACAGCAACCTTATACTGGAGCTTTTTGAATAATCACTTCACCTTATCATTTCAACATAACCACTAAAAAACCCAAGCTATACAGCTAGTCTACCAAAAAAAAAAAAAATCAGGTTTCTCTTGAGTTAGAATTATCATACATAAGTGGGGAGCCCTGGCTCTGAGAACACTAACTGACATCTATTCTGCATTAGGGAATAGCAGAGGATTTCCAAGAAAAAATGTATTAAAATTTAATGTAGTAATAATGTTATTTTTAGCTTAGAATATTTAACAAATGTTTTGTTTCAAATATTAGATTAAATAATCGTTACAATGAAAAAAATAAGTTTGAAGAGGAGCTGAAAATTAAATATAAATTCTCATATTTGGTCAGATTTTGGTAAGTGGGTCAAGTTATAACTTTTCAGCATCACCTCAATAATAATATCAACACTACTATACTTACCATCATGTCGGCGATGGTAGTGTTCTCCCAGCAAAAAGATTGGGCTGTCATATCTAAAACTGGTCTTTCTGTTAAGAGTCCAACCTTAAAAAGATGAAAGAAAATTATTTTGAAAGTGGTTTGAATCTTAAACATTTAACAATGAAAAAGGTTTATGAAGATTATGTTAATCGTGAAATGATAGTACAAAGAAATAAGGTTATGAATATGCTTAACAGAAAGACACATCATACAAAAATACCGTTTAGCATTCAACACACTCAAACCTGCCTCTTAAAAATTGGCTTTCAAGCCTCACTGTATGCATGACTGCCTGCATTATTTGCAGTGATGTTGTCATATATTATGACAGAATATACATGGGGTGGGTTATGGTGGGTCAAACATTGAGAGCCAATATTTATGGGGTTGGTTTAGGCAGGTTGAATTCTAATAGGTGAAATATTTTTAGCCTTTCTTAGCAGAAAAATTTCCATACGTTTTTAAATATTCAATATACATGAGTTTTTGTAATTTCACTATTATAATAAAAGAGCTTTAAAACAAAATACTCTTAACTTCAATATTAAAAAAAAATTATGCTAGTATATATGGCAAGTTGAAAAATGTATCAACTGAACAAATGATGAATTTTCTAATAGATAAATTAAAAAGATCATATGTCTTATTATATTTTAAAAGTATGAAATTTTTCAAAATCATCTTACAATTTTTATGAGAAAAATAAGAAAAAAGTTAAGTTTGAAAGAAAAAGATCTTATCTGATCAGTTTATTAATAAAAATTTATTTAATAAAAATTCGAAAAAAGAGAAGTATATACTGAAAATATTTTTGAAAAACATCAAAATTAAAAATTCCCTCAAAGTATTTTTCTTAGTATACGCAAGCAATTTAGGTTTTGACTTTTACAGAAAGTAAAAAATGTAAAAAATGGTCCTCTAGCATTGATCAAATTAAAAAAAGTGCCAGTTGGATGATTAAGAAAAAGAAAGAAAAGAAATAGCATGAACTTTTCTTACCATTAGTTATTCTAATTTAATGTTAAGTCCTGAGTATGACAATAAACTACAACCAGCACCAAGACCTCTGATCGGAAGGTTTAGAGGAGCATGGAACCCCCTTTTAATTTTTTTTTTTAATCATTTCACCCCAAGCAAGGCATTCCATTGAAGGTAAAGAGAAGGAGTGGTTAGACATAGGGAATGTCAGGAGGAAGGTGACAGATGAGTAAGGATACTGAGGATGAGGGTTGGGCAGATGGGAAGAGTGTTTGATAGAATGGGAGCAGGTTAGTGTGTTAGGAGGTGTCTATTGACCTTACATTTAAACTCCTGGAGATTGTAGCCGTTGGGGAAGCAATCGTGTGGAAAGGAATTCCACAGTCGGGAAGTGTGAGGAAAGAAACTGTTGGAGTAGAAGTTGTGGTCGCATTTTATCGGTTTCACTGTAAAAGGGTGGGATCTAGTTGCTAATCTAGTATCTCGTGCAAATTCGTATTTAGGGGGCACCAGTGATCTAAGTTCATCGGAGCAGAAGCCATGAAAATATTTATAGAAGAGACACAGGGAAGCCACATCGAGCCGGTGGGAGAGAGATTGCAGGCGGTCTGCTAAGTCGGTATCTATCACATTACAGACCCTCCTCTGAACCTTATCGAGAAGCCTGAGGAGAATAGCAGGGGCACCCGACCAGATATGGCAGCAGTATTCAATGCATGGGCGGATGGTAGATTTATATATGTGCAGGATAGATTTAGACGGAAAAAACTTCTGGGCCCTACACAGAGAACTGACTTTCATAGCAGCGGATTTAGCAATGGATTCGATATAGTCATACCATTTGAGGTCCACTGAAAGTGTGAGACCAAGGAGGCATAGTGTTTTACTCTCTGGGAGGCAAGCCTGGTCCATGCTAATGGGAGGTAGGTGAGATTGTCGATGATGGTTAATTGAGAGTAGCTTTGTTTTAGAAGCATTAAAATTTACTAGCCATTTCTTACCCCAGTCCACTATGGATTGGAGGTCTTTTTCAATCTCAACTGCGAGGTTAGCTTTGACGCCTACACCAGATTTTTGTAGGAGGCAAGAGTAAACTGTGGTGTCATCGGCGTACAAACCTACTTGGGTTCTTACGGAATCAAGGAGATCATTAATGTATATCAGGAAGAGTGTAGGACCTAAGATGGAGCCTTGGGGGACACCTGCGTTTGTATGGTAGTTCTGGGAAGCATGTCCATTTAATACCACCTTCATTGTGTGGTTAGAGAGGAATGACTGGATTAGTTGAAACAAATGTCCAGTTATACCATAGCTCCGCAGTTTACATAGAAGGCCAGCATGCCAAACTCTGTCGAATGCCTTAGATATATCCAATGCAACAGTTCGAGCTTCGCCATTCCTGTCGAGTGCCTGGTATATGTACTCGGTGATGGTCATTAGCATATCAGCAGTAGACCTGGTGAAGCGGAAACCATATTGCTTGTCCGAGAGGAGCCTGTGTGCTGTGAGATGCTGAACCACCTTGGCATTGATAATGGCTTCGAACACTTTGCCAAAGATCGGAAGAAGGCTGATAGGGCGGTAATTTGAAGGGTCCGAGGGTTCTCCAGTGTTTTTAAATATAGGAACTACAGAGGAAGATTTCCAAGAGGCAGGAAAGCAGGAAGCAGATAGGCAGAGGTTGTAGAGCTTAGAAAGGACAGAAGCACATTTCTTTAAGACTATGGTTGGGATTCCGTCTCCACCGCTCGCTTTGTGAGGAACAAGTTTTAAAATTATCTTAGAGACAAGCGAAGGTGTAATGTGGACATCATTCAGTTGTGCCTCGATTCTAGGTGAGAAGTCGGGTGTAAAAACTCCAGATGAGTCCAGACTCGAATTGTTCGAGAATCTGCGGGCAAAGCATTCAGCCTTATCTGCTGGGGAGGTGAGGACCTCAAATTTGTTGATTAGCGGGGTATTGTGGACTTGCTCTTGTTAAGTACTCTTTTACAGAGTCGCCAGTAGTCTTTAGCGCCGAATTTAGAGCATGCTATGCGTTGCTTCATTCTGGCAGCAAACAACATCTTAGCTTCGTTAAGTATCCTTTTACACTTATTACAAGCTGAAGTGAAAAGGCGCCTGTTTTGGTCCAACGCGTAGTTACGATAGAGTCGGAAGAAATGATTCCGGTGGGCAATGGCAGCCGAGCAAGCGGGTGAGAACCATGGAGACGAATGAGATTTAAGCTGGAATTTCCTAGCAGGGATGAAGGCATCGATGCCAGCCTTAACCCAGGAGGAGACCTCGGATGCACATTCTTCGATGGGAAGACTAAAAACGTTGTTCCAAGGGATGTCACAGAGGAAGTCTCGGAATGAATCCCAGTCTGCTCTTTGATAGCAGTAGGATATTCTACTTGTCTGGGTTTCATGGGTCGAGCGGGAGTGGAGTGAAATATTGACGGACACTACAGTGTGGTCAGAGTTTCCGAGTGGGCAGAGTTGTCTGGTAGTGCAAGAGTCTGGGATGGAAGTGAAGCAGAGGTCTAGAAGTGAGTCCCTTCAGTTAGGGTTGTCGGAGAAACGCGTGGGGAAGTCCACTACTTGTGTAAGGGATTGGGTGATTGAAAAGTTCATGGTGTGGACACCAGCAGGGTCGGTGACAGCGTTCTCCAGCCACTTGGTGTGGTGGGCGTTAAAGTCGCCAAACACGAATATATGGGCAGAGGGATGGGAAGAAATGGTTTTGTCAATATTGTCAGAAATGATGTCAAGTAACGAACAGTCAGGGGAGGAAGGAGAGCGATAGAGAAAGAAGAGATAGCTAATCGAGCTGAGAAGTGAGAGGTGGAAGCACATGAAAGAATGATCTGGGGATTCAAAAGATGACACCCTAGCTAAGGGAAGGTGTTCGCTCACATAGACACCAAGCCCATGCATATGAACATTGGAGTCCTTCCTGAAGAGGGGAAAGTAGCCAGGAACGTAGAACTCAGATGAGGGGATAGAAGGGTTAAGATTAGTTTCACATAGGGCTAATATATCAGGTGAGTTATTATGGAGGAATGAATCTACGCTGAGGAAGTTGGTGCGGATGCCGCATATGTTAGTGAAAGAGATACAGACAGGTTTGGGCGTTTTCAAATGAGCTGGTTTAGTTTTGCTATTATGTTTGCTTTTTTCCATAGTGATTCAGTGAAGGAGAGGTCTTAGAATAGAATCAGTCAGTCAATCGTTTGCAACTTGTGAAGGATGGAGACTGGCGTGGCCTACAACATAATGTGGCCTCGGGGTTGCCCACCGAACGTTCATGCAGGGACGACCGTCCATGCGCGATATGGCACTACAAAAACCCCGGTATTATTCAACTGTTGATCAGAGCAGCCTCTCAAGATGCTATGCAAGAGTTCAGGCTCCTAACTACCAGTCAGAAGCAGCAACCAGGAAACTGCCAACCCGGTACCCTCAGAATGTAAAGACGTTGCCACCATACTCCGTAACTGCAAAGAGCTTCCAGCTAAACTAACACTAAGACCGGAGAAAGGGGATGAACCGGAAACCCCTTCCTAAACAAGAAACAAGGTGATCACCTCTAAACTCATTCAAAAGAAGGGGGTGGAGTGTGAGACCGGGCGATAGTAGGAACTATCTACTCCAATTAAAAAAAAGAAAGAAAAAAAAAGTGACTGAAGTTTTAACTTAGTCTTAGTCAAAAATAACCTTGAATTGCAAAATAATTTACACAAACTAAGTGACAAAAAGAAAAAAGAAAAAGAAAATCAAAAAAATTGCTGTTGTTTCCAGGTTCACACTGACTCAGAGTGGTAGCACCTGTTAGGGTCTCAGCTATGGGTAAATAATTAACCGATCCCCCAAGCTAGGGTCATTTAAGAGAAAAAAATAGTTCGGCTGAGTAAGAGTCTTTAGCTTTCAATAGTAGCTTGTCTAAGAGAAGGAAATCTCTGAAATAAAACCGCTACACCTACTCCGTGTAGAATATGGTAGGCTGAACTCTCTAACCTTGGTAGGTAATCTTCCTAGAGATGGTGTCTCAATAAAAATACTGAGTTTCCAGTCTCCTAAACTGGTTGATGTTAGTAAGGGCAAACAGCTGTAAAACTTGCTCAAATATTTCATGTTGGTTCAATTATGGAGCCATCAAAAAAATTCTTTCCTAACCCATGCTAGCATGTAAATGAATGTTAAATGATGTATAATAAGGATTTCTTACTGCACATTTTTAAAATTCAATATACCTAAAAATTAAATCTAACTTATTTTTCTTCTATGTGCCATGTCCCTTCTGGATGTTGTCAATTATGGCTCTTCACAATTTTCTGTCCTTTGTAACTTAGTAAATTGTGTTTTTGCTATCTCTCCTATAGAACCACATTTCTGTTGATTCATCTCATCTCATCTGTGATGAGATTGTTCAGAATTCATTGCCATATCTGTGGACTAATATTACATAACAATTCAGTACACTTTTCTTTTCTTCTAATTAAATTTTCCTGTTTTTTCAAACTTTGCTTAGCTTTTGGAAAGCATCTTTTGCTATCCCAATGCACCTTCAGATTTCAGTGTCACACTCTGCATCTTATAAGCTTCTCATTAAAATGTTTCTCAGATATTTAAACTCTTGTAATTGTTTGATTTTGCTATCTCCAATTTGTAATTTACATATTGTCACATGGTACTTTACTGACAACCATACATTATGGTCCTCTTAAAATTTATGCTTAGTCATTTCTCCTCACTTTCCTTTCCTACCTTCTGTAGGAATTCCTGTAGTTTACTTCTGTCTGTTATCAACATTGTGTCATCTGCTGTTAAGATTGTTGCTGCCAATAATGAATCCTAGTAGGACTTCTAATTCTCAGAACTGCCTCATGGTTGAATAAGTGTGGTGAGAAGACACATTCTTGTCTTACATCCCTTTGCATTTTTGTATATTTACTGAATTCATTTTCTGTCTGTATGCAGGTGGTTTGTACGAATTCTAGATCATTCCAATATTCTTCCTAAATACATCAAGGTTACCTAGCAGTTCAAACAGTTACTTGTGATGTACTTTATCAAATGCTTTTGCATAATCTATAAAACACAGGTACACCACCATCTGCATTTGTATTGCTTTTTCTGATAACATTCTGCACATAAGTATTGCTTTCTTTGTTCCAGTGTCTTTAACAAAACTGCACTATTCTTGTCCTATTTCCAGTTTAGTTCTGTTGCACACTCTTGTGGTGAATACAAAATAAAAAGAACTCTTCACAGTTTTCAGATTCACAAGCCTGTGCGAAAATTGATTTTGACCAATAGAAAAAGGGACTGGCTTCAAGCTGAAGAAAAGACCAAGGCAAAGTTTAACGTGCCTACATGAAAATTAACTTTGACTAATTAAAAGGGAGCGGCTTACAAACTAAAAAGAAGTAATAAGCCAATGTCAAATTGCGTTTTGATATGAATAAGAAGAGAAAGTTGAATCAAGAAAGAAGAGAGAAAAAAAGGCAGACTCCCATGCATCTGAATGTAAAAAAATCAAAAGTATTTCACAGAACTGAAACAGGGAGCAATCCTCCTGAATTTAGAAAAGCGTGACAGCTGTCAAAACAAAAGTCTGACATAGCCAAGAAAGAATTTAAAAAACTTTGGTAAGCTGGTATAATTTCACCTTCCAAATCAGAGTGGAGTTTGGCAATCCACATGGTGCCAAAATCAGATGGTACGTACAGGCCAGTGGGCAACTACAGACAACTGAATAGCGTTGTGAAGTTGGACCAATACCAAATCTCAATATCAACTCACTAGCTATGATAAAAGATATTTTCAAAGACTGATCTGTCCTCAGCATACTAGATACCGGTACATACTAATGATGTATGTAAAACTGCTATCTTGACAGAACACAGTTTATTTAACTTCCGAGACATGGAGTGTACATTTGTTTATATTGATGATATTTTAATATACCCTGATGACAAGAATTCTCATTCTGAACATCTGGATTAAGTATGTCAGATGCTAAGTGAGTATGATCTTAAAATTTCAATTTCAAAATGTATTTTTAATGCTACAGAACATGGCTTTTTGGGTTTTAATATTTTGAAAGAAGGAATCAAAAACATTGTGACGATTTATTGGAACGGTCAATTCTTACAGGAAATTAATAGTAAAATTTAGTGACTTAATCTTCCCACTCACAGTATGTATCTATTTGAATTAAAATTTCCAAGCAATAAAAAAGTCATTATCAAGTGTAATGGCATTAGCCTTCCTAGATTTGACTGTTAAAACTTATTAACTTGTCACAGTTAAAATCATGTGGTAGGTGCTGCTATACATCAAATGATAAACAACAAGCCTATTCCCATTGGTTTTTTCTCTAGAAAGTTGTCTCAAATCCAACAAAGATATTCCACCTTTGAGCATGAGTTGCTCACTGCATATCTAGCAGTGCTGCACTTTAAACACTTCATAGAAGATAGGAATACTCTTTTGTTAACAGATCATAAACCTTTGTGCAATGCTTTTACTAGACATTTGCCTTTAAAATCAGATAGACAACAGCATCATCTGAGCTTTATAATCAAATATATCACAGACATTTCTCATATAAGAGGACAAGAAAATATCATTGCAGACTGCTTATCAAGGTCAGCTAATACTGTAACAATAGATCTTTGTGATTTACAGGAAATTGTCACTCATCAGCAATCAGATGAAGAACTCAATTTGTTTTAAGCATTTTCGGATATTACTTTGTGTCCAATGATTTAATATAAACACTTTCTCTTCTTGACAATTCATTGAAACTACGAACCATTAATGTTTGATTACTTCTCCTGAAACAAGCTACTGACAATGTCAAATATGTAAATAAATTCCTTATCTTGTTCTGTTAAAAATAATGTGTTTCCTCATCATTATTCCTACATACTTCACTCTATTCACCAGAATCCAGATAAGTTTTGTTATATGGCTCATTAGGCTGATTGTCTGATGAGGTTTGCATTTGTTTGCACCTAACTTCTTAGGCAGTGCAATGAAAATGGATCTACTGAGGTCTTTTGCTATATAAACACTGTTGTATATTTCATTTATTGTCTGTAATTTTGTCAATGCTGTAACATCTCAGGCTGGCAACATCTCTTTTACAATCCCATCTAGTTCTGCTGCTTTGTTTCTGTTCAATTTGGTTAGTGTTGATTTCACTTCACATTTTAATATTTCTGGACCTTTGATCATGTGTGTATAAAGGTATACAACATGGACCTTATACACTACAGTCAATTTGTTTTTTGTTTCTCTTCCTGGGCTTCTCCATGTCCATATCTGTCTTGGGTGTTCTTGAAATCAAGTGTTAGTTACTATCTGATCATTTTCCATGCACTATTGGACCCATTTTTCTCCATGTTTATTATGAGTTCCTCATCTAAATTTGCCCAAAATTTCACTATCTCTCTCCTTGCCTAATTATTCATTATGGTTTCCAGTGACAATTATAATTTGTGATTTGCATCAAGCCTTGACATTGTACAATAAACATTTTCAGTTTATTCTTATGTAATTTGTGCTGTTAGCACATATCAGTTATTATGGATATATTAAAAATATCCCTTAGCTCCTTTTAAAGACATTGCTATCAGATATAAATGACAAGACTTCTTAGTTTATTGCCTACTAAGATAATTATTACTTTATTAAAAGCATAACTGAGTTCTGCTTGTATAAATCTATTGACTATGCAAGAGGAGAGCTAGATAAAAGTTTTATATATTTTGTTTGACTCTAAGAATGATCAGTTTCAATTCCAAAGAGTATTTGTACCAAAATGTAACAGTTATTGATTTTATAATAAACAGAATCACATGCATTTTTAGCATACAAGAAGAATTTTATAAACAAATATTATACATTACAATTAATACATGCACATTGTCTAAAGAAATTAAAATGTTTGTGAAAGAGTAAAATAGAAGCTTTTTTTTTATTCAAAGAACCAAAATATAGATTTTGTTTTTAATATCACGAATATTTTTAAGTTAAATGAACATCATGTTCTTTGATTGATCATGTGATAATTATACTTTCTAAGGATATAGAATCAGAGCAATAGTAACAATCAAATAATAACGTAGACATGGAATAAAAGATTGATTGAATCAAACTAGTTAAGAAGATAAGAGTTGAGATATTGCAATGCCTTGTTTTCTCCTTGCTTTTTATTTTACACAATCTTGTTCTGATAAATATCATTAAAAGAATATCATTAAAATATCATTAAATTTATATTAAAAAAATTTACATTAAAAGAATATCATTAAAATATCATTAAAATAATAAAATCTTGATCAATTACCTTTTATTATTATACTGACTTTCATTTACTTAGGCAAAATATAAAATGGTTTCAATAATAAACTTGTTTTTATTACTGTAAATTTCAATCATATAAAAAACATTAAATTATTAAACAGAACAAAATATTTTGTTATATATAAATTTTATCAAAACAATATAAGAAATATAAATAAATATAAACAATAATAAAAACAATTCTTAAGCCACTACATAAACTCATAGTAATTAAAGAGGAAAAAAATTAACTAGCACTAAATTAATTCTATTTCAAAACTTAAGAGCGAAAACTCCTCATGATTTAAACTTTATTTTAATAAATAAAATCCTTATCCATTTGGCAAGAGGGATAGTGGCAATTATTATTTACACTATATGCTGATTATTGTCCTCATCTTTATTGTTTTTGTCAAAACATTTCAGCTGTTGTATTCTCCAACCTTCATCAGATGTATGTTAATCCCAGTAACCTACAGTGAATTTCAAAATTGTGATAACAAACATGCAATAGTTTATCTTTCAGAAATTCAGACAGAAAAGGATAGCAGGTACTGATGCAAATTTTAAGCAGTACAAATATTTACCATTTTCTTTTAAAGTGCTTACTTTCTAAAGAAATTTTGAATAATCTATGACAAAATAAATATCATTTAATGTGTTACATTATGGTTTTATAGGATATTTCAAATTATGATTTTCTTCACAAATTATCAAAAATGTAAAGTTTATGGAAATGACCAAACTTTACATTGCAATAGACAAATAAAGATTCAAGATTACAGAATATTTTAATTTATAATACAAACAAGGGTGCTTACAAAATTTGGGCTTATGGTAAACTACTATGCAATTTCTTTTCATTCACTCATAGTAGCAAAAAGTTACTGAAATCTTGAAATTAGCTCATATATGATTTGTGATTAAGTAAAAAAAAGTTAAGTGAAAAAAAACAAAAAAGAAAAATTAGAAACATTTCTTCTATATTAAATGTAAACGAAAATTTTAAAAAATGAATGTAAACTTTAAACTGCTTTCTAGCCTAACAGTGAATTTGCCATCAACTCAGAATTAAAAATCCCATCATATTACAGAAAAATTCTTCAGATTTAATTTTAGACTACTTTTTGATCATGCTTCTGTAACAGAAGTTTTTTTGTTTCTAACTGTTCTTCTTAATTTGCCTTTAATCCCCTAAAATTGATTAAATCTGCAAATAGGTATTTGCAAAGATTTGCAAAAAATGAACATACCATGATTAAAAAAATGACCCAAACTTTATAAAAACAAAGTTTTATCATCAAAATCTCTGTTATAATTAAGAGAAAAAGACCAAAAAACTTTTTTATTATTAAATTATATTTTTGATCTTTTTAGTACCTGTAAAATTTTGTTTTTCTTGCATTAGTGGGTGGCCATAAATTAGAATGAGAAATTTTAGCATCTTTGCCGTGCAAAAGACACTGATTTGTAAATTTTTGCAAAAATCAAATAATTGTCAGATTTTAATGAAACTTTTAGAACTTAATCACCAATGAATTAAATAATTTTTTTAAGTATTATTTTTAAAAAATCTTGGTAAAAATATTTTTTACATCTGTTCCCTACCCGCCAACTTTATTTCATGAAATTTCTAGAAATTAAATTCTGTCCACAAAATTTGTTTTATTAGTTAAATGCAGGACTCCTTGGAGAATGTAAAAACATACATTTTTTTTTCAAACAGTTGTTTCTTTCCTGAAAATCTGCTCTGATAAGTGAAATAAAAAATTCAATAAAACCATGACATTATTTAATTAGATAAGCTTTTAATTGCTTTTATAAATAATATATATTAAGGACCATTATAGTCTGAAGAAAAAACTTTTTGCAATAAATAATGAAGTTTTAGAGGAACTGTTTTCATTTTAATTATAATAATTTATAGTTTCAAAAATATTTTTTTTGTAAATTCTTCAAAACTTTTTAGAAAATATTTGAATTTTTTTTTAACGTATTTTAACCACCACTTATTTAATTTTAATATGAATAATCCTTAAAACATTTAATGATACTGTGTACAGATATATGTATTTACAAAAATCAGTAGTTTTTATAAAAAAAAAGAAAAAAATTACTTTTAAAATACTAGTTGTCAATGACTAGTTGTCAATAAGCTTTTCCATTTATGATTAGTAAATATAGTTTTTATTTAATAACAATATCACCTAAACATTACAAACTCATACAGAATTTTAAAAGATTTAAAATTTTATGAATTATCATAATTACTGGGTAGTTAAAATATATATATATATAAAACGGTGTTCACATTATATTCAAGTAGTTGTTACAGTTATGTCCAGGCTAAAAAAAAAATGATTTTCTGTGATATTTTAATCTAAATGTAAGTAGGTACTGCCACAGATTTGCTAAAAAAGGAGCACACCATGATGAAGAAATACTCCAAACTAAATAAAAACAAAATTATATTGTCAAAATCTTTGTGATTATTAAGAGGAAAGATCAAAGGATTTTTTTTATTATTAAATTATATTTCTTGTTCCTTTTTAGAAAATTTTAAATTTAAAAAAAAAATGTTATTCCTGAATCAACACAGGAAACCAAAGATATGATATTTTAGCATCTTTTTGTGATAAAAAATACATTGATTTGGAAATTCTTGCAAAAACTGAATAATCATCAAATTTTAATAAAACTTTCAGAACTTATTTACAAATGAATTAAAGTATTTTTAAAAAGTTGTTTTTTTTAATCTTAAAAACATTTTTTTTCATCTGTTGACCTCCACACATTTAATTTTATGAAATTTTAAGAAATTAATTATTATTCTACTTAATGTTTATATTAGTTATGTGCAGAAATTCTTGGAGAATTTAAATTACTAATTTTTTGAAAATAAATCCACCAGTTACTGAAAATCTACACTAAATGATAAAATAAAAAAAAATTCTAAACATGAATGTTAATACACAAAATTTTCAGAAAATAAGAGCAATAATCAATTTAAAGTCAAAGTACCTAAAATTCAAATAAAACATTGGATTATGGAAAATATTTTCCTAAATTTTTAAGATTACTGGGTATTTAAAATTATATTTAAAAAAAGTGATCACATCATATTCCCCATGTAAATTTTTACAGATATACCCACCATAGAAAAAAATTAGATAAAGTTCTGTCTATAAGTCAAGCTGTCAACAACTTAAATAAACACAGTAGTGCAGTATTAAAAAATGCATTTTTGTGATATTTTAAACTTGAAATAAGTAATATTTGTTTCAAATCAGATTAATTAAACTTTAAAATCAGCTAATAATCCTCAAATAATTTTTTTAAAAAGTATATTTCATTTTTAATAACAAATGGCTAAAAAAGGAGCTAAAATCAGCAATTTAAAAAAAAACTCCCTCCAGTCAATTTAGAAATACAACAAAGTATTTTGCTAATTGGAAATACTGAATTTAATCCATTACCTTGAAATTAAAATAGCGGCTCCAAGAAAGACTTTTCATTTTTAAAAATATATCTTTAAACCTTAGTTATCATGTTTTTTGGAGGTACCTCAGTTTTAGCAAATTCATATTGACAATATTCATTGAAGAATCATTAATTTTTAGTAAAATTTGACCAAAAGTTAATGTCAAACAAAAATGAAAATATTCTTCAAATATTCAACATGCACTTCATGAATGCATCAAAACAGTTCCACAGGAAAATAATTAAAATAGATCACTAGGAGGAATCATATGATCATTGTTTAACACAACTTTCACGTGGCCATGAAGCCATTATCAAGCAAACCAGATAGAAGAATTGTAACTATTATTGTATGAGCATGTTAATAATGACTTTTAGAGATTGCATAGTAAGAAAAATTATAGCAGCACACACACACACTCGCTAAACATATCTCTAGTGTACTGTGCTGTCATGTAGATAATTATCTGCACACCCATTCAAAAGGAATGTGACACAAGGCTGAGTTAAAAGTGGGAATACCATGCACTGATACATACATACATCTCTAGATATAAAAAAATACCTGTACATTGATATTACAATGTAATGCCAATAAACAGGTACTTTTTATATCTATGTAATGATTACATTTTTTTTACATCTATGTAATGATTACGGATGTGCGTTGTGGTGCAGTGGATATCGACTTGGAACGACAAATCAGGGGAGTTGAATTCCTTGCATTCACTTATGCACAAATTATACCCTTGGGAAAGATATTAATCCCTCTCTTTCCTTTAGTTATGGGTTAAATAATAGGACGGATTGTGTTCTATAGCCTTGGCTGGCAACCAGTCTACTGCAGAAAGCAATGGCAACCTATTACGAGATAATCTTCTGCCCAGTCAGTCATGTCCCTTTCGAGACATGATCGCCCAAAGCGTGTATCACGTATGGCACTTAACTGAATGATTACATAGATATAAAAAAAATACCTGTGTTGACAAATACAGCAGCACACACAACATGTGTATGCATGATGCCTTTATTGTTTTAAATGATGATATGCCATAAGTATTCCAGTCACTTAGACATTGCCAGACATAATGTAGTGATCATAATGAGCTTTTGGAAAATTAATTCACCTTTGTTTTTTACCTGAAACTTTCAGGTAAAAAAAAAACAAAAAAAAAACATGTATTAGTCATTAAACATGTATTTCATTAAGTCTAAAAGTAAAAAAATAGAGATCTTGCTAAAAAAATGGAAAATAATATAAAAAAAGAAATACAATGTTCTTATTTATTTTTTAACTTTTGCAAAATGGAATTTTACTAAGCTTAAAAAAAACTGTTTCAGAGTGGAAGTCTCTTGAATTTCTTATTCACTTAAGAAATAAAATAATGATTGGTGAAAATAATTTATTATTGTTGAACAATATTGGACAAGCAGAAAACAAGTGAGGAGCATCAAACAATTATTTTTAATTTAATTTTTTAAATTAAAAACAAGTTTTTAAATTAATTCAGCAGCAGCCATACAGTTTCTGTTTTAATTTGGTTTTGTTCAAAATTTTCATCAAAACATACTTTAAAAATGTTTGTGATGATTTCTCTCTTAAGAAATTATAAAAAGACGCTTACAATTCCATTTTTTTTTTTTTTTTAATGGATAAATGATTTATCCATTAAAAAAAAATCTGAGAATTTGTTCATAATTTTCTTTCCCTTGTTAAGGAATAAAAACTTAAGGAAACTTTCTAGCTAGTTTTTTTTAGTCATGCATCTTTCGGTGTATAAAAAATGATTATTTAATTTGTAAGTTTAATTAAATGTTAAGACTTTGCTAAAAAAATAATTTTCAATTAAATTTTGCAAAATTAATTTTCAAATTTAATTTTGCAAAAATTGCAAAAAAATTGATTTTCAAATTTAATTTTTGCAAAAATGAAAACAATAACAAAAATCTCACCATATTTAACATTATTCCACATAGACATTAATTTGGACTTGACTTTTTCTAAGTTCTCGCCGTCGGATTGTCCATTTCCCGGTTCAGGATCAACAGAGGTTCCTGCAAATTCGCTCACGGACATTGAACGGCGTGCAGGCACACTACTAGCCCGGTGGCTGCTTCCACCGGTCGTCGGCATATTTCTGCGGCTCGGGCGGTCAGCTGTATAGTAAACATGATCTTTGGAGGAACGAGTTGATTTTCCTTCTGCCGACTGGTTCTGCTGTTGTTGTTGTTGTTGTTGTTGGTGGTGGTGGTGGTGATCAGTTTTGTCTTTATCGTGACTCGTACTCTGATCTACACCAAGTCCACAACTGCCGATCGTGTTGCTGTAGCCAGTAACGTAACCCCCGTAGCTACCTGTGTTTTCTTTTTCTAGACTCCGGTAACCCCTGTTGTAGTTACTGTTTTTGTTGCTATTGACGCCACCACCTCTGCCGCTGTGGACACCGTAACTGTGGCTATGATTACCAGATTTCTTACTATTACTGCTACTAGTGTTACCAGTACTACTATTTTTGTTACCGCCGCTTGAATAACTGTCACTGGCCATCTTGCAATTATTACCACTAGATGCTTTATACTTTGGCCGAGCATCGCTGATCTCTGCAAGTTTTTGGCTTGTCTTGTAGAAGTTTGGAACACTGAAAGAATCACTATCGGCAGAGTTATCTCTACCTTTGTCTTTAGAAGAAGATCGACTACTAGATTTAATACCACTGGTTGTCTGGATATTAAATGGACTATAGGTTTTTTTTATAGAGTCAGGCCCAGGCCGAGAAGAGGAGGTAGTGGTTACACTACCGGTTATAGAAGACGCAATAGTGGTAATAGCAGAAGTATTTTGGCAGGATCGAGCCCTGGCAGAAGCAGTTGAACGAGTTGGAGGTAACACAATGTCGTCTTTTTTCAAAGAAAAAGATCCTGATGATCCAGAGGTCCCACTGTATTTTCCTATAGACGGTGGAGATGGACATGAAGAAGCATGAGGTAGGACTACAGGAGGAGAGCAGGAATAGGTCGGAGCAGATTTAGCTCCCAGACTGCCATCATTTTCACCACTTATCGAAGTTACCCCATCTAGTTTTCTCCTGGGGGTTCTTGATGGTGAATCCACAACGATCGGAGATGGTGGTAATATTTTCTTGTGGCTAGCTTTGGGAGTACCACCCGTACTGTTGGTGGTAGTGGCATGGGAAGTGTATCGAGTAGGAGACAACGAAGAAGACCGACTCGTTTGATGGTGACGGTGTTGATGGTGAGCAGAAGGTGGAGAAGACGAAGAAGCTGAAGAAGCTGAGGAAACAGTATCGACAGATGTCAATAAGTTTCGGATAGCCTCTTGGACATCGCTAGTTGCTGCTGAGTCGTCTCTACATTCGTTTCCTGTAGCGAGGTTACTACCCGTATCTCCAGTCATAACAGATTGACACTGAGCCCTACCACTAAGATGATGGTATTGTTGATGAGAAGACGTCCGACCATGTTTTTTCCCGTGTAGGTGACTACTGGCTTTGCCGTCAACAAAATCAGCATCTGTCACATTGTGGTGATGATCTGATGATGGTAGGAGGACTGATGATGAAGAAGGACCTAGAATCGACGAAGATGATGATTGCTGCTTCTGGTACAGATGGTGGGGTTGGTACTGGTATGATGGTGGAATGACTCCAGGGCTATAAGAGACAGGTTCCTTGTCTAGTAAGTGTCGGACGCCACCACTTTCCAAATCTTCTCTATTTTTCTTCCTTCTATGTGATGATGATGGCGATGAAGAAGAGGACAAGTGAGACCCACACTTACTGAGGTGTCTATAAGTTCCACCACCCCCAACAACTGTTGTCGAACTAATATTTGTGGGAATGTTAGGTGCATTAACTGTTGCATTGGTTTTAAGGCTGGAACTTGGGGTTGGCTGTGGCACAGTTTCATTTTTATCAGTCATTGTCCCAACCAGACAATAACCATGACGGCTTACCAAGACACAGACAGAGTGTGAGAGAAAGGAGAGAAGAGAGAGAGAGAGACACTCTCACAGCCAAAGGAAATAGAAAACAGTACACTCTGAAATGCAGCTGTGTGTCACTTTCTGGCAACAAAGTAGAGCCCTCACATAAAGAAGTTTACTCACACGCGAAAGAACACTCTTAAATCAACAACAGAGGTAACACTAAGTTGAAATAAGCGAGACACAAGCACAAGGTCTATCTAGTTGGCTGCTCGATAAGCTCGTTTTACTCACAAGGCAAAAGCAGACGGTGGTTGTTACTATAACCCTGCACAGGCGCCGAAACGCAACACGTATGCAGAAACTTTTCATTTTCTTAAATTGTCATTAAAAAGTATTATGTTAATTAAAATTGGTCATTAACTGATACATTTTTAAAAGTATTAGTATAAGGATTTAAAATATTGCAAAATTAATTGAAATTCAAGTCGAGCTTTTTAAAACTAAACGTTGAAGATTTTTTCCTAAACCAAAAAAAATATCATTTCTTAGTTTTTTTTATCAGTTCTTCTAAGAATCTTAGAAATTATTTCTAATATTTTGATACAGTTATCAAATATTACATCTAAACAAATATGCCAATTGTAAACTAATTTAGTCAACTACAAACCCAATAAAAGAATAACAGGAAACTATCCTGAAAATTAATTTTAAATTATTTTCTATATAAACTTCGTAAAAAATATATCAGCAATTTTCATTGGTATTTTATGGAAATTAATATTTTTAAAGCATTTGTTAATCTTTTTAATTTTATAAAATATGAGGAATATTAAATATCAATCACTGTAGTCTGGAAAGGAAAGAGTAACATCTATTTTCTTCTTACATTAAGTTGATTTAAACTAAAAAGTTGTTAATGTGTTTTGTGTTCAAGGTTTTGGCATAAATTTATCTTCTCTTAAACATGCAAAAAGAATAAAAAATTATTAAATCTTTGAAAAAATCTCATGATTGAGTAATCAGCTGTTTTGTATACTGAGACAGAAACAAAAATAAAAATAAAAATGTTATTTAAAAGTATATTTAAATAACATTTTACACTGTACATAAAGATGTTTTTTTTTTCAATTAAAAACTGTTAAATATGTCTTGAAACAAATCATAACAAATGATTTCTTTCGAGACTTTTCCTGAATGTTATAAAATTTTAACTTTTTTTGTAAACCGAATCAGCCGTTTTTAAATTAGTTACATTTTTTTTTTTCGGAGACAATATATTGAATTGAAAAATGCACTGAAAACTGTTAGAAAAAAATATTTTTATATCGATGTCTAATATTCATAACTTTTCATGTTTCGTTTTACGCCAAGCACATTTCAAATTTTAGTAAGAATTCACTAATTTTCTAGAGTTCCGGTTTTCGATCTCTATATAACTTCCGGCAAGCCGGTGTTCTTATTTTTAACTGAATGAAAAAAAAAAGAGAAGAAAAAGAAAGAAAGAAAGAAAAATCAGAAACATTCGCTTTTTATTTGAAATAATATTTTCCGAATTCTATATTTGAAAAATATGGTGAGTTAAAAAAATTGTACTTAAAACTTTTTTTTCAATATATGCAGAGAAAAATAATATTTTTTATGTGAATTTGAAAATAGGATTTTTAAATTAAATTAGTGATTATGTTTAAACTTTTTTTAACAGTACACTACAGTTTCTTAAACAAAATTTGTATAAATTAATATACTTGCTATTATTAATATTACACTTTTTTAAGTAACTTAGTATTTTTTTGAAACTGATTATGTTCATTTGAGATTTTAGAAAACTGTTGACCACTTTGAAATAAAAATAATCTGCAGTTTTTTGTTATAATTTTGATTTTTAATTCTAACAATGTTTTCAAACTTTTCAAAAATTGTAACCAAAAAAATTAGATCAAAAATAAATCAGTAAATTGGATTGGTTGTATTCATTTCACTTGCATAATTTTAAATTTGATTTTCCTTTTATTTAACACTAAAAAATAAAGTTTAAACTTAAGTAAAATATCTCGTTTTACTTTACTTAGTTAAAGTAAAAGAGATATTTTATTTTTAATGTTTAAAAGTTTATTATTAAAGATGTTTTCAGAAAATTCAATCATTTGTAAATACTTTTTTCATCGCTTCGCTTCACAAGTTCACATTTATTTTAATTGAAAATAATTTCGAAATTATTTATTGTACTAATTAATGAAATATAGAAAATATTTTAAAAATAAATGTTTTGTTATGGTTGTACATACAGTTAAAAGACTTTAAATGAAATCTACAGCTACTTGGTGCTTACAGTCTTTTCAGAACAAACTATCATTTATATCAGCTGTTTCATCCCAACTGTTTTACAAGGGCATTGATCATTAAGAAAAGAAAGAAAAGCTTTGCGCTTGAAAAAAGCTGAAATTTTCTTACATTGTCAGTTGAAAATTTTAGGGAAGCGAAAATGTTTTAACTTGCAGAAAATGTTACTCTTTTGAGCCCAAAACTGTGCACATTTACTGAGAATTTAACACTTTTAAAAAACAAACAAACGTGTCTTAAAAAAAAAAGATACTTATGATCAATAAGGGAATCAACTTTAAATTTTCCGAAAAAAAGAAAAATGAAAATAATGCTACTCCCGTTTTAAAAAAAAATACCGATTGCTAATAAGAACTTAATGGATTTTAAATCTTATATTGAATACTAATAGGTTATATAAAAGTTACAAAACTCGTGAATAATAAAAATTATAAATAGTTTTTTCTTTTTTGCGAAAAAAATTAAACATTTTGTTTTACAGTATCAAATCAGTAACATCAATTTTATCCTGAAACTTAAAATAAAACTCAAAAAAGCATAATTTAAATGAAACACTTTTTTTCATCAAGGTTTGACTGAATTGACCATAATATTCTTGAAAAATTTAAAATTTTTCAGTATGATTTTTAAATTCATTTGGTTAAAGTAAAGATATTTGAAAAATTGAAAATGTAATGTCATTTTCATTTGAGGAATATTTGAAAAAGGATTTTATTTTATTTTTGCAATTGTTTGATTTTGATTTATTTTATGGAAGATCAAATAGGAACTAATTCAACGATTCTGAATTGGTTAAGTTTTAAAAATATTCGAAGGTGTCTATTTTGACATATATAACGGAAAGAAAAGAACTGTAAAAGACTATCAGTTTCCTTAGTTTTTCTTTCTTGTTTAATAAATTTTCTCACTTAAAAAGACCTGATTTGGTGCAGTTAAATATTTCATAGCATCAAATAGTTAAAAATAAATGAATATGAAAATATTTGTTTTTTTTTATTTTGTTTTTACAAAATAAAAAACAAATAAATTCAAAGGATAAAAATATTACTTCATTTTATGATTTAAAAAAATAGTTTTATGTTCCTAATATAAAGAATATTTTAAGTCTCATAAAGAAATGATTTTATTATTAGCAGGAAAAAAATTAATTCCTCTCTCATTAGTTATAGAAGGTTAGAGATTATTCATTTTTTAAGCACAAACAAAACCACAGAAAAAGAAAAGTTTCTGTATTTTGTGGTTTTCATATTTAATGAAAATTGAAACAGTTTTTTTGTGTGAGTGAATGTTGGAGAGGGTATGAACTTGTTAACAGGTAGACTATAGCTTGCTGTATTCAAAGGGTTTTTCATATTTATACAGAAATATTTTACAAAATTCTGTTAATTAATCTTTAATTTTACTAATTTTCTTTGAAACTAATATCTAGGATAGGTATTTGATTAAGAGATTTTTCAGATGTATTAAAGCTGTCATGATTTTTCAATTAAAATGGCAAATCCATACTGTTTTAAAAATGTCAAAAGTCTAATAATTAGATGAATTTTGGAAGATTTTTAAAATGGACAAATTTTTATAACCACCACCCTGTGTTGCCCCATGCCAAAAGTCAATGAAATTTTTATGGTGATATTATTAAACCAGATTTTAAACGCAATTATTTTTTATTCTTATTAAAAATATAAAAATGATATTTATATCAGAATTTTTTCCATTCAATCAGATTTTGATTAGTAGAAAAATGACCATGAAATAGTTTTGTATATGTTTTATAGATTTTTTTTTTTACTCAGACATTAAATTTTTCACAAACATATTCTCACTTAAAGATATTAAAGATCTGAACAAGGATTGATTTTTTTTAGATTTTGCAATAGTATAATTATGTTTATATTTTTCTAGTAAAAGAAACCCTGTTTGTTTTTGTTTTTCTTAACCTTTTAGACTTTCCTGCATATTTATTAGAAATTAACTCACATTTTAATAACTATTTTAATTTTATGTTTTAATAAACCACATTGTTATCATTCTCAAATTGTTTTTTGAAACAAAAGTATGCTTGGAGTTTTGGTATAAGTTTGTGACATTATCAAGTCAGCTTTAGAGGGTAGAAATTTAAATTTCCATTTTATTTTGAAAACTTCTTGTTGGTAATGCATGTGAAGGTGTAAAAGTATAAGAAATAAGATGCATTAACATTTTCAGTTTGATATTATTTGCCCCTTTCAAACTATGCAACATTGTGCAGACTTACATTTGACTAAATAGATTCAATATGTCTCACACTCATGCTTTGCACAGGATGAATTTTCTTTTGTATTTTAACTATACCATATAATTTAATGAATGACTAAATCCGTGATTTAAGATGGCTTTCTTTTTTATTTTTTTAATTATTTCCCTCTAACTTTATTTTATCATTTTAATTATTTCTCTTTGCTAAGTTGCTAATACTTATCTGCATTTCAGAGTGATTTCAGTGCTAAACATCAACTCCCAGTGAGGATGAATTCTATGCATACCTCAGTAATTGGAACTCAAGTATGTATCAACAGTAAGCTGAAAAAAAATGGGCCAGATTTATTTTTAAGAGCATAATTTCATATAATTTTGGATATCCATCTATTCACACTCTGTACCTATATTTAAATAGATATTGAGTATTTTTAATGTGTAGTTCACAGTACCTATGAAATTTATTTAAATTATGAGAATTTATGAATAATTTACAGCAGTTAACACGCATTTCATATAAAATAGAACCTTGGTTATAATTCATTCCTGAAAGTCATCTGAAAACTGAAATGCAGGAAAACTGATGGAAATCTGATTAATTCATTAGTCTCTCTCTCTCTCACACACACAATCAACAAAAAATCCTAGCTGCTATTTGTTGCTACTCCAGCTGAAGGTCTTAGAGTTCTTCAGTGGTCATCTTTTTCCTGTAATCCTCACCAATTCTTCCATATCTTTCCCACTCCCATCCAAACCTAGTGACATCCCTAAAGATACACTCAAAACCTTCTTTGGATCCATGGTGGCTCATTTAACAGTAAAACTAAACAAAAAAAAAACTAAAATTTTCAACTAATGCTAGGGGAGAGACAAAGGCAGGCACTTGTGATGCTTTGTGTGGGTGCTTGACTTGGTGAAGTCACACAGCCAAAACTGTACAGGAATGTACATTTTCATAACAGACAGATTTCTTTCCTCAATAACCAAGGAGATGTATGATTTCCAAGTCATTTTCGTTGAAAAAGTGAGCAAAAAGCCAAATCATGATAACAGGGACTCAATAACAGAGGTTCCACTGTACCTTCACATCCACAAATACCACACTGAAGTAAATAATACAGATTTCCCTTAAATAGAATAATAATTTTTTAATATTGTAATCATAAATACATATTTTGAATTGATTGTTGTTATTATATACAAGTTTCTGTGTATATCTTTTAGGTTAAAAACTTTTGTCTTATTTTTTAATTATTTCTTTCAGTAGTCCAAGTGTAAATAACAAATATTTCTTTCATATTGGTTCCAAAATTTTCAAATTAACATATTTTAAGATCAAGAATAGTGTATTATTTATTTGATGATCTCATAAACCTTATTTCTGGAAAATAGAATATAGCTTTTACACAAATTCATTTAGCACTGTTTTGACTTCATATAATTTCTATATAGTTTAATCAACTGTTTGGGTTTGTTGCTATTTTGTCTTATGTATTCAGAGTGATTCGCAATTTGCATATAAAAAAGTATAAAAACATGATTTGATTACTGAATATGGCTTATCATAAATATATTATTTTTTTTTTAAATGTTTACATAGCATACTTTCACCTCTTTGTCTAGTTTTAGGAACTCATAGTAATCTATTAGGGGCACAAGCTCTTATTTTTTTCTCTCTGAAAAAGTACCTACAATAGAATTTGCTTAATATGCCAGTGATTTTCTTTCTTTAGAAAATGGCAAAATGGGTCACTCCTGCTTTTGATTTTGGTGGGAATTCAGCCAACAACCAGCCTACTCCTAAGTCTCAGAAGAGGAATTTAAGTTCTGCTTTTGGTAATCATCAAAACATTAATAAAGCAGAATTCAATAAATCTGCTTATCAAAGCCAAGTGGTCAAGAGATCACATATAGACAATATACTTATGTGGACTGATAAGCATGCTCCATCTTCACAGGTAAGCATCTATTTCCAGTTTCCTTAAATGTTTATGTACAAGCTTTTAAACCCATATTACAAAATTTAAAAATATTAACATAAAAATTGGAAAGATTAGTAGTGAACTTGAATACTAATAGGATCATCTGAACACGTTTGTAAAATTTAACAAATCTACCGGCAAAAAAAAAAAAACTAAGTCAAAAGAACAGTTTTTCTCTTGACACCCTATTATAACATTATTGGTGCGGAGCAAAGGTAATTAATTTTATTAACTAATTATTAACTATAACTGGAAAATCTAATTGCTATATAGATCAGAAGAGAATGTACTAAGATAAATTTTCTTTATTCTCCGAATATGAGCAAAGGAAAACAGAGGTGATTAATTTTATTAATTATTAACTATAACTGGAAAATCTTCTAATTACTATTATAAGTCAGGGGAGAACGTACTAAAAGACATTTTTCTTTATTCTCCGAATAGGAGCAAAAGAAAAGAAAATGAAAGATAACAAATGGTATTTCTCTGTTGTTATTTTAAACCGAAGAGAGAAAGAAGAGGAAGAAAGGAGAAATAGATTTGTTTAATGTCATAAATAAAGTACCACGAACAATAGATGTCAGTTTCGGCCCACCCAAGAAAGCTAACAATTGTCATTCTAAACCTAAAAGAAAGAGATAAATTCAATTGTTATTTTTTCGCTAGGCATTTGTAATAGTCGAAAAAGAAATTTCACTTTTATTATTGTACCTAATTGTCCTGCTAGCGTGAATTGTGAAAAGATTTAAGATGACAAATATGTCTGATTCCAGTTGGACTAATTCAGAGAAGAGACCTTTTCACTTGACATCCGGGTAAGACCAGATAACAAAAACATTTCCCGTCGCCTGAAAATATTGGTGACTCAGAAATGGATATTAAAAACACATGTGCGAAAAAAATGTTTATCTGGGTAACAATGGACCCTTGTCAACTTGTTTTGGGTGAAGCCAGTTCAAAAAGGTTAATAGTGATTGTTTAAGAGAAAAAAAATCCCCAAAATTGTTTCGTGAGAATGAAAATTCTGAGAAAGAAAAAAAAATTCAGTTAAGTTCAGCCCAGAAAAGGGGTATGGGAAGATGATGTCATAAGACTGAGAGGTCCTGTAAAGAAGTGCCAAAAGGGGGAGATGACCAACAATTGACGTCATGGAAAGGAAGATTAATCCCATTGGGTAAACCAGAGGCAACAACGAGTAGCAGCTAACCTTGGCATTCTATTGGTTGCCGAGATGAGGGGTTAGACACCCAGCGACTGTCGACCTCACACCATGGCATGGGCATAAATACAGGGTCCCAAGAGACCAAAATCAGTTCCAGAGTCGAGTTCCAGCGGCGCTTCGAAGAAACTTCCAGCTCCCGGCCCAGAGATGTAATGACAAAGATAGGCGCTAACCACAGAGCCTGCCAGTCAACCTGAGTTAAAAACAGACAAGAGATTTTGCAGTCAAAGTTTTGAGTTACAGAGAGCGACAGAAGTTTTGAGTTAGTTCCAGTTCCAGTTGGATTGAAGTTGCCAGTTGAATTCCAGTCATCTCCCGGCCCAGAAGATAGGCGCCATGTTGTTGGGCGTCAATTGCAGGGTCTGCTGGCCAACTAGAGTTAAAGACAGACGAGAAGTGATTTTGCAGACAGTTTTGAGTTGAAGTTAGTGCAGTCTGGTCGGAGTCAAGTTCCAGCAACGGTTTAAGGCAGTTCACAGAGATGTAACAACGAAGATAGGTGCCATGTTGTTGGGCACCAACCGTAGAGAGGCCTGATGTTAAAGACAGACAAGAAGTGATTTTGCAGACAAAGTTGCAGCTCAAGTGGCAGAGAGTGTGAGTTCTCGGTCCAGAGACGTAATGACAAAGAGATAATTGCTCCACAGTTTGGTGCCTGCCAAAGACAGTTCCCAGTTAAAGAAGTAAAGAGACAGAGATGATTGCCATGCCGTTGGGTGCCGATCAACCAACCAGAGTTAAGAGACAGCCAAGAAGAGAATTTGCAGACAAAGTTTGAAATTGCCAATGAAGAGAGTAACCCAGCACTTTGGCAATTTCTGTAATATTCCGGAAAACAAGCAACAAGAATGATTAGACTTATAATGAACTTAGAACTCTGTTCGGAGCAGCAAGCTGCGGCCAGTCAGATTACTCGTTATTGCTTGGAGAATAATTCGATTTACTTAAACTTCCATTCCGCTACCAGTTTGATAGAAGCAGGGATTGGGAATTATCCAAGAGACTATTGTATATATTCTGTATATAAAGACATTATTTCACAACACTTCAGACGTTGGTCCACTTATTTTTCTTGGTGCTGTATTTCTTTTATTACTTAATTGTGTGCACGCTTCCCGGTTTGGTTTAGTTTGGCAGAGAGACAGCTAGTGGAGAACTCGCGTGACTACCTTGTGATTAATCAACACAATGTGGGACAAGGGAGATCACCATGACAATCTACGGCAAGCTATCTGGATCAAAATCAACAGCAACCGGCCAGGTAGTGGCATACTGTTACTGTAGACTCCATTGGCAATTTTTATTGTTTTAAAAAGCTATTTCTATAATTTTGATAAAACTTAAACACATGAAACTAGATTTATACAATTTCCTTTTTTTTTTTCTTAAGAATTAACAACAAAATATTAAACACTTTTAGATTTTTTTCTTTACAAGAATAATTTTATATTTGCAAGATTATAAAAACAAAAAAAAAACTTTACTTTAACCACAAAAGTAAAATATTGGTGTTAAAGGACTCACTCTTTTACTGAGACAATATTATTATACCAAAAATACTAAAAAGAGAAATGCTAAATTTCGTACATAGCAGTCATCTGGGTTTAAGAAGATGCCAGGAATGAGCCAGCATGCCATTATTGTAGCCAGGAATAACATAAAAGAATCATAAAGACTGGAACAAGCTGGAATAAAATCAAAGAAGAGTAAAATCAGTTGTAAAAAAAAAAATGCAAATGAGCATATTGTATCTTGTAAAGGAATACAAGCAAAAGATGATAAAATAAAACCATTAGCTAATTTAGAAGCTCCTACTTCAGTGGCTAAATTGAATTGATAGATACAGTATTTGAGTAGATTCATACCCGATAGAAGAATAGTTTAGAATATATAAATTTTGCAATATTCACAGTCTGTCCAACAAGAATGAGGCACTCAAGCCTACAGCAATACATAACACATAATTGAAAATTGATTAGAACAGATATACCAAAATGATGTAGGCTTCAAACAAGTGAAAAATCATAAATGTAATGTCATAAAAGAAAAATAATACTTATGGAATTAATGATTATTAGATAAAACCAACCTAAAAGGGAAGTGGGTTCACATTCCATTCTAAAAACTTTAATAGTACAGGAAGGCAACTTTGACCATTCATATAAATTTCAATTTTACAGTTAAGTCATTGAACATCCTCAATATGTTTCATAGTATCTTAGAGATTAAGCTAATTGTTTTTCACAGGAGTACATTAAAAATTTAAGAGTGGGGAACCAAATAGGATAAAAAAAATATGCTGCCTTGAACTTTCTGTTAAAAAAAAAAATGGTGGGTATGTGATGGGGGTATTGTATGAGGAATTTAATAAAAGTTATATGTCTATAATGTTAAAACTTTCTTCTTATAAATGTATTTGATTTTTTGAAAAGTTTGTAAATTTATACAATTTTTAACTTGTCCAAAAAGAACGGACATCAAAACTTTGAAACTTGTTATACAAAAGGAATCAATAGTCAATTTTTTCTAGAATTTACTGGAAAACTTATATAAATATGATTAACGTTTTACTGTTATTTCTTGGTTTACTTGAATGTATATTTTATAATTGATTTCAGATTTATATTCTTATAAATAAATGCAAATAATATATATTGGTACTGTAAAACAAATGAGTTTCAATTCTTAAAGATCACAATCTCATTGTTATATATCAGTAAAAAATAATTTACTTATAAATCTTTTTTTTTTTAGTATGATCTTGCAGTTCACAAGAAAAAAATTCAAGAGCTTGAAACTTGGCTTAAGAATAATTTGATTGGTAGAAAGGTAACCTTTTTTTTTTTTAACTATTTTAACTGAACTTGAAGTAATTTTATTTTATGAAGATTAATATAGTTGTATTGCATTTTAAGTGATATTTTTTATACCATTTGTAGATAAAAATTAAGTCAGTAGTTCTCTAAGAAACAAAAATGAACTCGTATGGTTGTTTTGTAGTAAAAAAAATTATTAGCCTGTCATAAAACTTGATAGATTTGAAAGATTTTTACTAAATTATGAATCATTTATGTTTATAATATGAAAGTCTTTGATCTTTACATTAAAAAGTCTATAAATTGTTAAGTTTAGTTGTGCTAATTTATCCACCTAACTTATGTATTTATCTTTTCAGCCTGCACCTGTACTTCTTTTAACAGGACCAGCAGGTGTTGGCAAAACTACTACTCTCAGAGTTCTTGCCAAAGAGCTAAAATGTCAAATCCAAGAATGGGTTAACCCTATAGCTGCTACATTCAATGATGATTCTTCTATGATTTCTCACTCAGGTAACATTCTATTTATACATTTAAATGTACATTGATACTCTTTTTAAAATTGTGACAATCCAATGCATTTCAATTAAAAAAAAATAGAAGGGCAAAGAATATGACAAAGGCGATAAAATTGCCCAACTCCTGAGACAGGATATGCCATTCACTCTTCTTAGCCAGAGGCCAAAGGTAAAACTAATGGAGAGTGGCAGATGGTCAGAAATGGAGGAAATAAACCACAAGCAGTAATATTTCACTCTTTACTGGAGCTCTGACTAGATAATGAAGAAGTAAACACCAAATCATGTGGACACACTGAAGAACAGAAGAATTTAAGCTAGCTCCAGAAAGACAAAAGATTCTGGTACTAAGAAAGAAGTTGAAGAGGAAGAAAACCAAGGATGAGCTACTGGAGGGAGCCATCTTCTCTAGCAATAAGTCCTCCTCTGAAGGTAAAATAAAACCTTTCATAAACAGGATGGAGGAATTATTTACTGATTCTGGTTTTTACTTGACAGTTATATATACATATATACACCATTACTAATCACTACTACCACTTTACAATAACTATTTGCTCCCACAACTGTTATCATCATCAAATATTACTATCACCGTATTAGTCTGCAAATCATCATTAGCGTAAATTACCCCTCTCTGCCATAGTAAAATTAATACCACCACACATAAATGCTAACAAGCATTACAAATCAGAATTTCTACCATTTAAATATGTGCAACCACAAAAAAACAAGCTAATAACCCACTTTAAAATAAAAAAATAACAATACAGCCTTAAATAAAATAATTTTTACCTATCATAGTTTCATACAGACCCCATCATACGTACATATGTACATACGAGAAATTGACAACTGTTCACACGTTGACATCACTACACTATTTGAATACACCAACTGAATGCGTATGTATGTGCGCAACAGAACACACATACATATATTTGCCGAGCCCCACATGATTCGCATATATGTTTGTGTGAGTCTCGGTGGGCGGATACATGTGTAAGTGTCTTTGCGCACGTCAATGGGTATACAAATGTGTATGTATGTCTACATCTGTCATGATGACAGATTTTCCTCCCACTTCCACAAAAATAGACAAATATACGCAGCCCTACATAGCCAATTTTTTAAAAAATTAATCAGTTTGTCTGACGATCACAAGAGAGTGAAACCCAGGGTTACAAACTCACGCCTCTCTCTCTCTCATATAAAGAAATAGGGTTGTTCCTCCGATGAGAGAAATTAGTATAGAATAAAAAGTGTGAGAAGCCGTGAACGTCTTCTTTAAAGTGTATATTTATTGTTTTTGTAATTATACATGATATGAAACATTAATTGTCCATAATGGTATTTGTGACGCTACATGTGTTTCGAGTCTAAAATTGACTCTCTTCGGACAAATAAATTTTAGGGATTTTTGTTTGAGTTCCGTGTATTTCTGGTCACGAGCTTGTTTTATAAAGTAAGTAGGAAAAAATAGGAAAGTAAATAAAATCAGTAAAACAAATAAAATAAAATAAGATATAATAAAATAAATCAAAATAAAATAAATATAAAATATATCAAATGCTGGCACGTTGAATGGTCTGTTTCCACATCAGCATGTGTCTAAATGGATAAACAGATAAATAAATGAACAGATGAAAGAATCAAGTGTTTATCCCAATTTGAAGTGGTTTTGGTCTGGGGTGACCTTTTTGGTGTGTAAAAGTTATCCTTTTGTCGCCTTGGCTTATCTTATAATTGATCATTTTATTGCTTTGACGGTGTTTTGAATTTGGCATGTGTGTGTGTGTGAGCGTTTTTTATTTATTTTGTCTGTATGTTTTGGATTTGCTTTTATGGGTCGTCTGGTTCTGTGTTGTCGTTTGGAGTTATCTTTTGAGTTTGTTTGTGTGTGTGTGTATATGTATGTGGGTTGTGTATGTATGTGTGTGTATGCGTGTTTCTGTATGTTTTTCGGTGTGTGTGTTTTTCATGTTTTGTTGGGCGAAGGTTTGTATTTTTCTATGAATCTTTCTTCCTGCATTATTAATATTTCATAATCAGTGTTTTGATATAGTGGTGTGACAGTAAATTTGCCATCACTACATTCATGTAGATGTTGAGAAACAATTTCCTGTTACGTAATAATTTTATATTGCTCTTATGAAGCGAAATTCTATTGTTTAAGCATTGTGTCGCTCCTATGTATATCTTTGTGCATTTATTGCATTTTAGAGCGTAAACTACATTTTTCGAGTTGCAGCTCAGATCCGATTTTATTTCAAATGTAGTTGCGTTTTTGAACTTGAAGTGTTTTCCTTCTATTATTATGTTGCATACTCCACATCTTTTTTTTGTTGCATTTTGTAACCTCGTGTTGTGTGTTGTTGTTCGAATTTCGATGAGGTTAGGATGTCTTAAATTTTTGGGCTGGTATTTGCTGTTAATTATTTTGGTTGTCTTTAAGATTTATTTTATTTTTTCATTATTGTTGAGTAATTCCATGTGGGCTTTGATCTTTGTGAATAATTCTGTATTTTTTTTGTTGTGAGTGGAAATGTATGCTAGAATATTTTCTTTTACGTGTTTTTCTTGTTTTTCTTTTTGGATTCCAGTGGGATTCTAATGGTATTTTTCCTGCTAGTTGGAAACCCTTGTCTATTAGTGGTGTGGGGTATCCTCTCATTTGTAATGTTTTTTGTAATTCTTTTAGGCATATTTTACGGAGGGCTTTGTCAGTTATTATCGTGCAAATTCGTTGTGCTAGGGAATAGGGGATGGATTTTAGACAGCTTTTTGGATGGTGACTCTTAAAGTGGAGGTATTGTTGGGTGTCTGTGGGTTTGTGGTAAATGCCTGTGATGTGGTTGTTTTTGTTTTTTTATGAGTATGTCTAGAAATGGTAATTCTTTATAACTATATTCTAGTGTGAACTTGATACTACAACATACTACAACACCTGCACCCCAAAAATCAAGTTCACACTAGAATAAAGTTATAAAGAATTACCATTTCTAGACATACTCATAAAAAACGAAAACCCTTACGTCATCACAGACATTTACCTCAAACCCACAGACACCCAACAATACCTCCACTTCAAGAGTCACCATCCAAAAAGCTGTCTAAAATTCATCCCCTATTCCCTAGCACAACGAATTTGCACGATAAAATACGCCTAGAAGAATTACAAAAAACATTACCAATGAGAGGATACCCCACACCACTAATAGACAAGGGTTTCCAACTAGCAGGAAAAATACCATTAGAATCCCGCTGGAATCCAAAAAGAAAAACAAGAAAAACACGTAAAAGAAAACATTCTAGCATACATTTCCACTCACAACAAAAAAAATACAGAATTATTCACAAAGATCAAAGCCCACATGGAATTACTCAACAATAATGAAAAAATAAAATAAATCTTAAAGACAACCAAAATAATTAACAGCAAATACCAGCCCAAAAATTTAAGACATCCTAACCTCATCGAAATTCGAACAACACACAACATGAGGTTACAAAATGCAACAAAAAAAAGATGTGGAGTATGCAACATAATAATAGAAGGAAAACACTTCAAGTTCAAAAACGCAACTACATTTGAAATAAAATCGGATCTGAGCTGCAACTCGAAAAATGTAGTTTACGCTCTAAAATGCAATAAATGCACAAAGATATACATAGGAGCGACACAATGCTTAAACAATAGAATTTCGCTTCATAAGAGCAATATAAAATTATTACGTAACAGGAAATTGTTTCTCAACATCTACATGAATGTAGTGATGGCAAATTTACTGTCACACCACTATATCAAAACACTGATTATGAAATATTAATAATGCAGGAAGAAAGATTCATAGAAAAGTACAAACCTTCGCCCAACAAAACATGAAAAACACACACACCGAAAAACATACAGAAACATGCATACACACACACACATACATACACAACCCACATACATATACACAAACAAACTCAAAAGATAACTCCAAACGACAACACAGAACCAGACGACCCATAAAAACAAATCCAAAACATACAGACAAAATAAATAAAAAACGCTCACACACACACACACACATGCCAAATTCAAAACACCGTCAAAGCAATAAAATGACCAATTATAAGATAAGCCAAGGCGACAAAAGGATAACTTTTACACACCAAAAAGGTCACCCCAGACCAAAACCACTTCAAATTGGGATAAACACTTGATTCTTTCATCTGTTCATTTATTTATCTGTTTATCCATTTAGACACATGCTGATGTGGAAACAGACCATGCAACGTGCCAGCATTTGATATATTTTATATTTATTTTATTTTGATTTATTTTATTATATCTTATTTTATTTTATTTGTTTTACTGATTTTATTTACTTTCCTATTTTTTCCTACTTACTTTATAAAACAACAAGCTCGTGACCAGAAATACAAGGAACTCAAACAAAAATCCCCAAAATTTATTTGCCCGAAGAGTCAATTTTAGACTCGAAACACATGTAGCGTCACAAATACCATTATGGACAATTAATGTTTCATATCATGTATAATTACAAAAACAATAAATATACACTTTAAAGAAAACGTTCATGGCTTCTCACACTTCTTGTATATATATAACTTGTTTGCAAGTTCCCTCCAAAATAAACTGCATTCTTTTTGCATGGCCTTGTTTCTAATAGCCATTACAAATGATGTCATACTAGACCTTTTAAAACCTTCAGCTTCCCAGGATGCTGACAAAGGAATTCTAACCACAAGGACACCACACTGATTCTTGATAATGACTGAAAAAGTCATAAGTACATGAAGAAAAATAACAAAATATGAACTTCAGGTGGTTTTTTTTTCTTTTTTTGATAAGCTGGACATTTGAAATGGTCTAGCATGACATGTGTAATGGCTATTGGGAACGAGGCTACACAAAAAGAATGTGGTTTATTTATTTTATTAATTTATTTTTAATATTTTTTTAATACTAATATAACAATTGTATAGCAATACTAATACATTAATTAGATCATATGCACTTTAAGATATCATTTCCTGTGGTGAGATATTTAATGTGGGTTGTTTTTGTATAATAATAGCTTCTAGAGTTTTGAGTCTTTTTTTGCATTAGGTGCTGTTGAGTATTTTCATGTTACTAATGAGTCATTCTGTGCCAAATCAACAAGGGTCTGATCATCACCAACTCAGATTTTTTTCAAATTTGATGCACTTATAAAGCTTCATGGTAATAGTCACTAAGTTTAAATATCAATATCTCATAGTTTTTTTCCCTATAAAGATAAATTATGTACCACTTTAAAGCACCTGGATACATCTAAAAGGTGAACTATTTATTTATTTATATAAAGGTTAAATAAGATAATTTGACCTTTAATTTCTCCAAAAGTGGATCTAATTATTTTTTAAATTTGACAATTTGTCTGCTTTATGGCAAGATATGTACAAATTTTTGTGGTTGATGTGGCCTGACACTGGTTTTACTGAGTTAAAATTCAGAATGGCAGATTTTGGTTTTTGCTAATATTTTCATATTTCCCAATATGGTAAAATTGTATATCTTTAGAAAGCTCTTTGAATGCTTATTAATGTTCATGTAAGAACTAGGATTATAAAATCAACATAATCTGTGTTATTTGTAGTTAAATACTGGCTAATTTGGTGGAAAATAAGCAACCTTATTTTTAGCTTTGGTTAGATATTTATTATACTACAAATATTTCTATGAAAATAATTATTTCAAAAAGTGTCATGAATTAATGTCAAGATACCTTTTTGGTACACAAAACAATCAAATTTTCAGTTTTTATATATAAACTAGCAGTATAGCCCGGTGTTGTTTGGGTGTAATGAAAGCTTTAAAACTAATCCATGGTCCTCGAGCTCAGACTCTTTGGACGTTGGCACGAAAGACTAAAAAGCAATAGTTCTTTCCAGTTAAAGCAAAACCGTAGACCGAAAGAAAAATGAATGGATGTAAATCAAATTTTGGTTTCCTGGTATCAATATCAAATTTTCTGCACTATTGTAAGAACTGCAACCTTGAAACTTCTGAATATTGTTTCTTATGTCTTTGTCTATGAGTGTATCAAATTTGATTAAAATCGGACCACTCCTTCTATAACCTGATTTTTTCGATTATGGATTTTCTATATTTATCGGAGGTACTGCGACACAAAACCTAGCTAAGAATACTCGCAGATGCTTATAGTACAACTGTGTAAATTTTCAAGAAAATTGGTTCAGCTGTTTTGGAGTCTATAGATAACGGATACACACACACACACACACACACACAGTTCCATTCATAAATAAGTTTAGATTTAGATGTCCTATAAAACAGTAATAAAGCAAAAGGTTCACAAATTAAGAAATACAGTCAGGTGGCTATAGCATTTTAACTTTAAGGTAAGGAAAAACAAATGTGTGAATAAAACCAAGAATTGTCCCCCCCCCCCCCCACACACACACACACTTTTTTTAATGGTTAAAAAGAAATCTTAACATGCATCTAAAGGATATATGTATAAATTTGGGGAGGGGAAGTTTTTTAGCAGTCGTTTTCTCAGATCGTAACCAACAATTTAACTTTAAAAAATCCTACAATTGGGGATTGTCCTCATTCTTCAATTCAAAATAAGTATGTTCTGGTGAATCAGATTAATTTATTTTTGTTTTTAATTTTGTGAAACAAATTATCTTAATAGATGGATATATACATTTACATATACATTTTAAGAAAATATTTAAAACAATCTTTTTTTTTTCTTTTTTTTTTTTTAACAAAAATTAAATAAATTAATAATAAACATTTTAATCCTTTTTAAAATTCAGAACAGACAAAAAAAAAATGTTGAATACACATGAAAATCTCTTGAAGTTATACAAGTTAGGGTGGAGAGTATAGTTCAAAAGTATGACCTCTTTGCTGTATTTACCTTGTTTATATAATTTTGTTGCAGTAAAATATTAACATCTGTTAATATTCTGTTGTATTTTTAGTACTGACTAAAATACAGCAAAACAATGTCTTTTACTTCAACCAAATGCATGAAAATTATAAACAAGATGCAATGCATCATAAAACAATACATTTCACATGTAGATCCTAGGAAACATGCAATACTAAAATATCCTATAGAAAATTAAAAACTGCCAACCTCATAATTACCAGAAACAATGCACCTTTGAAAACTTCATTGCACTAATGTAATTTATTAATTTCATTGCCTAATACAAGTTTGTGACCAATATAATAAAGAAAAATATCAAATATATTGGTCACTTGACAAGCTGTGTAAGTAGGCACCTGATTTAAGTTATCTTAGTTTAATAACAAATCACTTAAACACTCGTACCAAACCCTCCATCCCCATAAATCCTTGCAGATAATTTGACAGACAATTTTGTATATGCAGGTAGAGAGAAAAATGAAAGTGGAGTAGGACTAATATTAGACCAAGAGATGGAGAAATGTGTTCTGGGATACTGTCAATTATCTGATAGAATTCTTGTAGTTAAACTGATAGGTAAGCATTTGAATATACCCATTGTAGTAGTATATGTACTGACAGCACAAAGTATGGCAGAAAAAATTGTAAAGTTTTACAAGGCTCAATGCAAATTATAATTGGTATGGGAAATCTAAATGCCAAATTAGAGAAAGAGAGAGGTGGTGAAATGATTAGTAACTTTGAACTAGGAACAGGTGTACAGCAATCGACCAGGTAATAGCGGACACATGGTTTCAAGAAACACCAAGACATATTAAAGCCCACAAGGAGAAACAAAGAATCAAATTAACTAAATAATGATCAATAAGTGATTCAGGAATGCATTTTTACACTGTAAAACATACCCAAGTGCCAACAGCAGGAGTTACTACCTTCCAATACAATAGACTCCTGAATAAGATGTATATTGACAGCACTAAAAGCAGATGCAATGAACTAAATGAGAATGGAAATTCAAATTTAGACACATCAAGAGAAGCTTTGGTAACAGAAGCAAACAAGATCATCCCAAATAAAACCAGACACAAAAAAAGTTGATGATACAAAATATTTGACATGATAAAAAGGAGACAACAAAAAAATGTCAAGGTATGATACAGTATATATTAAATTACATAAAGAATTTAGAAAAAATGCAGGCAGGCAAAAGAGGATTGTCTCGATGGAAAGTGTGCACAGATGAGCATCATCAATAAGGTAGATATGCATAAAAGAATAAGAAATAACAGGATAAAAGATGTGCATATTGATAGGATGCATAAAATCAAAAGAGGGACCACAAATAATATAGAAAGAAAAATACTTCAAAGATGTGAGAGAAAAGCATGCAATGCACAAAACTATGGAAGGATCAGTCATATTAAAGTCTGAAGTGAAATAAGCACTGTAAAATTGAACAGAAACAAAACAGTAGGACCAGATGAAATTGTAATAGATGCTAGCAGCCTTAGATGATTTCAGCATTGCCAAAATTACAGAAATAATAAATGTGAGATTACAAGTGGTGATATACTGGAAGACCTAAAAAGATCCATTTTCATAGCCTATGAAGCCAGGTGCAAAACAAATGATAAACTTGATCAGACAATCTGCCTAATGAGCCACATAACTGTGAACATGAAAGGGAGACTAGCAGCGGCTCTGGAAAAAAGAGGGTTCGTTTGTGTCTGGCGTACAGGGCAGTAATCGGATCCAAAGAAAGAAGCACCGCCATCATATAGAAAAGAAAAAAAAAAATACTCACCACTGTCTTAATAATCCACCTTCAGCCCATTCTAAAGGAAAAAAGAGAGGGTCCCCCGAGTGGAATTTTTATAGACTGAGGAAATGGATTATGGGTAGAGTGTCATAGATAAAAACCCAACCGATTCACCCGGTAGGCAGTGGTGTCAATTTCTTGGCGAGAAGCTGAAGCAGAGAGAAACAGTGAAAAGGTGGAAGGAGGAAAGTGGAGGAGGAAGACGAAGAGGCGTAGCAAGAAACCAGCTGGGAGAGCTTTGGATTGAAATCCAACGGTCCCTGGTTCGATCCCTGGCTCAGTACTCATTAGAAGAAAGTGTGCAACAAGCTATTTCGGCGTAATGGGGGACAGGTTCGACCTGAAATTGATTCCAGAGTTCAGTGGCTCGACCCCAGTACTTGATTGGGTGGAAAAAGTGGAACTGCATTGTCTCTTGTCTGGTGTCAAAAACATTGAACATGTGATTCCTCTGCGTTTGTCCGGTGGGGCTTTCGCTGTGTATCAACAGCTCAGTGCTGAGGAAAAACAGAATTATGAGAGGATCAAGGCAGCCCTATACAAGCGTTTGCTATCGACCCCGCCACTGCCTGGGAGCAATTTGAAGCAAGACAATTACATCTTGGCGAAACTGTGGACGTATATTTGGCCGAGCTGACGAAGTTGACGGTGTTGTTCAGTGGGCTGCCCGAGCGGGCCTTGGCATATAAATTTCTGGCGGGGCTCCCAACCGGAGCAAAACAGCTCCTGCGGGCGAGCTCAAACATAACCTCGTTGTCCCTTAATGACCTGGTGGACCGGGCCAGAACCATGATGAAGGATAATTCCAAGCTGAGAGATCCGGTAATCGCCGCTGCACAATCCACACCGAGTTATGATAAACCGTCTCAGGGGCTTAGCCCGCGTGGTGGGGTTGTGTGTTATAGGTGCAATGGCCAGGGCCACATTGCAAGGAACTGCAGACGGCGACTGACAGCTGTTCGCTGCTACCGGTGTAATGAAACCGGACATATGGCCCGGGATTGTGCGGGAAACAGGGCCGGGGACAAGGTGCCGGCGTCGACCTTTCCCCAAAGCAGAAATTAGAGGCGCTTCCGATCATTCAGGTCTATGTCAACGAGGCATTGTGCTCAGCACTCCTCGATTCCGGGTGCTCCCTCACCATAGTGTTCGTGGACCTCTGCCGCACTTGGAAGGAGAAGGGTGTCAGGGTAACCACCATCAGTGGAGAATCGCGGACATGTTGCGGGGTGGGTGCGATAAACATCCGTACAAGAACAGGAAACTCGGCCAACGTCGAGGCGCTAGTAGCACTCAAAAAACCACTGAACTTTGACCTGCTTCTAGGCTATGATGCCATCAGAGCCCTAGGTGGTGTTCACATAACGCAGACGGGGGCAGTGCAGTTTCAGGAGAAGACCCCAGTGTGCGCAGCGCTGAGGATCGACCAGCCAGACTTTAGTGTCGAATTTGACCAGCACCAGAAGGCTTGGACCGCCTCATGGAAGTGGTCGGGAAATCAGGAGCCAGCAAAATTGCGGAACGAAGTAGCCGAGTACCATGTGCCCGACCAAATAAGGCCTGCATACGAAGAGGAGCTTTGTGAATAGATCAAGGATGGCTGGTTAATTCCTTACCCCTATGAGAAACTTGGACCTCCCAAAGGTTTGATCCTGCTGATGGCGGTTACTCAGCACAACAAAGCAAAAGTGAGGCCAGTGATGGACTACCGCGAACTAAATGCGCATGTTGATGCATTTACGGCAGATGCGGATGTTTGTGCCAGCAAGCTACGAGAATGGCGCCAGCAGGGTTCCAATGTGTCCCTGCTGGATCTAAGAAAAGCGTATCTGCAGGTCCGGGTCAGCGAGACGATGTGGCCGTTTCAGACGGTGGTGTTTGCCGGCAGAAGGTACTGCCTTACCAGACTGGGCTTCGGGCTGAACGTGGCACCCCAAATAATGAAGACCATAGTCAACGCTGTGTTGTCACAGCAAGAAACAATGAAAGAGGGGACATCGATGTACCTTGATGACATACGTGAACGAAGACGTTGTATCATCATCACGCGTAAGGACCAAACTGGCCGAGTTTGGCCCGATTTGCAAGGACCCGGAACATTTGGAGGATGGCGCCCGTGTCTTGGGTCGAAAGGAGCGGGGGACCTTGAAGTGGGGGCGCGGAACTGCAGTTCCTGAAGTACCCGAAGTCTTCACGAGACGAGTGGTCTTCTCCCTGTGTGGAAAACTTGTGGGGCACCTACCAGTGTGTGGATGGACTCGTGTAGCAACAGGCACCATAAAAAGGAGGGCAAGCGCAGTCACCAAAGACTGGGATGATGAAATGACGGACGATCTGTTGGTTCGCATGGTGAAGGAGACCATCGCAAGGGTAAAGCAGGATGACCCCGCAAAGGGAGACTGGTGCGTGCAGGGAGGCGAATTGAGTGTGTGGGTGGATGCGAGCTCTGTGGCGATTGGTGTGCTGCTGGAGAAGAACGGAGCTGCGATTGAGGACGCCTGCTGGCTGCGACCAACGAATGACGCTGCTCACATCAACCTGGCAGAGCTCGATGCGGTGACGAAAGGCATCAAATTGGCACTCCAGTGGAAAGTCAAGAAATTACACATACACACAGATTCGCTGTGCGTGTACCACTGGATATCGAACACACTGACAGGTAAGGCCAGGGTGCGCACCAAGGCGGCCAGCGAGATGCTGATCAGACGGAGGTTGGAGACCATAAGAAAGCTAGTAACAGAGTACAATCTGTCTGTGGATGTGGTACTTGTCACCTCAAACTGCAACCTCGCTGATAGGCTCACTCGGGTGCCTCAGAGATGGATTGACGCCGTGAAGAAAGTAACGGTACTGGCCCAGCTTCTATGTGCTGCCTCTGTTGAGGCGGCGGACAAAATCAGGGAAATACACCACATCAGTGGGCACCCCGGAGTGAGACGGACATGCTATTTTGTACAATTGACCAATCCGTCAGTGTCAAAAAGTGCAGTGAGAGCGGTGGTCAAGGAATGCCAAACATACCAGTCGATCGACCCCGCTCCAGCGAGATGGCGGAGGGGTCGGCTGGGAACAGACATGACTTGGAGCCGACTGGGTATGGACATAACCCATTATGGCAGCCAGCACTTCCTCACACTAATAGATTGCGGACCGACGATGTTCGCAGTCTGGCACCCGTTGGCAAGACAGGACTCCTCCAGTGTCATCCGTGAATTGGAATCCATATTTTACGAAAGGGGGCCGCCTGAAGAGATCCTCACGGACAACGACACTGCCTTCTGCAGCGTAGAGTTTAGGCGTTTTGTAAACGAGTGGGGGATCAGGCTCAGACACCGATGTGCATATGTGCCGAGTGACAACGGCATAGCAGAGCGGTGCCACCGAAGCGTGAAGAGGACCACAGCCAGGAAGGCGTGCACTATTGCAGAAGCGGTCTATAGATATAATGCAACATCGAGGGATGCTGTGACTGCTGTGAGCGCACCCGCCAATGCGATCCATCGCTACCGAGTGCGCATCAAGGGCATTGACGCGCGTCTGCCTGATCGGCGGGGAACAAGAGGGCCGTATGAATTAGGGGACACTGTCTGGGTGAAGCCACCCAATAGCCGGTGCACCATCAGTTTTCGAAGGGGACGAATCACCGGCATTGTCAGTGAGCAGGCCGTGCTGGTTGATGGTACTCCACGCCATGTGAGGGACATTCGGCCCGCCCTGAATACGAATCTGTTGATAAGTAGCGGCAGTGGTGAATCATCCAATGACGAACTGTGGATCCGACCTACGCCCCGCGAGTCTGATGGTCCGACTGCGAACCCCGACGCTGTTGCCGATAATTCCGATGCCACTTCTGAGAGCTCAGATGAAGAAATCCAGACAATCCCCCTTCGTAGGAGTGCCCGCAACAAGCGGCCACGTCCACCTTGCCACATGTGTGGTCTTGAGACCAGGGGGGAGTGTGAACATGAAAGGGAGACTAGCAGCGGCTCTGGAAAAAAGAGGGTTCGTTTGTGTCTGGCGTGCAGGGCAGTAATCGGATCCAAAGAAAGAAGCACCGCCATCATATAGAAAAGAAAAAAAAATACTCACCACTGTCTTAATAATCCACCTTCAGCCCATTCTAAAGGAAAAAAGAGAGGGTCCCCCGAGTGGAATTTTTATAGACTGAGGAAATGGATTATGGGTAGAGTGTCATAGATAAAAACCCAACCGATTCACCCGGTAGGCAGTGGTGTCAATTTCTTGGCGAGAAGCTGAAGCAGAGAGAAACAGTGAAAAGGTGGAAGGAGGAAAGTGGAGGAGGAAGACGAAGAGGCGTAGCAAGAAACCAGCTGGGAGAGCTTTGGATTGAAATCCAACGGTCCCTGGTTCGATCCCTGGCTCAGCACTCATTAGAAGAAAGTGTGCAACTGATATGAATTCTGATTTATAGACTAAAAATAAGACAAGAACAGTGTGTGTTCATTAAAGACACTGGAACGAGGAATGAGATATTTATAATCAGAATGATATCGGAACAAGCAATACAAATGCAAAAGGGTGTATGTGTTAATTCTCTAAACTGCTAGATAAGCTTCCTTTTTTTTTCTTTTTTTTTTTGAGAAAGATATTAGAATAATCCAGAACTTGTATTGGGAATAAACCACCTGCACAGACTGAAAATGAATTGAGTAAATATAAAAAAATTATAAGGAATGTGTCTTCTCATTGGACTTATTCAGCCTTTACAGTGAGGCAATACTGAGTGAATTAAGTCCTACAAGGATTCATTTTAGGTGGTTACAATCTTAACCACATAAAATATTGAAATGGCACAGTGTTGATAGCAAACAGAAAAGAAACTACAGGGATTCCTACAGAAAGTAGTAAAGAGAAGTGAGAAGAAAAGACTAAACATCAATTATAAAACTATAAAATGTATAGTTATTACTAAAAGGAACAACCCAAGATGTGAACTATGACTTTGGAAATACCAAAATTAGCAAGTACACAAATGGAAATGTCTACAAGTGGGTGGAAAATTCAACACCGAAATCTGAAGGTGCATTGAAATGGTGATAGTTGCTTTCCAGAAGCTATTAAGACACAGGAAAAGTTTCTTAATTCAGTATTTTTCTTTACTTCTGTTATGTAGTATGGCAGTAAATGCTGGACAATCTCATCACAAATGAAGAAATAACTTGAGGCAAGATATGAGGTTCTACACAAGGATACCACGAATGCCATGGGCTAAACAATTAAGTAATGGCAGTTTCAGGCAAAATGGAAACAAAAAGAATACTTAGAATTCAAGAGATAATTTCTAGGGCACAATATATTAAAATAGTAAATTATTTTTCTTGTCTATTCATTGAAAAATTTGATACTATTTAAAGTTAATTCAGAATTTAATATTACTTGTGGTATGGCTTATCTAACCCTTATATGTATTCTGTATTTAGGATTAACTGCATGTCAAGTTTTCAAAAATTGACAGTATAATAACCACAGAAAAATTGAAGGATACATTTGCTTACATCAATAATGTAAGAGTTTGTGGACTAAACTGGTCAATGATCGCAACCTTAAACAGTTCATGGTAGCTGTTAGCAAATACAACTTTACATTAAATAATGACAAATGTTTCTTTGGGGTGAGAACCCTCATTCTATAAGGGTACATTCTGAGTGAAGGAAATATGAAGCCAGATGCTGAGCAATTAAAATCTCTACTCAAGGCGCCAGATCCTGACAACATGCGAGCACTTCATGGGCATGTTTGCATATTACTTGCAGTGAAGTTCTTCTTTTTCAAAGATACAGTACAAGTTAATAGTTTCCCTACTGCTGTTAAGGTATTTAAAAAATTATAGTAAATGCTTTGATAATCACTATAGATCTGCATCCCTGAGGCAAAATGGTTGCCCCATTGCATTTTTTTTCTCAAGGGCCTGTCACATTCTGAACAATGAAACTCAGCTGTCAAAAAAAGAAGCTTAAGCCATCATAAAGGCAAAATGTTGCAGTAGACGCATTATCAAAAGTTAGTAGCATTATGTCAAGTTCTAATGATCTCCAAATCCTACATAATGAAGTGTGCCACCTAGGCAAAACTAGAATGACACATAGTATGAAGCCAAAATTTGCTTTAAATTGAGGAGATCAAGAAAATTACAACATCCTTTTAAATCTGTGCTGAACACAAGCCATGATTTTAGAGGCCATACCGTTAGTCCATTTTCATAAAAGCCACGCAATCCTTCAAAAAGCTAAATGTGGATTTCAAAAGTCCCCTACAATCGAAAACCAGAAACCAATACCTGCTTACTATAATTGATGAATATTCACAATTTCCATTCACATATCCGTGCCTTGATACATCAGCAAACTTGGTAATAAAATGTCTGCACTCCTTGTTCACCTTTTTTGCAACCAAGGCCACCTCCTAGAGTCTCTGGACGCTATTCAAACTCTGTTGTGCACTGCAATGTATGCAACATCACATGAAAAGTTTCTACTATTGCAAGGAACCTCACTCCCTTATGGTCGTTGCAACCTGGTACAGTCCTTCTGAGATGACAAGTTTGACATCAGTAAAAATGACCCACTAATTGAACAGTCAAATTAATACGGGCAAACCTGAATTACATATTTGTCCAGCAGTTGGGCAGGAGATGAGATACTGTGTTGGCACCTGCAGGAGTAAACTCTCTAGTGAAATCACACATGGAATCCCTGCAAGAACAAATGGGTCATCATTACTTTAGTTCTGACAAGGAATTAACACCTAAATATGAGTCTACTCTGAAATGGACACTGCTATTTCAAATTCATATGCAGTGGCTTACAAATCAAAGAATATTTCAAGTCAAAGGTTTATACTTCAAAGCCAGTTAGGCATGACAAGCTCAGACAAGTCAATGTCAGAGGCGGCTGTCAACAGCAAACCACCACAACATCCTCATAGGACTTGCAGTTTGTGCAATGACCCCCACACACACTTTGCCTACAAATTACAAGCAGGTGTAGGATTATCTCCCTTTATACGCATTCTAAGTTGAATAAAGCATTAGTTTTCTTACTGCATTAAGAAAATTATCAAGAAAATCAATGAAAAAGTTTTTAAAAATTTTGCAATTTTAGGATTTCATCAGACTAAGCCCATATAGATTTATGTTAGCTGCATGTTGAAATGCCTTCAAAAGTTATAATAAATTTAATTTATAAGTAAAGATGTGTACAGGCACCATTTTACCTTTAAAATATCAAATACCATAAATACCAAGTAAGAAAAATAATTCTTTAATTCAGTTTATTTGAATTTTATATAAACTCTGCTATAAATGTAATTATGATCACATTTACTGAAAGGTTTGAGTAAAAATAGGAAAATCTAATGCAATATATCATTTTCTTGTGGTGATGAATTAATGATCATGTTTTATTAATATTTACTCATTATCTTTGCTTATATCTAGTAAAAACATATTATATATAAAAAAAATCTTTGACAAGTGATTTTTATAATTCTATAATGATTGTTAAAAATTAATATACCTATAAAATGCTATCATAGATCAGGGTTTTAGATAAAATTCAAGAAGAAATATTGTTGTGGATCTGGGGTTAGATCCAATACACAACGCAGAGTAATATGGTAGAAAACGCAATATATTGAAGAGGAATATGTACAGTGTAGATATACAATATGGTTAGTTGAATGCAAGAGAAATACGAGATAATGAGATGTGAAACTTGGCAATGTTACCCTCAGGACTAGATTGCTTGGATACACTAACACTGTTAATGCTCTGTGGTCCACTAATGACTGCTACTATATATAGTCTTAAGAGTCCATATTAGTGTAAATAGGGTAGGTGCCCCAACAAATATACAAACTTGTGTTATGCATCTTGCTTATAACTTACATGAAAAATAAGGTGGAATGAAATAGACATATAGACATGAGCACATCTGTCTCTCTGAAATCTTTTCTCTTTGGCCTTTGTCAGTATGACATTTAAAAATAAAACTTAAAGCAGTAAAAGTTTTGTATCAATTTATGTATAAATTCAAACACATTACCTGTAACAACACTGAAAACTAAGTGTTATTGGTGACAAGGTAAATTTTCCAACTAAGATCAGTCTTACAAAACTGATAGGTTCATCTTGAAGCCAAGTCATAACCTTAGGTAAAATAATCTTAAACATGAAGCCTTAACTTCTATCATTGTTTGAGCTATTTTCATCCTTTCTTAGTGTAAAAAGAATTTAACAAAACATTCTTATGCAATAAACACGTCTTCATTTTATTTTTAAACAAAATAAAATTATTTCCCATTAGACCTTCATCAGCAAGCAACAAATACAATGTAATACAATTTAAATCAATGTAAGTGCCTAGGACTATTGCATATTGCTTTTACTGTTTTCTAGAACAATTAATAGCATATTCGTATTTGAATAATAATAATTTTCTTTCAGTTGTCAGATTGAAATTGATTGGCCTGTATATTCAAGAAATCTTAACGAAAATCATCCACTCTCCAACAGCATTCAAACATTGGCAGAAGAAACTGTCATTAGATCAGACATGCCTATACCCACTCAGCTACAGACACTGTCAATGATCAAAGATGCTTAATATACACAAATTCGCAAAACATTTGTATCTGTTTAGATCTGAAGTTTTTTCCTGACAAAAAGTTTAAATCCTGCTAGAGAGTGCATGTTTTTCTTTAATAAGATTTCTCAAATATTCAGGCTGGTTTACATAAATAAATATATTTAATAAATAAATGGAGTCTCTACTCAAATATGGGTGGGTATCCACTAAACAATGTTTAAGTAATAAAAATATATATCCTTTGTTCATTTAGCCACAAGATGTTATAATATTTGAAAGATTGTAAGGAATTTTTAGCATGAAACTGACAAATTTTTTTTAATCCAATATATACTATAATGAAAGTTTTGGTTTTTTTTGTCATGTCTTTCAATCATAAAACTTGAATCGTTAAATTGAGAATTACAGAGGTTACTATTTATGTACCCTAACTAAGCAGAACTGTGAGGCTAGTTCAACTGTTTTAAGGAAGTATAACTTAAAGCACAGTACTAGATTGGCGACAAGGTCTTCTATGCTAACAGTTTCTTTTCTTGCACTCCTTGCTTGTGGAACTCTCGTCTGGCTACATGCTTTCCTGCGAACTTTGATCTTCAAAAATTTAAATGCAATTGTTATCGACTGTTGAATGTCTGTTGTTCTCACTTATTCATAATGTTTTCTGTTTTCTAATTCTTTCATATCTAGTAATCCTTTGTATCTTAATGGTTTTACTGCCTTGCTTGGAGGAAATTTGATTTCTTAAAAAAGAAAAGTAAAATAAATTCAAATACAAGTGATTGCATTTAATAATATTTACAAAATTTCAAACTAATTTTTATTAAACTTTTTTGGTTTTCAACAGAAGAAAATCTGTTTATATACTTTTGAAGAAATTATTATTGCAAGCTGAATGAGTTTTTGTTGAATCTCTCACTTGAACTGATAGCAATAAAAGAAAAAATCAATGCACACTCTTCATTAATTTTATTGATATAACAAAAGAGTTTACTTAAAAAGTATATTAGAGAACTTTCTTTTTTTTTTTTTTACAAATCTTCTGTTTTTCCTTTTTATTTGAGTAGTATTAAAATATCTACATATACTAAATATATCTATTTTAATGTTTCAAAGCAATATTACCATGCAGCAGAATTAGCCATATTTTTAAAAACAATCAGATACTGTTTAAAAAAGTTTAAAAGTAATTGTAATTGAGAGAATAAATCAAAATTTCTTGCTCAATGAGAGCACCTTGTGCTATTTATGGCATTTTTCACTTTATTCTCTAGTGAATTGAAAAAATAATTGAATTTGCCACTGAATCATATTAGTGCATGAACTATGGTGACCTGAGATATTGAAACTTCCTAATCTTGAGTGAAGGAGTAGAGATATTAGATGGAGATAAATAAGGCAGGTGGGGTTAGTTGGGTTGGAAACTAATGAAAAAAGTTTGGTTTAAAAATATTAATTTGAACTTATAAAATTGTTATGAGAAAGGCATTGGGAGAATTTGAACCAAGATTCTATAAAATTCAGTAACTGAAATTCCTTGCCTAGACCCACAGCCAAGACAAGGAAGTTGTGATTAATGTGCTTACCAAAATTGTGCAAAACCACGATGAATTTAAAAATTATTTTAAAAACCTACCTAACAAATGTGTTTAGAAAAATTACTAAAATGTCTGGTCTTGAGTATTTCAGGAGCATAGATCACATGCAATACTAATCAGAAGTTCTTTGTTTAACAAAGGGGGTCTTTCTGTGGGTGCCTAATTAATCAAAGTCACCATTTGGACCATTATCCTTATAGGCACACACACTCACACACAGAGCTAGCTGCCAGGGACAATATTGCCATCCATTTATTTTTGCCAAAATTCTAGCAGTCGTAAAGTTGACAACATACCTCTATTTCACCCATAAGATATCTCTTGTTGCTTCAAGGGAAGAAAAGAATTTACTGAAATTGAAACACATGAATGGGATGGTTACATATTTTCTTATTAATAAATTGTTGATTGTTTTATCAACAGTTTGATCTCTCTTCTAGAGTTTCCTGCCTTTCTGGAAGGCTGCACAACAAACAAAATTCAATAGCCTGTTGGAATAAATAAGACATGTTGTATATGATTCAGTTAGGCCCACAATGTAAGGGAAGAATTCCACTAGACAACACAGATTTGGAGGAGGAGGAGATGAACAGCAGAAATACCACTCCCACCAAACTGTATGTAATGCTCGGGATCGTGATTACTGGCTAAAGTTTACATTAAACACGTGGTGACCAAAATCCTCCCTCAAGTATTATATTTGGTGGCATGATTTTTTAATCATTTAGAAAATCAATTATAAAGCCACTACTAGTTGTTATTTCATTTTAGTTGAAGTGAACTGTTATAACTTTTCTAATTTTCAGAAGGCCCTAGCTATCAGTCTCAAAAGAACTTGTTCCAAGACTTCCTTCTTCGAGCAAACAAATATGGAAGCTTAGATATCTTTGGAGGAGATCATTATGAAAAGAAATTAGTTTTGGTTGAGGTGAGTTATTTTTTTTTTTTTTTTTTTTTTTTTTAATCATATCACCCCAAGTAAGGCGAAAACGCCACTGATGCACAGGGGGCTACGAAAGAGTGAAAAGATTGGAAAAGAGAAAAACCGGAAACCACATCCTAAACAAGAAACAAGGGATGAGCCTCTTCACCTGTTCAATAGACGTGGGTGGAGTGTGAACCAGGCGATTATTCTGGCTTTAATAATTGTATTAAATCAATTTCAAGTAAAAAGAAAAAAAAGAATGTATTTTATACACTTATTGATTATTTAAAATGTTTAACTTTTCTCTTCAGTCAGTTAAGTGCCATATGTGATACATGCTTTGGAAAGAGACTGGGCAGAAGATTATCCTGCAGTAGGTTGCTATTGCTTTCTGTGGTAAACTGGTTGTCAGCCAAGGTTATAGAACCAAATCTGTCCTATTATTTAACCCATAACTGGAGGGAAGAGAGGGATTAATACTTTTCCCAAGGGTATTTGTGCATAAGTGAATGCAAGGAATTCAATTGGAATTCAAACTCGGCTCCCCAATTTGTCGTTCCAAGTTGATATCCACTGCACCACAATGCATATCCAACTCTTTTCTCTTAAAGAACCTAAAATTCAGCAAGCAATTATTTTTATTGAAATTTGTATTTCTTAGATATTTTTTTATATTTTTGAGTTTTAAATTATTGTAATATATTGTTTTTGAGACAAATATAATATACACTGCATATAAATAATATACCTAAACAGAAGACTCAAAAATGATATTCTTTTATATACCGATCTGCACAATATAAACAAACTGGCGCCATATTTATTATCAGCACAGTGATTTGAGCATACCAAATTATTAGAAAGGTTTAGTAAAATTACTAGAATTGAGCAAACAAAACGTTTATTAAAGTTGCACATGAATGTTTATGATCAAAAAAAGCTAAGATAATCAAAGAAATAACAGATACAAATAAAGGTACAGTTTTAAACAAATTAATAGGGAAAGTGCTTTCCCTGTTTTGAAATTACTTGAAGTTGACGATCCATAGAATTGGTTAATTGTAGGATGTCATCTGGTGTAATGCCGTGAGATATGTCAAAAATTACTTCCCACAAACTCAGCATTGCTCCTGAATTGTCATCCGTTGGCGTAGAGTCTTCGCTTCATGATGCTCCAAAGGTTTTTGATTGGGTTCAAAGCTGAGAAATTGCTGGCCACTTCATTTTTTGAGGTCCATCGAAGCCTGTTTCAAATATTCAGTAGTCTTGTGAGCAACATGTGAGGGAGCATTATCTTGCCTTTGCATTATCTATTTGGCCCATCAAGTGTTGCTCGAGTTTTGTCTGTGAACAAAACTTTAGAAAAGTCGATCTTCATATTGTCCTCTGCTCATTTCAATTGATTTTGAATGTGATTTCTCATCAATAGAGGCTTCGATACAGGTTTGACTGTTGTTGCTATTTCCCTCAGATACCAACACAGAGTACTTTTAGACACAGTAGGATCCCCAATGTGACTGAAAAGCTCTTGACTGGTAAGTCTGGAGTTCTTCATGGTCTCTCATTTAAGTCATGACATGAGACGACATGAAATAACCCTCGGCTTGCCTTTATCTGCCCTTTTGCATACTTGTATAGGGTTGACAGTGAACTTTTTCACTGTTTGATGACACTCTTCTATCATTTTAGAAATTTCTAGGGTAGGATTTACCTTTTGAGAGTTCTGAGGTGATAATTTTCTTTTCAGCATCACTTAAACTGCTTTTATGGCCCATCATTTCACTAAATTCTTATACTTTCCTAATAATTTGGCACACTCAAATCGCCATGCTGATAATAAATATGGTGCCAGTTTGTTTACATTGCGCAGATCAGTATGAAAATTTCAGTGATTGCGCAGGTCAGTGTTGCCAACATTGTGTGAAAATTTTATGTGAATTGATTGGACGGTTTTTGAAATATTAGAAAAAAGTTTTCTCGATAATAATTTGGCACGCAGTGTATAAAAGTTTATGAACTTTTAATCTGATTTTTCTCAACATTAGCCAAATGTCTTTATTAAACTTCAATAATCTATCAATGTACTTTAAAATACTTCTAAAATATCTGCATATATCTAGTAGATTATAAATTGTTATTTATACTTCAGACTGTTGTCCTCGACTTTATCACAATTTTTTGCCTGTTGTGCCCTGCAGCCTTCTTCATATGTATATAGATCTGGGCAACCTTCAGGGAATTTTGAACTGAATCCTTTATTTAATTTACAGAAGTAGTTCATGTCTCAGGATATCATGTAGTTATTATTTTTATTTAGTACCACTTGTCTGTTTCCATTGAGTGCAAGTACACGCTGCCAACACTGTTTCATCAAATTCACAAACCAATGCCTTATGACAGCACTTAAGGGCATTGTTCTGTAGGACAATTTGCTGTAGTGAACTTGGAGCCTTAAACTTAACCTACCTGCTGATTAGAGTTGCTACTATGTTATCTTTTGACTGCTGCTGCTGTGGTTGAAGTCATTTGTATTTCTGCAGCAATCAAAAATATGATGGGCAGCAGCATTATTAAACTATGGGACAATGGCCTAGTGAATTTAAGTATTGGTTTGTGAATTTGGTTACTTAGTGATTGAGAGTTCAATAACAGAGCAGTATTAAATAAAAACTAGACAATATCCCCAGACATGAGCAGTGGAATGAAAACAGTCTACACTCTAAATAAGGGGTTCGATCCAGAATTCCCTGTAGGTTACCCAGATTGTTATACAACAACTGAAACATTGTGATAAAAACAACAGATGAGAATTGTTCTCAAATATAAATAGCGTAAATAATAATTTCTCATTAAAAAAATTCAGACAAATATTATGTTGTTGCTATTTTATTTATCTCTCTAATAACCTGCTAGTAGTGTATTTCTATATGGAACAATAAGTTAACATAAAGATGATAGCTTGAAAGAGAAAGTCCAATGACAAATATATAAAAGAAAGAGATAAATCTGTTGTTAAGGGGCCAAAATAGGATTTTTAGATTAATGATAGATATAAGGAACAACAAATTTCTTATACTGTTGTTGCTGCTATCATTACTTGACACTATTACTGCTTTTTCTTCTAACTTTTTCTGTTTTCATTGTTTTTAGGATTACCCAAATATATTCTTTTGGAACCCATCTACTTTCCAAGAAATTGTACGGTTAGTTTTTCATATTTTATCTTTTTAAATATTTGATTTGCATATTCCCAAGCATTCAACATTAGAACAGAATATGCTTAGAAAACAAAATTAAAATGTTATTGATTCCAAAGGAAGTAAAAAAAAAACTAATGGTATTTTTAATTAGGAATTATATTTATAAATTGTTAGAAACAATGTTACTTTATGATAATCTTTGCAAACAGCCATATTTGTAAAATGCTACTTTTATATTCAGGGAGTACTGCCAGTAAAAAAAAAAAATGACTTCCATTGCCTTTTATCACCTTTACTAAATACATATTTCCCTATTCATTTATAGTATTCCTTTCATTTCAGGTTTTAAGTCTTCAGAATGTGATAGGAAACTTGGCAATTGGTCTAACTTTTGTTTTATTCAATTGTTATTTTTTTATAATCATATCACCCCAAGCAAGGCATTTTACTGCCACTGTTTTGCAGGGGGTTACATAGGGGGGGAAAGTTATGAGAAAAAGTGACAGGGTTATAGGGGGTGTCAGGAAGTGAGTAAGAGAAGGATGAGAATACTGATGTGAGTGGAGTGGATGGAGAAAAGAGCATGAGGGAGAGGATGCAGGTTAGTGAGATAGAAGATGACTATTGACTTTACATTTAAATTCTTGGAGATATTAGCTGTCGGGGAAATGGAAGGGAATTCCACAGGTGGGAAGTGCGAGAAAAGAAGCTGCTGGAGTAGAATTTGCATTTACATTTTATTGGTTTCACGGTAAAAGGGTGGGACCTAGTTGTTAATCTTATGGCTCGAGTAAATTCATATATAGGGGCACTCGGGAGCTAAGGGCATTGGAGCAGAAGTATTTGTAGAAGAAACACAGGGAAGCCACATTGCACTGGTGAGAAAGTGACTGTATCTGAGCTGCCAAGTCGAGATCAATCACATTACAGATTCTCTGTTGGATTTTGTCAAGGACCCCTAGGTGGATAGCAGGAGCACCTGACCAGATATGGCCGCAGTATTCAATGCATGGGCGGATGGTAAATTTATATATGTGCAGGATTGTTTCAGATGAGAAAAACTTCCTGGTCTTACACAGAGAACCGACTTAGCAGTGGATTTAGCTTCATTCCACTTGAGGTTTGTTGTTAGAGTTAACTCGAGGAGGTGCAGTATTTTGCTTTCAGGAAGACTAGCCTGATCCATGTTAATGGGGGGTAGGAGTGATTGTCTGTGATGGTTAACAGATAGTAGCTTTGTTTTGGAAGCATTAAAATTCATGAGCCATTTCTTACCAACCCCAGTCTGCAACATATTGGAGGTCCTTTTCAAGCTTGGCAGCAAGGTTTGCTTTGTCAGCCTCGGCAGATTTTTGATCAATGCAAGAGTAAACTGTAGTGTCGTCAACATATATGCCTACTTGGGATCTTATTACATCTGGGAGATTGTTAATGTAGATAAGGAAAAGCATAGGACCTCGAATAGATCCTTGAGGGACACCTGTGTTCATATGATAGTATTGGGAGGCATGTCTGTTCAGTACTACCTTCATTGTGCGATTTGAAAGGAATGACTGGATATAGTCAAACAATTGTCCAGTTATACGATAGCCTCGCAGCTTGCATAGAAGGCCAGCATGCCAGACTGTCAAATGCTTTGGAGATATCTAGGGCAACAGTTCAGGCTTCGCTGTTCTTGTCAAGAGCCTGGTGTATATACTCAGTGATGGTCGTGAGCATATCAGCAGTAGACCTGGTGAAGCAGAAACCATGCTGTTTGTCAGAGAAGAGTCTGTGGGCTGTGAGATGTTGAACCATCTTGGCGTTGATGATGGCTTCGAACACTTTGCCAGAAATCGGTAGGAAGCTGATAGGGCAGTAATTAGTGGGGTCAGAGGGTTCACCAGTGTTTTTATATATTGGAACCACAGAGGAGGACTTCCAGCAGGCAGGTAGGCAAGAAGCAGAGAAGCAGTAGTTATAGAGTTTGGAGAGAACAGAGGAGAGTTCAGAGGAGCATTACTTCAAGAAAATGATTGGGATTCTGTTGCTGTCGCTCACTTAATGGTGGTCAAGCTTTGAAATTATGTTAGAGACCATCGAGGGGGTAATGTGGATGTCATTCAGTTAGACTTCAGATACTCCAGACGAGTCCCGTTTCGAGTTATCATATGAAATTCAATTTCTGTAGTTACCAATGAAAGATATTTTGTTATAACCCTGGAATTTAGTAAATGGAAAAATTGTACTTTGGTTCTATCACTGAAAAAAAATGAAACATTTGTTTTCTAGGATATTTAAGTTTGACTTTCAATCAACATAAGATTCTTATTTAAATTTTAGCCCATTATCCTTTTTAACTATTTTAGGAAATATGTGGTGACAGGAAGTAGTCCTTTGGTGTTTATTATCAGTGATTCAACACATGGGAATTCTAACGAAAAACTACTTTTCCCTAAAGATTTTCAGGATGACTTAAATATTGATCATATAAGGTAAGACCTTTGCAATTATACATCTATGTTGGAAATTATTTTATAAAGATTGTTCTTTAAAATTAATTATTATATAGTAGGTCATATAGCCTCCATTAGGAAGCTGTATGATCTACTATATAATAATTACTGTTGCGTATTTATTTATGCAGGGTGTTCAAAAGTCACTATATACTTAGATTTTTCTTAAGATGTTTCAGTATAGAATACAGGAGAAGAATATGAATGAAAATTATAATGTATTGATGCAAATTGGCATCATGCCTATTAGCATCAATATAGGCTTGGATCCTTATTTTGTTTCAGAACGCTATCAGTTGCTCGCTTAAAATAGACTGAATGAATGCTGTTATTGCCACTTTCAAGTCATCCAGTGTGCACAAACAATCTCAACACACTGCAGACTTTGCTGCTCCACAAAGATAAAATTTGCAATTCACACTCAAACCTTGAGATTACATAGGGGTGTTACATGCAAACTGAGGCTTATTAAGGGACCACAATTTTGAATTAACATAACTCGAGAAATGGAACTATGCTTCATCAGTAAAAGATGTCACATCCAAGACATTACCAGTATTATCTTTGATAAATTGTTTAAACCATCTGCAACAGTATAGTAGCATTTCTAATCAATTGCTTTCAGTTCTTGTACTACCGTTGTTTTGTATGGAAGGAGCTTTAATTTTAGCCTGACAGCATCATGAGCAGTTCCAAGACCAATATCTTGCTGCTGTTCTAATTTTTGTAATGATTTTCTTGGATTCTGCTGTATACTATAAGAAATATCCATAAGTTTCTCTTGCTTTGCTTGTCTTCCACAATGTTTGACATCATCCACTGATCCTGTTTTCCAAAATTTATCAGCAAGGTTATAAACTGCATTGTAATATGAAACTGCTGTATCTACAGATTTATCAGTAAAAATGCTGTTGCACCAAATCTGTGTATCTACCGCCTTTTTGAAATATGTTTGATGAGAAATACGTTTCTTCAATTGTTAAAACCATATTGGTAAAATCTGAAATATAAAAAAGTATGATTAGAAAAGTGTACAGTAATTTTGCGAACACCCAGTATTACTCTTTCTAGTGGAAAGGGAGGTAAATCAACAAAGTAATAAATTCATGAATAGTGACTTCCCTTTGTCATTTTAATAATCTATACAAATAAAACATTTATCTTTATTTAGACAAAATTAATTCTGAAGTAAAATGAATCCTTTGATTAATCTGTTCCCTCACTGTTTTTAAACTGCAGTTTTATTTTTCAATCCTTTTTTGTGAGACATTCAGATACCTTTGTCTAAATGATTATTTTGCTTCAATTTCGTCTTGAGATAGGCTTTGTCATCACCATCTTTGATTGTCAGCTCTTATCTGAAACAGTAATGAAAACAAGTCACAAGTACCAAAACTAATTTTTTATTTATACATATTCATGATTTTCAAAATTCTAGAATAATTGTTTGAAATAAAAAATAAAAAAAAACAAAAAAAAAAACTTTAAAGTTAGACAAAATCTCTGTAGAATTTTCATCTTTTATAAGAGTATTAAAGAATAGCATAGTGTAATTATTTGATTAATGTAATATTTTTCACAAAATCATGAGTTTCAAATTATAATGATATTACTTATGCAATAACACTTACACATTTAAATGGTAATTTTAACTACCTTAATGTACACCTGAGGAATTGCTTGTTTTGAAAGAGAGATAGTGACAACTTACTCTAAAACTTGAAAAGATGTTGTCAGTATTACTGACACTCACTATGCAAAAGTGTACATAATCACCAGTTTCAGTAGAGGAAGACAGGTTTTGCTTGCTTATTACTTTCATTTCTATAGAGATTACTTGCTAATCTTGATTTTGAGATGCTTCTTAAACCATGAATAAAATTTGGGTGTTTGTTGAGCCTTTCAAGTGATAGCAAGTTATGTAGGTAGTGGGGTGGAAGGTATAGTTAGCAAGTTTATATGACAAATGGAGATAAATTTAATTTTATATAGATTGCCAATTTATTTGTGTTTTTATAGTTTCAATCCTGTTGCTCTGACAATCCTCACCAAAGTCCTTACACGAATTGCAACTCAAGAATCTATAAAGGCAAGTTGAAATGATTTCAAATAATCCAATATAGTTTAGGCATGTAGAAAACTAGAAAGCCAAATTCAGTTTAATTCTGTGGAGATTAATACAAGCATTCCCCAAGGCTCTCTTCTCAGTTCTACCCTCTTTCTGCTTTATATTAATGATCTGCCTAAGAACATACTCAGATCTCAAGTAAATAACTGAAGATGATACAACAGTGTATGTGTGCACCTTCAAAAGTCTAGATGTCAAGAGACTGGCAGCTAATCTCACCTCTGACCTGAATGGTTGTGGTGGGTGAGTGGGGGTTGAATAAAACTGGCTTGTAACATTTAATATCTTTAGAACTAAGCTAGTAACATGTCATCACCATCAAGCAGACCCTGAATGTTTACCTATCATGATGAAGGATTTTACTCTCAAGGAGGCTCCATGCTTTGAGCATCTCTTGGGATCCAAGTTCACCCCAGACACCAAGTCATACAATCTATCACTAAAGGAAAATACACTCAAATCTCTGACTCCTCCTGCCATTCTCTATCTTTGCAAGAGTCAGAACAACTGAAGATAGAGTATTGCTGCTCAATTCTTACTCTTCAACTTTGATAGAGCTCAAAAGCATTTATGAGCTTGTGGTTGATGGATTATTTTCCATTCCACAATCTTTTTTCCACTGACAAAATGTTGCAAGCTTCTCACTACTCTATTACTATTTCTGCAGCAAATGTTCTGGCAAGCTACATTCATTACTTCCGCCAGTTCAGACCTTCACAGCTAAGACCTGAATCATCCCCATTCCTATTTGTATTCCATTGATAAGAAAGATGTTCCATTCAGAAAGCTTCTTCCCTAGACTTGCTACTTTGTTAAACAGACTCCCAAGTAGAAGCTTCTGATTGCTACAATATTAATGTCTTCAAAGTCAATTGTTATCTTTCCTATATATTTTCATAATCTGAACTTCTTATGTCCTTTTCCTATGTTCATACAACAAACTCATTCAATAACCCTTCATCCTGAATGGCTATTGGTGAACAATTAGTAAAATATAAAAGAAATTTTGATTTGCTTGGGCTATGAAATAAAAATATTTATGTAGTTTATCAATATTTAAATAAAAACAAAACTATTTAAACCTTATCTGTAATTCTATTTTATGAAATGAACCATAATGTATGACTATTATTTTCAAATAAAAGAAATAACGAATTTTTTTTTTTTTTACTACATCTGAATAGAGTGCAGCTATTTGATGCATTTATTTTCAGGGACCTTATAAGTTTTCAGTTCCATCAAAGTTGACTTTAGAATCTCTTGCCATGTCAAGTAATGGAGATGTCCGTGGAGCAATCAATGCACTACAGTTTGCTTGTTTAAAAGGTAATTGAATTATTTTCTCTGTGTGCATGTGTGTAAATAAAGCAGTTAATGTTTAAATATGAGGTTATGCTTACATACTGGTTTTTGTACTTTATATATATAGTTGAATTAATTGTACGTTGTGACATGGAAATGTCTGTGTTTCAAGATAGATTCTTTTCATCAGGCAATGTTTGATGTTGGTTGTGCAGATGATTTACATTTAAATAACAAAAACCTTTGGTTTGCTGTGTGAGAAGATATAAAATTTACATGTGTGTTTCTTTTAACTAATCAGAGCAAAGATTCATTTTGGGATTTGGCCCCCAAAGAATATACTCACTTTTTCTCTTTTTTCCTTTTTTCCCCCTCCCTTCTTCTACCTTTCTCCCTTCTTCTTTTCCCTCCTTAACATTCAAGATGTCAACCTGCCTTTAACCTAATTTTATCATTTTCCCTTTTTTTTTTCCCCCTCTCTTCTTCCTTTAGTTTTATTGTCTTTGATGTAATATACCCGTTTTATTACCAAGAGTGTTCTTTCCACTTTATTATCATTTTTGGTCTCTCCATTTATTTGTTGTAAAGCATTTTTTTAATAAAAAAAAATTTTTCGTTGTAAATAATTTTGTTTTGATTTTATTTTGATAGTTTGTCAGTAATTGTTTTCCTTAAGCACTTGTTTGTTATCTGCCTGTTATTTCATTTAGATTTTACCCAGTTTCTAATGTGAACATTTTGCAATGTCTACATATGACATTTATCTCATTGCGTTTATTTAGTAGATTTTTTATTCTTAAGTGATTTCAATAATAGCTTTTTTTTTTGTATAAACATAATGAACATGGTTCATTTAAGGACTTACATGTTTTGGCTTATTTTAGAATTTTCCACTTTATTGTGGGTGTTTTTTTGTTTCCTTTAGATACCAATAATATTTCAATAAGAATGTTCTATTTTTGGATTTTTTATTATTAAATGAAGAGGTGTGCTGGTAAATTCACTGTTTAAGAGTATTTTTAGTACTTCCTATATAAATTTTTATATTGGGTTTTCCTTTGAAGATATTTCGCATTGATAGAGAATTGATTCCATTAGGCACCCGTTTTCTAATGGGCAATCTATGGGGTTTTTACAATTACATTTTTTTTTGTTTAAATTATTTTCTGTTATCCAGTTGTTTTTATTAATTTTTAAGTATTATTATTGTTATTTTTTTCTAGATTGCTCATACAGCTGTAATAGTGTTTTTATTAAAGATCTTAGTGATTTTTTTCTGGAAAGTGTTTTCTAATTAACGTGAGGAATATTTTCCCCAATTTATTACTAGTCATTTGGTTGAAGTGGGGTGTGTACCAGATAATATTTCTATTCCTATTTTTTTCTTCGGGGGTTACTTTTCTTGTTTACATATTTAATATTTGGGTTTTTATATCCAATATTTTTTAAGGCAATATTATAAAAATTGCTATGCTTATTAAATACTTCTTCATTAGCTGAATTTCTACTAATTCTGTATTTTATTGATGAGGGTACACGTTTGATAACAGATGGCGGGTGGTTAGATTTCGGGTGGATGTATAAAGGATTGGTATTTGTTTTGGTTTTTTTTTGTATTGTTGGTGTATATTTTTTTCTAGATCTAAGGTTACATCGAGGAAATCTACTTTTTTATATTTGTTTTAATTGTTACTTTTAAATTAAGATTTTTAAATTTTTTATGTATCATCTTTGTAACTTTACAACAAATAAATGGATAGACCAAAAATGATAAGTGGAAAGGACACCTTTGGTAATAAAATGGGTATATCACATCAAAGACAATAACACTAAAGGAAGAAGAGAGGAAAAAAAAAGGGAAAATGATAAGATTATGTTAAAGGCAGGTTGACATCTTGAGTGTTAAGGAGGGAAAGGGAGAAGGGTAGGATGAGGGAGGGGAAAAAAGAAAAAGTGGGTTAGTATGCATTCTTTGGGGCCAAATCCCAAAATGAATCTTTGCTCTGATTAGTTAAAAGAAACACACATGTAAATTCTATATCTTCCCACATACACAGTAAACCAAAGGTTTTTGTTATTTAAATATAAATCATCTGCACAACCAACATCAAACATTGCCTGATGAAGAGAATTTATCTTGAAACATAGAAATTTCCATGTCGCAATGTACAATCAACTCATAAGTATGTAATGATATTAAGCTCTATAATACTTATTATATTGAACACTTCATAATAAAATAAATGGCGGGGCAATCAAAATAGTAAAACCTTGAGTCCTCTTCACTTGAAGATATATATATATATATATATATATATATGAGTAAAAGTGCTTAATATCTGGCATGTCAGTTAACACCGAGTGGCATTAGTGGGTTTCTTGCTTGAACACAATCTTCAGATAAACCAATATATTATTTACATTGTTCTTTATCTTTATTCACAATGTTTCAGCAGTTGTATGCTCCAGCCTTCTTCAGGTGATATTTGTTGGAATTTTGAACCAAACTGTCAATCTGTATGTTGGTGTTTCTGAAGATTGGTTCGGTGATGTTTGTGTAGACATTCTTCCCATCTTTATTTCCTGAAATAAACTGACATGTAATCTTCACATTCCTGGTTTGCCTTGTAAAGTCTCTGCAAATCTGTTCCACCCAATGCTTGTAAATATCATGACAAGGATTGGTAAAAGTAAAGTTCTTTTCCTGTAGTTTGTTGTTGCCCTGTTGTTCATAGATTAGAATTGCAATTCTAATGTAAAAGCTGTCTCCTTTATTTTATTCATTTGTGCATTGGTGTACAATTGCACACCATAGATAAATTTTCAAAATTAACATAGGTATTACAAAGAATGCAGTCTGTACCTGTTGATTTGCTGCACTTTAGGACTTGGTGGAAAAAATTAGTTTTTTTTTCTTTTGAATATTGTTCTAAGTAGTTATGTTGTCCTGTCTAAAGCCAACAAAAGAATTAGCTGAACTCAATTGAGACCAGAGACTGCAGAAGACAGCCCCATTGAAATAGTATCTTATGTTCTAACCATCTTTACACAAATGATTATAGTGCCCAACACATAATTCATCCCAAATTTTCATTAGCATCAGATTCTCAGAATCAACTAAATAGGTTATGATTCAAATGTTTTCCTCAGTGTGACTATATTTTTAGTATTGTCCTATTAATTTAATGATGTAGGTCTGCTTTAGTTCAAGAGTTTTAACGGATGTGCAGGTGGTGTAATGTATATTGACTCAGAATGAAAAATCGGAAAGTCTGGCTTGTTACCTTCACTTATACACAAATACCCTTGGGAAAGGTATGAATCCATCTCCTCCTACCAGTTATGGGTTAAATAGAATGAGAAATTGGAAAGTCTGGTTTGTTAAATTTACTTACATGCAAATACCATTGGAGAAGATTTGAATCCATCTTCTGTATGGGTTAAATAGTAGGTATTGTATCAGAAAAATCAGTTATTCTCAAAAATTTGTTAATCCAATATTCAATTACAAACAAAAGAATTGTTTTTTACAATCCAAAATAAGTTTCAAATTGAAATGACCCACAAACCTATAAAAATTCAATCAAGGCTTTTAAAAACATTTCAAATTTTATTAATTGACATTATAATCTCACTTTTTAATCATTTTCTTTGTTGTTGATTTATTTTTGTTTCTCTTACAGAAACTACAGACTTTGTAAAAATATATCCCCAAGGACATGCATTTAAAACGAGATCAAAATCCTGTTTTTCCAAAGTCAAATGCAAAAAATCTGACAAAGATAGTTTGAGAGACTGTACAGATTCAGTACCTTGTATTGGGGGAAAGGATACGTCTCTTTTTCTCTTACATGCTCTTGGAAAAATTCTCTATTGTAAAAGTAAGTACCTTGTCTGTGAATGCATTAGTAAAATAAATAATTCTTTATTTTCTGCTACTTCATAGAAATAGCATCAGAATTTCATTTGTTCATATATAATTGTGTACACAAAAGGAAATTTATACTAAGTGCTATTGTGATTAGGACAGCCACATAGAAGAGGAAGGTGTGTGATTATATCTGTCTTGAGATTTTTGTGTTTTATGACCATTACCAGTGATTAGGTCTGTGAGATTGGTGAAGTACCCAAAAGGAAATAAAATAATAAATAAATGAAGACTTATGGGACCAGGTGACAACAAACAGGACACAGAGGATTTCTGGTTACAGATATATATTAACAGTTGGAATTGAGGGCAGTTCTGGATCACCCTTAACAAGGAACAGGCTGTCCTTAAAGTAATGCCAGGTCCTGCATTACTGGATGATCACAGACCATGGAAGTAGTTTGATGATACTCTTTAGAATTGCCAGCTACACATCATGATGTTGAGATAGCAAAGGAATCTTTGCTATCTCAAGAGTCAAGAGTAGAAGAGTCAGTTGAAGAGAAAAGCTGATTTTTTGTCTGAGATATTAAAGTAGCAGAAGTGTCACCTACCTATCGACATACCCAACCATGCAATTGAAGCCCTGAATAAACAAGAAAATATATTATGGATAGGATTTTATATTTTTATTTCTTTGTTTCCTTCTGTACACGAGATGGGTCTCTTTCAGTTTTTGGTGCATGCCAATAGATACATCATGAGGTTTTATATGTTCAATCAGGGAAAAGCTAAGAGAGAGCCCCCATTGTATGTTTACTCTACAAAACTCCCTACTGAAAATATTTCATGTTAGATAATGTTAAAGGTATTTGATAATAATTTCTTATTTTTGTAAATAAAATGTAAAATACTTGTTCAAAAATGTATTTTTCTATTTACAAAAATAATAGGAATTTTAGAATAATAATTCTGAAGCAGGTATATATAAAATAAACTGCCAGAAATGCTCTTCATTATACATTGGGAAAATTTTCAGAAATTAAAAAAAAAAAAAAAATTATCATTGAACACAAAAGGGATCTTATACTCAACAAATGCTTTAGTTATATATAGAAATAAAGTCAATCATCAATTTTAATCTAAAGAATGTCACTTATTAAAAGAGAAACTTAGTTGGAAAATTCTTGAGTGCTGCTATCAAATCTTATCAAAATATAAATTTGCACCAGTTTTTTTTTCAAATATCACCAGTCCTGAAAGAATTACTAGTTTCTCAAGCCAACTACATGACTATAAAAATGTTTAAAAAAAATAAAACATAATTTCATGTTATTTAAAATATGTAACACACAAAGTAATTCTAAACTAAAATATCCAGCAGCAAGGCCTCTGATTGGGAGGTTGCACAGAGCATAGAACCACCTCTTAATTGTTGTTGTTCCCAGGTCCACCCTGACCTGGAGTGGTAACACCAGTTAGGGTCCCAACTATGGGCAAATGATTAACCCTCAAACTGGAGTCAAAACACCATGAAAGTATAAAAATAGACTTTTATAGTTTTTCTTTCAAAAATGTATATTTTTCTATAAAAGTCTTTTTATGTATATATTTACATAAAGACTTTTATAGAAAAATATACATTTTTGAAAGAAAAAAATATTACCATAACACATTATTGAAGGAAAAAAAAATTGATACCAGCAGTGCATTTTTTAATACAAAACTAGGAGACACCTTCCGTTTTCTAAAATAAAAAAAAATATACAAAAATTTAAAAACAATTTTTCATCAAAATCTGAATAAATAAAACTTCTCACTATAACATTTTTACCTTCCCCTATGTAGCCCCATGCGCAATAGTGGCAGTAGAATGCCTTGCTTGGGGTGAAATGATTAAAAAAAAAAATCATTATAAAAAATCCTTAAAACCTCACATTTTGGCATTAAATAATCCACAGAGGTTGATATGCCATTAAACAAAACTTAAACTAAAATAATTTAAGTATTAATTTGCATAAAAAAAATTTCAAGATAATCTTTTACTCACTTTTGTTTATTAAGCATAAAAATGTCACTTAGCATCCTCCATAACTTACATGGACTTTCTAGCTAACTTGATGAATATTTGAGTGTTTCTTAAATTTAAAAATTTTGAAAAACTAACAATTTTGCTCATCTATAAATACTTATTACAAAATAAAATTTCTGAGTTGAGGAAATGTCAGCTAAGTTTCCTTTTGTCTGTCCTTTTACAGATATATGCTATCTAAAATTTTCATAATCTTCAAATTTCTTTCAATGTTAAATAAGTGTTCAGTGTTTTAAGTGAATCCAGTAATTCTTGAATTAGTTTTGTTCTTTTACTTTTATCTTTTGCATTTGCATCCTTTTCATATTTACAACTATTTTTATACTTCTTGATAATTTTTCAAGCTGTAATTTTTGAGTTGTACTTTTAATTGGAATATAGTTTCATCACAGGTGTGTGTGTGTGTGTGTATATATATATATATATATATATATATATATACTTTTTTCATTGCTAAATAATTGATATTTGAAAGTTTTACATGAGCTTCAAGTGTTTACAATTGGCCAAGAAATTTGTAGTAAGTTAACAAAATCCTTTTCCTCTTCAGCCATTTAAGATTTATTATTTTTAGTTCCATGTAAACATACTTTACATGCTGATAAATATGATCTTAATTTGCATAGTAGGTTTTTGGGTAAAATATTCTCTTATTAGCATTATTATTCAAAAACCCTAACATCTTTGTGAAAAAGAACACACTTTTACTTTTAAAAAAAATATTTTAATTTAGAAAATGTTACTCTTGGGTTAAAAAAAAATTTTTTTCAGAAAAAATGACATACTATTTGACTATTTTTCAGTTATAACTTGTTTTGGATCTTGTTAAATTTCATAGCATATGTTCAAACATTATTAATATCAGTTTTAAGAAAATGCTTTTAATATTATGGCTTTTTAGATACCAACTTGTTGACATTGAACATAAGTAACAATGTTTTTAGATTTGTTTATCTTCAGATTAAAAATGAAGGTTTTTATAGATGACTTAATTGTTTCATAAACTCTAGAAAATATGGTTTTCTAAAATATTAACATTTCTACTTCTAATGAATCTATGTAGTCCTTTGTAAGGTACAATTTATTGATGAAGATAATATGAGAATGGTAGGTATGATTGTAATTGTAAGGATAAAGGAAAATAATTTATGGCACTGATATTTAGGGAACTTAAATGATTACCTGGTTGCTTATTTTAGTGCATAATTTTACTTAATAAACTCCATGTGACTCAATAGTCATTGCATTATTTAAACAACTTAGCCATAGATAATCAACAGTACCTTTTTATAATCATCTGTCACTTATATTATTACCAAATAATACTGTTTTTACATTTACATCAGTAGCAAAGTAATTGTTCTAAGTAACACTATTAATTGAAATAAGTGTTGCATAATTTATCGTAATTTTCTAGTTTAATTTGTTTCATAAAAATGCTTAGAATTATTGTTTTGTATACATGTCTGAAATATTTGAAAATGAATCAAATTCAACATATTTGAATTTCATGTTTACACTAAATTTTCATTTAATATGAGAATAAACATTCAGTGAAAATTAATAATCTATAAACGTTACTTTTTTCTTTTTTTCTTGTATTTCTTAGGAGAAGAATCCAAATCCCCTGAAAATCACAAACCTGTTCTTCCACCTCATCTTTCCCATCATGAGAGACATCCATTAGTTGAGAAACCAGAGTTGAGTGCATGTTTTTCTTGTTCCTTTTGTAATTGTGGATAAAATGTGTTGGGTTAAGTCTGAATTTATCAATTTTCTTCTACCAATATTTAATCCTAATGAAAGTAGACCTCCCCATTTCCATAATGTTTGCATTTTAGAAGGTAAAAAGAAATATAAAATTATTTTTCTTTATAACTGGTTATGATTTCAAAACTAGTGTTTAGATTACCTATTTGACAATGAATTGCTATGATGTTAATTGTATTGATATTTCAAAATTGTTCAAAACACACTCATATTACATGTCACATTTGAGTAATTAGTAAATGATAAAAATTAGCATTAAATTTTAAACATCAATCACAAATATTCATTACTCTTGAATTACAAATACTGGTAATTTAAAAGGGTATTTTTGCAAAGGAAATTCAGTTTTAAAGTATTTTAAAATACAAAGATTAAAGCCTCTTAGAGTAAGACCTATGCTCCTAACTTGAATATTTACTAAGAATGTAACAACACTTCAAAAATAAGGCTATTCATATATATATATATATATATATATATATATATATAATCCACATACAAGCCTGTTTCACTGTATCACAGCTCATCAGTGTGGCTAGACACATCCACTTGCTTCTGGCTGGGATCAAAGCCTGACTGATTTGGTGACAGTCAGAGTTGCTACCTTCTAAGCCATAGGCGCATGGAATCAGAGAAGGTAAATTTCACTGTGTTGTATATATATATATATATATATATATATATATATATATATATATATATAAGCAGTGCATATACACGTCAGTCACTGAAAGAACTCGATTCGTTTCTGAAGAGTAATGCATATATCACAGAAGTGGAAACTCTTTTTAAAATTTTCTTCTCTAGAGAGCTCAATTGTAATGATAGAACCTGTCATATGTGACCAAACCCTACTGCCATCAAAAACTGGTCACATACAGCAGGTGGTTGTTCAGTAAAGGCTCATGGTCATGGCTTATTTACACCAGGAACGTACATTCCACTCACCAGAATGTATATATTAGAATTTTACTAATCTGGTAATAAATAAATCAAAGCATAAGAATATGGCCTAATTTTGAAAAAAATTTATTCAGCATAACTAATTTTGAAAAAAATATTGAAAACATATTTACAATGGTGTGGTCTTTAAAAGTCAGTTATTGCTTTCTTTTTTGTGCCTGTAATAGTATGAGCCATTTCTTATATGTAGGTTGGAAAAATTTGTCATGTATACAGTTTCAATTTTTTCTTAGAAGTAAGTGATAGTAAAAGAATAACAATTTTGATATTTAAAAAATGCTACTCTAATTGAGAGGAAACAATTTATTAAGACATAAATATTTAGAAAGTACTTCAATTGCTCGATCATCTACAGTAAATTTGCATTCAAGTTTATACAATGTTTCACCATTCTTGGCAGATCTTCTATTATCACAATGTGGGATATTTAATAACAAAAGTGATAGAAAGGAAAAGAATCCAAATGAAAACGTGTTTAAGAAAAAAAAAAAAATTATATTTAAAAATTCCCAGCATGTCTCATTCCTGTGCTTGTAGAGTCTGTCAACATAAACTTAGTATGATGAAGTCCTAGAGGACAAAATTTTCTCAAACTTCTTACCCCTAAAATTATTTTTGATGTATAAAGAAAATCATATATCATTATCTCATATATAATAACACATTATTTTTAGTGGATAGCACATATTTTTCTTTAACAAGATTTCTCAAATATTTAGGACAGTAGACAAAAATAAATACTGTTTAATAAAGTGTCTACTCAAATACTAGTATCTATTAAAACTAACATTTAAGTAATAAAATTCTGTTGGATTAATAAATAAAAAAAAATCTTTCTTTTTTTTTTTTTAAGAAATTGCTTTATTTACATTAGGAGACTAAGGAGATATGTTTATTTCAAGAGTTGGAAAAAATATGTGTTGTAAGAGAATTAAGATTTTGATTGGGCATCAACATACTTTCTTAGCCGAGAGGGCAAAGCATGTAAGATTGAAAGACAGTTTCACCCAGGAAATGCAAGTTCAAATCCTGTGAAAGAGTGCATATTTTTCTAATACAATTTCTCATTTATTCAGGCTGGTAGATGAAAATAAATACTGTTAAATAAATAAACAGAGCATCTACTCAATATATTGTGGGACAATATATTTTTTTGATTCATTGGGTTTGTCAAGAGAAACCATTTTTCTGTTTTGGAATATTTTAGGAGCCTTTTGTTTCAAAAGAACAATTTTTAGGGTAAGATGTATAACAAAGATTTTGCAGCCCTCCCTATTTATACGAAGAGAAGAAGTAAATTGATAACACTTTCAAGCTTTAATGAAACTTGTATAAAACAGATTGCTGGCCAAATATACAAATTTTTTTGTATGTATGTATATATATATATATATATATATATATATATATATATATATATATACACACATTTATATAGTTTTCAATGTAATATAACAGAGCTATTAAGAATGTATTAATAAATATACGTATCCTACATCTATAGCATAGCTCGGGGTATCATGCACTATACAATAGGTACTTCCAGTCATTTCAATTCTCAGTTTTAAAAAATCTTACAAAAATAAAATACACCTCACTGACATATTTTCTTCAAATTACCAAATTTAAACTTACTTTAAGTTGACTTACTGCCTGAAATGTTTAAAAAAAAAAAACATTTCTCAATTATGGTAGCCTTGTTATCACGGCTGTCATCACCTCATCAGCAGGCGATAATGGATGATTTTACTGTAGCCTGCCAAAAGTATGGAAGATGAATTTGGTATAAATCTTATTCATACAAATCGTTTTTTTTTTTTTTTTTTTTTTTTTTTTTTAACTGTTAAAATTAAAAATTTAACAGTTTTCAGCAATTATCCAAAATTTTATAGAATTTTAGTTAAGCTTTGTAGGTTTATGTTAAAAGATGTTTTATGAAAAATAAAAATAATATAAAACTTTCTTTTAAAAAAATTTTACAATTTAATAACAGAATCAAAATAATAGCAGAGGTAACTCAATAATTTATGAAATGTTATGGCATTTATTTTTATTTTTAATATCTATTTTTCATATTCTTTTTAGGTACCTCCACAAATTGTGAATTTCACAATTACTTTTTCTTTTTTTTTTTCTTTTTTTTTTTTTTTAAACAAAATTAGGAATTAAGATGTAAAAGTTGCTTTAAATGTTTAAGGAATGACTTGCAAAACAGGCTGTCGAATTTTATAAACATCTTGAAGAGACTTGAATCAGAATCAAAATGCGGTTTCTGTTGTTTTCCATGTAAGGGGAATAATCCAAAACACTTGTTAACTTCTAAAATCAATACAACCCCTATGGAACATTGTACTTAAATGAACATAGTTATTTACACTCAAAAAAAATTTTTTTTACTTATTTTGAAAATATTGGTGAATGATTTTTATTAAAACTTTTCAATTTTCGATAATCATCAATTCTTAACTAAAAAAAAAATTAAGACAACAGTGCCTTAAAAGATTTTAAAATATTTTAAAAATTTTATGAATTATTATAATAAAAAAAAATGAAAACAATTTTTTAAAAATTTTATTAGTAATTGAAAAAAATTTTTTCTTCAGACTATGTCCTTAATCATTATTATTTATTCCAGCAACTAAAAGCTTATCAAATTAAATTATATCAGTTTTATTGCATTTTTTATTTTATTCTTTGGAGCAGATTTTTGGATAGTGTCATAAAATTTAAAATAAAAAAAAATAGATGATTTGTATTCCCCGATGAGTCCTACGTTTAAAATAATTTAATTCATTTGTGAATGAGTACTGAAAGTTTCATTAAAATCCGACAATTATTTGTTGCGAGAATTTCCAAATTAATGTGTTTGTCACCGAAAAAGTGACTTACGTAAAAATTACGTGATCGATTGTAAACAGTCGTAACATTTTCTGCAACACTAACTCAAATCAAAACAAAATTTTCTGCCAAAATTTCGAATATGTTAGAAGGGATTAAAAAATTTAAAAAATAAAAATTACTTTGATCTTTCCTCTTAATAATATAAACATTTTGATGGAAAAAGTTTTGGACCTTATTCATACTATGCTGTTGTTTTTTTTGTTTCGTTTTTTTGCGATTTAATGGAGGTGCATATTATGAACTGAATGTTCTGGGATTGGAATTTTTGGTTCTCGTGTTGTTCATGGTAGTTATATATTATAATGCTGGGATTGTATTATATAATTTAACTGGAAAGTAAAATCTCAAAAGTTAACAGGTAACATGGTAGAATATTTTTAGGACAGTATATGTTTTGTGTCTATGGGTCAAGGAGGATTACTTGTTTTTAGCTTAGAGGAAAACAAAATAAATTAATAATAATGTAAGAAATGTAGATCTTTTTAGACCTTTTGCACAGTCATGGAACTTTGAATCCATGCTACAGACATAGGATAGTATGTATATTTATTAATATGCACACATACATTACTGACATATGTTATCTTTAAAGAAGACTTTTGTCTGCATCTTCAAAATAAACTTACCATTATACTTAACACAATGTGTATAAAAAAAATTCAATGCCTGTTATGATTTATCATGTCATGATATGAAAATTACCAAAATTGCTTGAAAACATAGAAATGCATAGATATCAATAAAAAGAGAAATGCTATTGATAATTCTAAGAAATTTGAAAATATCTGTATGGATCAGAACTGATAATCTGATTTATATACTTAAAATATAAATAAAAATAGTCTCTTTTAAAAGAAGTTTCACTGAAACTTAAGCTAATTACCTCCCTCTTCACAAAATATTTTCATATTTTCTTTGGTGTGAGGGGATCTAGGCAGAAATATACCCCTGTTGTGACCCCCCCCCCCCCCCAAAAAAAAAACAGGTAATCAAAACAATTGTGATGTAAAATAAATAATTAATTTGCATAAAAACAAATGCTTGTTTTTATTTGGGACACTTCTTTATTATTTTTCTTCACAAAACTCCAGTGTACTTTTTTTTTCCTTTTGCAGGAAGTGGTTAACAAGTCACACACATCAGGTGAATTATTCTCAGCATTTCTGCAACAAAATTATGTAAACTTTTTTGAAAGAATTGATGATCTTGAACAAGCCAGTGTATATTTGAGTGATGCTGACTTCATTACTGTTGATTGGGCTGTAAGTTGTTTTTTTTTTAATCGTATCACCCCGAGCAAGGCGGTAACACCACTGATGTGCAGGGGGCTATGTAATAGTGAAAAGAATGGAAAAGAGAAAGCCGGAAACCACATCCTAAACAGGGAACAAGGGATGAGCCTCTTAACCTGTTCAATAGATGTGGGTGGAGTGTGAACCAGGCACTAGTATATTTGTCTGTTTTGGTTCATGCTTTAGTCTTTGTGTCAGTTACTTCCACCTTGAACAGTGGAAGTAATTGACAGGTACATCCGGCCATAGGTAAGGTCAACAAAAAGTGACAACCATCATGAAAGGCAATGGCCCAGGAATGATGTGGTTGACAGATACATCTAGGCATAGATAAGTCAACAAGAGACAAGAGTGGTTGACATACATCTGTCTGTAGATAACGTCAAGAAAGCGACACCCCAAAAAAGTAAAAATGCGTGGAAGTTTTTATAGTTTAGAAATTTCAGCTGAAGAGACAGACTGGCTAATGACTCTCAATGGGTACTTTGTGCATGCAATCTCTCTCCGGCTGCTCTCCTGCTCCACACAAGCATCACTGACAAATAAAAAAAAATATAAAATTGTATTTTTTATATGCATGTGTTCCTCTTGGTTGTCCAGATCCAGCAGCAGCATATAACATTTGAATGCTGACTTTGCAAAATGACCAGACATTTTCACAAATGCATGTAATTAATCTTTAAGGATGTAAGCAACATTACTGTTCCCATTTCATAAACAATGAGAAAATATAAAATTCCTTTTTATATTTACAAATGCAAAAAAAGTAATTCTTGGTTTGACATACCTCATAAAAAAACATTGATATTGGCATTAATTTCAAGAAGCAAAAGATTGTTCAAAAACTGGTTAAAATACTAAACTAAGTATTTAAAACAAATGATTTTCATGTTAATATTTATTCTAGAATATCCTTGATGATCCTTACCAATGCTGGGAGGAAATATTTTAGAATATTTGACTGTTAAAATGCAAACAAAATAAATATCAATAAGTTACCTTGTAGAATATGAATAATATTGATATAAAAAACTTTTACAATCTTTTCAGAAAAATATTAAAATGTTCATTTTCATTGATGTTGTAAAAAGCTGGATCAGCTCATTTATAAATGCCATCAAAAGCTCTTTTAAAAATATATTTTAGAATTACTAATTTCCGTTTGTAAAAAAAAAAACAACTCAAATATTCCCATAGTACTTAAACAATCTTATAACAGATTATTTAATCCAAAATAATTTTCTTTGCATTTTCATAGACAAGAAGTGCACTCCAAGATTATACAATATCCATAGTGACAAGAGGAATAATGCACAGTAACACAACCATTGGAAAATCTAAGGGTTCTGGAGGGAGACAAGGAATGGTATGGAGACCATTACACAAACCAGAGTATTTTTCAGTTCAAAAGAAGGCAGGTAACAATTTGGAAAATTTTTACTTTGACATGTTTCACTGGTGAGCTTTTGGATTAATAAATCTAGACACAGAAGTCTATGGTTCCAAGACTAAAGAGTATTATACATATATTATAAAAGAAATTATACGGCAGGTATGTGTAAGACTAACAGGAAGTTTGAGGAAGATAATAAAGGGATATAAACGTAACATGATAGTTATCAATGTGGAAAATGGAATCAGCAAGCAATGTTCAAATTTTAACCTGGTCGTTTTCATTAACTTTTGCATTTCTGAACAACCACTCCATTATCTTTGCCAAAAATATGTATGCCAATTCACAGATAATAAAGAAAAGTAATCTATGGAGAGACATAAATCCTGAAGGGACATGGTATTCAAAAAAATAAATGAAGAAAAAGGTAAAGGATTTAGGACATTAATTACAAGGAATTATTGGAAGTCATGGTAACAATGGTAGATCTATTTATTGTTAAAATAAGCATATAATAGAGCTGTAAGAATAGAAGTTGATTTTAGAATTATCCTGTTAAAAGTGAATTAGAGGTAAAAAAAATGTATTGAGTAACAATTTACAAGTTACAGACATTGTTGTGAGTTTATTTGGCTGAGAAGAATATGGCGATTGGTACAGGAAAAGGTAGATGTCAAAAGGAGACTGCTTTTGTAACATTTACAGGTGGTTTGTTTTACACAGGATGAAGAAAATATTTATTTCACAATATATGATATAACTAGTATATATACTTATAACTATATATTGGTAATATCCAATTTAAAATCAATTTGCATTGACAGAAATACAAAATTAACGAGATAATTTGGTAAGTTAATCAAAATAATATTTTTCATTATATATAAAATGATGTAAAAATAAAAATTACCTGGTAAATTTCTCTGAATGGATAAGTAAGTATAAGTATTTAATGTAGATTCTTCAATATATATTTTTTTTACAATTTAAAAAAAATATAAATTTTTAGCATTTAGTACTGGTTATTGAATTGCCTTAGGAAAAATCAAACAATAATCTCTGAAAATATATTTAACAATATAATCCCATGTTTTCTTTTCATATTGAAATTATACATCTCAGAAACTAATATCAGGATTATTCCCAAAGAATTCATACAAGTTTTCAATATAGCAACACCTAATAAAAAAAAAAAATAATTATTGAGTATCCCGTGGAATTTTTAAATTACCACAATTTTTCAAAATATTTTCATATTCTTGAAAATAAAAGCTTATAAAATATTTCTTCTGTGGGATAATCTTTTTTGTAACAGCATTCTGTATACAAAAGCAACATTTTAATATATTTACTGATCCTAGTTTCAAGGTCTGGTTATCAAATGTTAGTCATTTTGTCCAGCTCTTATCAGTATTTTGATCCATGGCCTTAACATCAACATTCAATTGAAGTAATTTAGTTTGTGATTTTTTTTTTGTTTTTTCACAATAATTATAAAATTAAGAAAAGTAAATACCTGAACCTTATACTTCAGATGTCTTAACTAGTAACTTAAGCAAATCCAATAGGAAAAAGTAAAGATTTCTTTCAAAAAAAAAAAACATAAATTGCTTCAGGTGATTCCAGCAAAATGACTGTCAAGTCACATCCAAGTCAAGAGCAAAAATTTCTTTTGACTGGATGTGACTTGATAGTCATTGTACTGGAATCATCTGAAGCAATTTATTCTGGTTTAGTGTAAATAGTGTAGCAAGAATATTACAAAGGATGATGAAGCGGCTTAATAGTATTACTTACAGTTTTACAAATAGTTGAGATACTCATAAGCATCAGAGATCTGAAATAGGATCCAGCCTTTTACCAGAGGATTGATAAGCCATAAAACTCAATCAAAAACATTGACATGGGAAATAACCAAGAGCATCCCAAAAATTTTATAATGGTTTCACTGATTTCACAAGTGTTTGAAAAAGTGCCCTTGCAACAGATATGGAATTAATAAGAAAGACACCAAAAAAAAAATATTTTTTCTACTAGTGCAAAATGCTTTAGAAAGAGGAGTGGTATTTTATAGACTTTATGGTTGTGATATTACAGTCCCTGAAAAATTGGGTCTTACAAGAATTACACATGATACACATTGGAATGGTCAATATCTTCCAGACTAGTTACAACAAGAGCCACCACTTCAATGTTCTCTCTGACAGTCTTAAAATCTTGCAGGCTTTCTTCATTGTATATCATCACTCCTATCCATTCCACATGTAATATATCATTTCTCCCAACTTGATGACAATAACTCATCTATTTGTTACTAGTATACCACTCAACTATAACATTTTTATGATTTTGGAGAATTGATAATCTATTGTGTAGATGATATTTTGTTGGAGATACCACCATGTCACACAACAGAAAGTGCATCTGTATGAAAATAGTAATTGGCTCACATCTTTCTCAAATGAACTTTTCTCTTCTAATTCTTTTAATGCTGTTTTTATTTTTTTGGACTGTTTTATGATGGCTGGCTGGATGGATGGATGGAAAGGTACTAATGTCGCATGCATTATTTTTGTTTGTAACAATCATGAGTATTTAATATGAGAAATATGCTATCAATTGAGATTCAATTATAACTAATTCATTACTTTTACTTTTAAGATTTAAGATACCTAAACGTTATCTTAGCCTAAAATGAACTTTGGTTCAGTTTTCTTTATTCAGTGTATACCATATAGATGACTGGTCATGTTATAAAGTTTAGAGAAAATCTTCTTTCCAAAAATAACTAAACATTTTACAGTTGAAATTGAGTCACAATTTCTCTTTTTAAAACTGTGTTTGTACATCTATTGTTTTTTCTTAAATAATCCACTCTTTCAAAATCTTATTAGTGAATTTTGATATAATTTCTATTCTGGCATTTTAGAGAAAAATGTTGAAATAATTATGCAAATTAGGTTCTGCAAGTACTTTACAAATAATTTATTAAGTGTAAATGGTTTGAAAAAAGATTCTTTGCAAAATCTTCAGTGAAGAATAAACTTTAATCCATTACATTTAATACATTTGTATTAAATATGCATCATTTAATTTATTACGACCTAAAGTTTTTTAAATATTTTATTGCAGGTGAAGGACAAGTGCCAAACAGTTCAAGAAATATTTAGCTGTAAGTAAAAAGACAGCATTTTAATTTAAAATATCCCAAAACATTCGTAGTAGTTAAAAATGTTTTATTTTTTTTTATATAAGGAAAATAACTTGATGAGAAATATATTTCAGTTTTTCTGTTTCAGCTCTATTATGCCAGACAACACCAGTTGAATTGTTCACAGAATTGATACCTTATCTCAGCCTCACAAATACAACTCTACAATCACCTGGTAAGTATTCATATCATTAAAATATATATGGTTCATTAGGAATCGAGTATACAAAATTAAAAAGAGCATGAATCTTTATATCTTAGTGGCATTATAGATTTTACACATAAAAAAACTACTATTACCACGTTAAAGATATAATTTATATTATAATACTGAAAAATATTACACTGATTTGAATTTTATTTTCCTTAAGGATAAAAATATATTGTTTGTATTCTCGCTTGTGCTTTCCTAAATTATACAGTATTCATTTACCAGACACTACTGATTGTTGCTCTAATAACTTTATCAGTATTTTTTTCTATACCCTATTTCCGGTTTTGTTGCCACTTGATCTCCCAAGACACCTAATCCAAACCTTTACTTCCCCCTTTGGTGGATGCTGCTTAAATTACCAAATTTCAATCTGCTGGTTTGTTAAACAGATAAAGATAAAAGCAGTTCTTTCCTTTCTGTCCAGCCAGTTAAGTGCCATACATGATACATGCTTGGAAAAAGACATGACTGACTGAGCAGAAGATTTTACCGCAGTAGGTTGCCATTACTTTCTACGGTAGACTGGTTGCTACAGAACACAATCCATCTTGCTATTTAAACCTGTAGCTGGAGGAAGAAGAAATGGAATAATACCTTTCCCAAGGGTATTTGCACATAAATGAATGCAACAAATTCATCTGGAATTCCAATGTCCATAGTATCATACATTAATTCTATTCATTAAATGATTTTTAGTTATCATTCTAGAGAAAGAAAAAAAAATCAATATTTTAAATTTCTGATACAAAAATATTTTGAGCTACAATTATTTTAATTTCATTTAAACAATATATTTGTCATCATAAACTTAAAACTGTATTGTTTTTATTTAGTACAAATTTCATTTGTGCAAGAAATCACAAGTTTTCCAAAGCTTAAAGCCAGGTAAGTAAAATAACATCTTTTACAGTTAGTGTTACCAATGTAATAAAAATACACATAATCAAAAGAGGAAACAACATTTACAATAGTTAATATGGAAAGAAAAAAAATGAAAATACTACAGAATGAGCTAATCACTCATCAGAACTTCAAGAAAATTAAAATAGTGTGCACACTGACTAAAAAAGAAATATGAGGAAGAGGAAAGAAAATGCACATATATCAATAGTATATTGATACAGATCTATCTATTGACAGATCACACTAAAACCAATCCTTTCGTTTGAATAAGGATAGTTGTCTTGATTTAATATCATTCAAGTTAATTTTGAGCAGATCACATGCTAAGAATATATCCTCACAGAAGGACTATGCATAATCATAATTTGTATTGTGATGCTCACTCTGAGATTGTTAACCTGGATGTAACAAAATTTATGCAAACTTTCAAGTTGACTCTTTCTAATACACGCTAGTGCATATTGCACATATTCTATGTCCTATGTACTCAGCTTCATACAGTCACTTAAATTGTTTATTTACAGAACTTGTTTATGAAATGATTTTAGCAGCCAGTCCATAGCAATTTAAAATATACGACATGCAGGGAGCAAAATGCTTCTGATTTATGGAACTATGCAATCTTAGTACTAATGCTAGATTCTGCCATGTCCAGAGGATAGCAATTGTTGCAAAATATTTTATTAAAAATTTTACTTCCTGTTCTAACTTACAAGTAGAACAGATTAATTAAAGCACAATAGACCAAGGTCTTTACAAGATTAATTTTATGTGATCTTAGACAAAACAAGTTCCAACAAGTTTTATGAGAAAACATTTTTACTTTGCAGGTTTTCACGTTTGGAGAAGCTTGAAGTGGATGATCTGACTAATGCAGAAAATGTTCTAAAATTAGATGCTAGAGACTCTTTTACTTCTAATAGCCAATTATCTATACCATTAGATCAAGAAATGTTATTGCAGAATGAAGATGATGAAATTCAAATTGAAGAATTTGAAGACTAAAAGAAAGAAACTATTTGATTATATTCCTTTTACCAATTATTAAAACATAACCTATGTTATATATGGCAATAGTTTCTATTATGTGAGTGGCTGTGTGGTTATAAAAACACCATGATTATAAAAAAAAATATTGGACAAATTTTTTACTTTCATCAAATTAAAACTGTTTAAAATCTTGTTATAATTTCTTCTTTTACTGTAAAAAAAACCTAAAAACCTAAAAAAACTAAATAATTCTAAAAAGGTGGTGTGATCACTGAAGGCAGTTCTAATTCAAAATGCATTCAACCCACTGCTCTATTAAATTTATTCATAAAGCCAATTTACAAAGTATTTAAGTGCCTGTAAATCCTGAACACATCAACATGACTAAATTTAATAAGTTAGACTTTTATAAAGAGAAAACTGAACAATTCTGATTTATTGGTAGAAAAGTGACATCTACTTAAGGGACATACACTGTTGCTTTTCTCCTTCATCAAATTCACAAGCTGTTAAGATATTAAATTCTCATTACTTAAGAGTATACTTATGAAATATATATGGGCAGCAATCTCTCTTTAATACAGGTTTTGTTGAAGAAGACTGATATCTGGATATTTTTTTTATATTTTTCTTGTACATGTCAACATATGTATCTACTTTAAAGCAACTTTTATACTATATTCTGTAGGCTATTATTAAGCACAATTAAAAAACAAAATTGATAACCCACATTTAATAGAACTTCTATTTCAATTAATCATGTTGTTTGTGTGTGTATATATAAGCTTCATTGAGATATATATACACAAGCACAGTTGATGTATACAAAATTCTTAATGTATCAAACTTTATAAAATTAAGAGATGAGAATATCTCTATCACAATAAAATTTGTAGAAAACTTGATTTGGGAGCAGATTTAATAACCTTTCATGTGTTCCTGAGAACTTAACAGATACTAGAATAACTGTTCCAAAGAAAATTTCATGTTTGGTCATTTCATCAAATTGTGGGAAAAATCCTCTGCTCAATCCATACTTGTACAAATCAAAAATGAAAAACTAGTCCCTCATATTTAATTGCCTAAGAATATGAAAATACAAGAATTCTGTGTATAGTCAATTTCCAAAACATCATCTTGATTTTGGTACAGTTTTATAAATTTGATTTGTTCATTAAGGCCAGGTATTAGAAATTACTTTTTTTATAAATACAATTTTTAACTGAAAACTGAATATGTTTGAATTTCCAGTCAGTTATTTCATATAAAAGTTCTGTCCAAAAAAAATGAGTAATCTCTAAAACATACTATGTATGTATGTCTTGGTATAAGTTAAGTTTTTAAGATGCTTTATTATGGTCTAATTTCTAAAACAAAATAAATTCCATTTAAAATAAATTTTAGGATTGGTTCCAATTATTTGCTGTGCCTTTACATAAGTCTTTTTTTTTTTTAGGCAGCAACTAAATGGGATTAAAATAATTTTAATGGAATTGTCAGAATTATTAACATTCAGAATAACACTTCATTGACAATGTTTGTTACCCTCCTCCCCCCAAAAAACAAACACTGTGTCAGTCAAGACTAGAACAATGAGTTCCCCACCCCTACACACATTTCTGTACAGAAGGAATTAACGATGGCAGTGTTTGCAAGTTAAAATGAAAACAAGGTGCAAATTTCATAAAGGAAAACATATAATTTGTTTGGCACTGAGTGTTCTAAACTTGGCTTTTGTATTTTCTGACTTAGTAATTTTTCAACCTTCACTAATCAACAGATGCAGACTTCAGAGTTTAATTTGTTTGTAGCACATAAATGCTATGGAAGTTTATGGTGCATAAATCCTAGCATTCAGTGATTATTTTTATACACACTATTGGCAGTAGTTCTACAAAAATTTGATCAGAAAATTTAAAATTATTTTTTATTCATTTAATACACAATTTTGATCCAATTTCCAGGCAATTTAAGGATTTTCTCTCGCATCACTCCAACATATACTGAGTGGTTGTCCCAAGGCATTAAGTGAGGGGAGATATCGCTGGTGCCACGATAAAGTTTTAAAGAAACTAACCAAAATGTTCAACACAGCCATCCAGAGTTCGAAATTTCACCCAAAGAAAGAGACAATTCAATTTGTAAGGGCGGGTGAAAAAAAAAAAAAAAACAGCATGTAAGAGACCCACTAGATGTGCACTTTCCTCAGCTTCAGATTGGCAACTCATGGTAGACCTAGGATGCCAACTGAGGTTACCAGAACACATTCTAAGTATTTCCTTACAACCAGATATGGTCCTGTTTTCAAATTCAACAAAACAGATTCTGTGGGAACTAACAGTCCCATGGGAAGAGAACATGGAAGTTGCACACCAACATAAAATGAACAAATACCAAGAACTGGTTGATGAATTTAGAAAACGAGGATGGCAAGCAATATGCTACCCAATTGAAATTGGTGTGAGGGGTTTCGCTGGAAAATCCTTAAATTTGGGCCTTGAATAAAAATGGGAATTACAGGGTTAAAAAAGAGGAAAGTAACCCAAACAATCCTAGATGAAGCTGGACAGGACAAAATAATAGTAGCGTCCAATAGACCAAAAACCATGACACGGAAATGAAACAATCTATACAATCTATATTAATGGGACGACAATCCATTTTTCTTTTTTTTTATCTATTCATTCATGTCACTAAGTCATATTTTTTATTTATTTTTTTTAATTTGTAATATTTCATTAATATCATTTGTTTTACATTTGTAATTTACTCCAGTTTTTTATTTATTCATTTATCTATTCAATTCTCTAAGTTTTTTTTTTCTAATCCGAAATACTTCACTAATATCATTCATTTTTTTTTTTGCTAGTTATTTACATATCCTCCCTTCCAATATCTATTTTAACACTTTATTTATTTTTTAGCTTGGACGATCAGCGTGTTCGGTACAATTTTTGATTTCGTTAATAGGCATAGCCCTTCATCTTCTGTCTCCTATGTAATGGTATCTTCTACATCGTATTAATTTATGTATGTATTTCAGTATATTTAAACAGTTTTTTTACTTGTTCCTTTAGCTACACATCCGATATCTATTTTAACCATTCATCTTTACATTATTATCACAGAAAATTTTTTTTTTTTTGCCCTGAAGTTTTTTTTTGTTTTTTTTCATGATCTTATATATTTATTTTAAATATATTTAGACACTGGACATCCAGTGGACGACTTTGTTCAAGAAATTTTTTCTTCCTCTTTTGTGCAACCAAAACAAAACATTTTGCATTCTAACAACGTAGTAAGCAGAGATTAGAACACAGGCCAGGGCCTGATCAACCTTGGCTGGGTCAACCTGAGGAGAAGGTATGTTTGCAAAGGACCAAAACTGTCAATGAACTGGGGTAACATCGCATCTAAATGATGTATTTTTCAAAAAAAAAAGAATATAATGAAAATTTTAATATTAGATAGAAAATCACAACAGTGTTCGATTTTCATTGAAAATTAACTGATTAAAAAAAGTTTAGCAGTAATATTTTATTATTTTTAAAGATTTATTTTGAATATCCCCTAAATATTTTCCATCACAATATGAAAAAGTATTGTCAGGAAAATCTAATTATAGGATAATTAAAAACTTTTAGGTGTCTTAGTGGTATTATGTGCGTTGTGGTGCATTGGATATCGGCTCGGAACGAGAAATCGGGGAGCCGAGTTCGAATTCCAGTTGATTCCATTGTATTCACTTACGCGCAAATACCCTTGGGAAAGGTATTAATCCTACTATTCCTTCCAGTTATGGGTTAAATAGCAGGACAGATTGGGTTCTATAGCCTTGGTTGGCAACCAGTCTACCGCAGAAAGCAATGGCAACCTACTGCGGGATAATCTTCTGCCCAGTCAGTCATGTCTCTTTCGAGACATGATCGCCCAAGCGTGTATTACGTATGGCACTTAACTGACTGAGTGGTATTATTACTTCGCTTGGGGTGGGGACTGTTCCTCTAAGCAACCTTGCCACAACTCACTGATTTCACCAGAATAAAACCTGAATTGCTACTAAAAGAACTAAACATGCTTTCACAAAATAACACCAGGCCAGTTTAGCAGATCTTGTAACCTCTGTGAATAGGTATAAAGAAAAAAATGCTTTGATTGCACAATGACAAATTTTACATGGAGCCACTTTTCCCATTACATTAATGTTGATATTTTTTTTTTTTTTAATTAAATTTCACTGAATAAAACCTGTAAAATGCAGTCTAATCAATTTTCACATCCAGATTTAACTGATATTTTTTAAATTGATACAGAAGGAATATAATGGGAAAGATGGTAATTTTAAAAAAAATGAATCATTGAACAATATGATAAAAATTTAGATACAATTTCAATTCAAACAAATTTCATTTCAATTCTAAAAAACATGCAATTTTATTCAATTTGATGCAAAGAATGATTGAAATCATATTTCAAAATGTTAAGCATTTTAAAACCAATTAAGATTTTACAAAGTGGTTAAGTATTAATTACTGCTCTTTAATCTGCATGTTCTTTTTTAAGTCCCTCTTCAATTTCTTTCATGAGACACAGGACCAGTTCTTCCTTGTAGGGAGGAGCTACACACTGGATTCCAATTGGTAGGCCAGTGGCACCATTCATCAACTAAAATGAAAGAGTTTTGTTCATGCAATATTTTTAGAAACATTCTCAAAGAATTAATAATCATAAAGAAGCTCAATATATAAAAAAAATTATTTTTGTTAAACTTTTTTCTAAGACAAAAATTATAAAAATAATATCATTCCATGCAGAGACTTACTGATATCTCATTAGGAATTATAATGAAAAACAATAGAAATTTTACACACACAATAATTTCTAGTGTATAAAGACAAATTATACGGTGCAAATTGTTGAGTTATGGCAAAAACATGTTTGGTTACATGCTGCTGTCATTCAGACAAAAAAGCCAATATCTTTATCATCAATTAGTTTTTCTTGTTTTACCAAATCAGTTCAGAATTTATTTACCTGCAAGCTAATAGTTTCATATGCAAATTTAATTGTAGGATTCTAAGAATGATGTAATATAAATTACTAATTGTCCATTCAGTGGGGAGATTATGAATCTTGGTCTTGAACCACTTATCAAAATTAATGTTCTGATATTTGATTATTGGAATACTGATTTTAGAAAGTGTAGTTGAGTTGAGAACGTTTCAGCATCTACTCATAAATTATTGCTGGAAAATAGTGGTGTGTATTCCCAAGAAGGAAAGTATGCATTACTTACACCATAAAAAGCTATTCCCTCTAGAAATAAAAAAAATATCTATTAAGCTTAATGTAACATTTATTTAAATTGTATCATAGTGCACTTTAGTGAGACTAAGTGATTGTACTGTAATAGACTTCGGAAACTTGTAAGTAGACATTTCTCTTTGCACATCTGTATCTGTCATGCAAAATTCAACTTGTAATAATCTGTTCCTACCATAAAATAACAATTCCAGATGAAATATAGAGTAAATTTGGGAAAAGACTAATGTCAGGCAGTAAGCATAGTGTCCAGTCATCAGTAATAGCTGCTGCTATTGATTTGGTGAGAAAGTAATTCAACTGAACTATGTTTAAAATCACAAGTTATTTTTTTATATTACTATTTATTCATAAAAATATTTTTATGATTTTATAGTAGTAAAATTATAATAAAAATTCATTTTCATCTAAGAGTTCACTTAGCATTTTTCAGGGCACAAAACTGCTGGATAAAATCTTTATAAAAAAATAAATAATCCTGATAAAAACACTTTCAGTATATAATGGCATTTGATAAATAAAAAAGCTAGTGATATGAACTTACATTTTTTATAAATTTCTCTAACAAATGTTTGGGTTTGTAGTTAGCATGCTCTTTGGAGTCAACTTTAGTGACTTTTGTAACTGGAAGCACTCCAGCAGGATAATCCAATAAGTTATAAAATAATGTATAGGATGGAACACCTGAAAAAGAAATTTAACAAGGAATAGCAAAGATAAAGTGTTCTTCCAGTAAAAATAAGTGATTTGTCTCTCTTGTCAAATGTAGAAGCATGAATTTAATTCCTATATTTTCTATCCTAAAGGCTGATTTGAGAAGCTGTTTCATGACAAATATTATAGAGTGATGAGACTGACATTTCAGGTTTAATTACTTTTGTTACTTTTTGTTAGTAAAATGAATTTTAATAAATTTACCAGATAAGGAAGAAAACTTTGATAAAGAAAACAAAGAATTAAACATTTACTTAGAAAATAAAAATTTTGGTTTGATGTACAAATGGAGCTTATCTGCTTTATGATAACAAGCATAGACATGAATAATTTTCTGTAGGAGGCTTGGAGACAATGATCTTCTTTATTTTCAAAACATAACAAAATGAGGTGAAATTAACCCAGTAATTATTTGAATTTATCATAAATCATGGTGCATAAGATTTTATTTGTTCATAGTCAGCTTTAATGTGACGTAAAAAAATTATGAGAGCCTATTGAAAGAAACAGTTCTTATATGTAATGTATATGCTAACTAAGGAACAAACAGAATTGTGTGTGTATCAGAAATGTATTCATGACAATTTACGAACATTGGTTGAAACATGTCAGTCAAAAAGACCAGGTTACAAGAAAAAAAAAAAAAGACTGACTGATCATTTTAAATTATATATGTAAACATATAGTGAAAATTGTAATCTTATCAGCATTTTCTGCAACAATTTACCTTAATTAAAAATTTACCATTCTAGAATTTCAACAATATGTAAGGGAGTGTTGAAAAGTTATTGGCTCAACAAAAAAGCCCTTAAAAAAAAAAAAAAGTTTGGTCGGATTTTGAAAAGTAATTTGAACAATACCTCCCTCTCATATACATATAAGTGTGTGCATGTATGTATGTAAATGTACAAACAAAACTATAAACTTATTAAAGCAATGCATCATTACAAATTTTAAGAGTTTTATAGATTTTTTTTCCTTCAGTTATTTTGTTTTTTCAACAGGTCCATGTGTCATGTTATAAGCATATAATTTACTCATTTTAAAATAAATTTACTTTACCTGTGAAAAACATCTGGTCTTTGACAGCAGAAGCTGATGCCATAGATGGACAAATAACTGCATCAAGTTGTTGAGATTGCCAAGCATTTTGGAATTCTCTACAGTATTCCTTAAAAAGATATAATGAAAATATTCTCAAAATGTATACCCAACCAGTCAGTAATTGATTGACAATGTTTTAATATTCCAGTAAACAATTTGTATCCCTATTTATAAAGAGATTAAAATGAAAGAATAATAATCAAAGAAATGAGAAAGTGCTGGAGGAAAAGAAAAAAAACAGTTGCAAACACATTTTAATGACTTAAGTAAAATCTACTTCAGTTTTTTAGAAATAGTCTATTTCTAAACAAGAAAACAAATCAAAAGAACTGAAAAGATGGAATCATAAACTAAACTTTTCTGTTAAAACAGCTAATAGGTTAATAGATAAAAAGCAGTAGGTATTGTTTTGGATAATGAATTTTGAAAAATTCTATTCCAAATCTCTTAAAAGAGGCTTAACTTAGCAATGAAGTCATGTACAGCAGTTCCTTGATTAATGCATTAAAATTTTCATGTACCAATACTTGATTATTCAGTTTGACCATAGTAATTGAAAATGATTTTTAGTTACCAATTATTTAAAATCTTGAAAATGGGTAACTATTTAGTTCATCAAGTATGATGTTATCTAAGTAATTACAATAGTGTTAAAAAACAAAAATGGTTATAAAATAGATATTTGAATATTTGTCTCACTTAAAATGTTTTGAATATTTTGATTTTTTTTTCATGTTTATTTTGAGTGTCTTAAAAAGGAAATTTCTGATTTTTATTATTAAAAAAAAATGGACTATTAAATTAAATACAGAAATTCACATTTATTAAAAAATATCGAAATAAATGTATGTATTTACTATAGAAAAATTATAAATAAAATTTTCAGGTTAAAATACTAATGATTATATTTGGAAAAGTTGAAGGGACAATTCCTCAGTACTGCCATTTATATAAAAAACAGAAGCATACTATACAACAAACCACTAAGTTTTCATAAAAAAATCAGATTAATCAAATCGTGAAATGAAACTTATCTAGAATGGACATTCTTCTAGATTGTACATTAATACAGGCATCCCACATTTTCCTTGAACCTACTTTGCTTCTAATTTTTATCAACAACCTTCCCAATGTCATCAGTTCTTGATTTAGAAGTTGTCATCAACATAAATATTGTCTTAATGGTAAGTCTGATAAGGTCAAGTTGGCAGCACATCTCAAAAATATCCTTAAATCTGTTGTTAACTGGGGTAACAAATGGTTTGTTAATTTTAACACTTCCAAAACAAAACAGTTCTCTTTTAAATTTCAGGAGAGCAATTCATTGTGCCTTCTTGGGCTAATATTTTCCACTGACATGAAGTGGACTGGTTATATTGAATCAATTGCTAGATCAGCTGCTAAGAAATTTTGTTTACTGGGTCATTCTAAACTATCTCCCCAGAATCTATCTTACACCTTTATAAGTTCACCATTCATCTTGCATTAAAAATTGTCTCCAGCATCTGCTATGTAACTATTCAATCTTAAGATTCTTAACAAAATCCAAAGAATCTGTAAAGTCATTGGTCCAGATTTGGCTGTTAAACTCCTGCTGGTCACCTTCACTCCAAGATAGCTTCCCTTTTTTTCTGTGGTTGGTGTATTGAGACTTTCTAAACGCAGTTTAGTTGTGACACAAGGCTGAAAGTACTGGGTACCCAGTGAGGATCAAATTGTAATGATTCCAGCAAGACAAGCTTACTGACCATTTTGGTGGTTTTTATATATATATATATATATATATATATATATATATATTTAGTGTATCGAGGCAGCAGAGAATTTTCTCAACATTGGATATTTTTTTATTAAGTTGGTTCTAAGCTTTCGGCTCACATGAGCCATCTTCAGGGACGTTAACATCCGCCATCAAAGATGATTTTATCTTATGTTGACATAAAACTTTACTAAGCAACAATGCTAGTTACCAAATAGCAAACGCAATTTGTAATGCAGTTCTATGACGTCACACCATGTGAAAGCTGGAAATGTTAACAGAACCATATATTTTTAATGTGTTATGACCGGATTTAAACGTGATTTTATTAAGTGTGGGTTTAAATTTAATGTAGATGGCTTCCAATATCTTTTTACTGTGTGTATGAGTGAGTATTATTGTATTGTTGACTAAAATCTGTCTAATATTATCTACATGGCTGTTTTTCTAAGAAATGTTTAATTGAACTCTTATCAAAAAGGTGACGGGTAAGTCTATGGGAGAGCGTAGTTGTTGTAAAACCAATATATGTAGCGGGTTTATTATTAATACTAGAGATACAATCTCTGAATGGGCATGTAAATTGATACACTACATTGGTTTTCTGTAGAGGGTTTAGTTGTGTGATTGTAGGGTTATTAGAGACTATGAGGTCAATTGTTTTAAATTTTTTATAATATATGATGAGCTTAATTTGAAAACCCATTGTTAACAAGTGTTTGCTTAATGTTGTGTAATTCTTCATAAAATATGGATTTGGAAGAAGATATCATTTGTGTGTGTTGAATTAAGTTTTTTTATAACAGCTAACTTATATTGTTGGGGGCATTCACTATTAGAATTAAGATAAGTTTATGTTAGTTGGTTTTCTATATAGAGAAGTAGTAAATCTGTGTGCTAGAATCAATGAATATATCAAGTAATGGAATTTTGTTATTAAGTTCTAATGTAAATTTGAGGACAGAGTGACTTTCAAATTTGTTTTTAAGTTGCGTAATTTGATCAATATTCTTAGCTACAACGAAAATGTCATCTATGTATCTTATATAGAGGATTTATTGTTGTCATTATTTTATTTTCTAAATGTGCCATATAATAATTAGAAAAGAGGGGATCTAAAGGAGATCCCATCACAATACCATCTATTTGAGTATAAATATTACCGAAGAGGTTATGAAAGGGTACTTGTGTGGTGCATACTAATAATAGTCTTTTTAATATAGATTGATGGGAGAGTAGCATGATTGTATACATCATGGATAATGATGTCAATCGTTTCATGGACAGGAACATTAGTAAATAAATTTTGGACATCCAAAGATGCAATTATTTGGTTATTAGGTTTTATGGAATGGAGAATCTGTATAAATTCATTCATGGAGTTAATACTATATTTACTTGGAAGGTAGGGGGTAATTAGTTTAAGTGTCTTGGAAAGGTTATATATTGGTGTAGGTATTTGTGAAATGATAGGTCGGAGGGGATGATCTTTTTTAGGGATTTTTACATTTCCATAAAGGTAGCTGGGCTGATAGTCACCTATAATCTTTTGAAGTTTATAGGATCCTATTTCAGCATTTTTTGCAGTAATAATTTTATTAATATGTTTTAAAAGTTGGGAGGTGGTATTACTAGTTAGTTTTTGAAATTTATTGTGATCGTCCAAAATGGCCTGTAATTTGGGGTGATATTCATGTTTGTTTAAAATAACAAATATATTGGTTTTATCGGCACGTTGAATAACAATATTTTTGTCATATTTTAGATGTGTGGTTGCTTTTATTAAAGGTATGTTGATAATATCATTAAGATTTTTATGGTAATGATGTTTGATTGATTCAGCTTTGAGTAATTTTTTTAAGCCTACCTGTGTAGTAATATGGTTGTCTTGTCTGAATGGAAGTATTTGTTGGTATAAAGCTTCAATTTGCATTTGTTTAAATATTGAATTAGGTTTCTGTGCGACATTAAAACTTGGTCTGAGATTAAGGAATTCTATTTCATCTGGAGTGAGTTGGTAATCTGATAGGTTAATGAACATTGATGTTTGGTAAGAGTATTTTTCCTTTATATAATTTGTTTAGCTTTTATATATATATATATATAAAAACGAGGTTAGCTCAATGTCTGGCCAATAATAATCTTATAACTATTCCCATATAAATAATTTAGCAGTGCCACCTGTGTAGATCTACCTTTACCAAACTGCTGTTTTACTCCACATTGAAAATAATGTTGAGTTAATTAACTCAACATTATTTTCAATGTGAATTAAAAAAGTTTAAGTGAAAAATTATATTTTTTCTTTAATGATTTTTAAAATTCTGTTGATGTCAAGCTTATAATAAAGATAGCTTTGAAAAAATAGCAAACAAGATGTCATACCTTTTTTGCATTTGCCATCTCATACAATTCTTTTGAGGTGCTAAAAAAGAAAAAAACTACATTATCAATAATGAATAACCAAAATAATGTAGTTTTTGAAGTTACAAAAAGGTTTTTTACTTTTATTTATCATTTAAATCTATTACTCAACATTTGTTTTTAATAATTGTATCACATGTATTCTTTTTTATAAGTTGATTAATTTGTACAAGAATTTATTGCATTAATTCATCCATTCATATTTTACAAAATATCTTTTTCTTATAAATTTTGAACAAAATAAATTACATGTGGTAATTTTGTTTTTAATTTGACATTCAATTTACTTTGTACAAATATATTTTGTATCAAAATACAAACAAAAAAAAACCCACCAATATTATAAACTAATATTTTGATGAGTTATTCAAACCACCAAAACATAAGTTTAAAACTTCCTATAAGGTTGTTTTGAATGGGCATGCCTCTTCATCCTACAGCACAAATGCTGGTGTCCCACAGGGCTCTATCCTGGGCCTGACGTTCTTCCTTATTTTCATCAATGACCTCCCAGATGAGATCAAGTCCAAGTAGGCATCTACGCAGATGACACCACAATTTACTCCCGCATCAGTAAGAAACCCGTCATGGCGGACAAACATAATCTTGCTGCTGACCTTGAACGGGATCTACACTCTGTGGTGAATTGGGGCAAGAAGTGGCTTGTCAATTTCAATGCATCTAAGACCAAGCTGTTGTCTGTCAATCATCACAGGCAACCTCTCCTGCCTCCCATAAGCATGGACCAAGTGATTCTCCCTGAGAGCAATACACTGCGCCTCCTCGGCCTTACCCTCTCTTCTGATCTCAAATGGAACCACTACATTGAGTCCATAGCTAAATCCACTGCTAAGAAGGTTGGATCACTGTGTCAGGCCGGGATGTTTTTTCCTCCTGAATCCATCCTGCATATATACAAATCAACCATTTGTCCGTGCATGGAATACTGCTGCCACATATGGTCAGCTGCCCCTGTTGTTCATCTCAGTGTTCTCGACAGGCTCCAAAGGAGAATCAGTAATGTGATAGGTACTGACTTGGCAGCTCGACTACAGCCACTTCCCCACCGAGGAACTGTGGCCTCCCTTTGTCTGTTCTATAAATACTTCCATGGCTTCTGCTCGAAGGAACTTAAGTCACTGGTGCCTCCTCAACAGGTGTTTACTCGTGCAACCAGATTGGCAACTGGGTCCCACCCATTCACAGTTAGGTTAGCCAAATGCAGACAACAATTCTACTCCTGCAGCCTCCTCTCTTGCACTTCCTGCCTGTGGAACTCGCTCCCATATTCTTGCTTTCCTGACGGCTACAACCTCCAGGAATTTAAATTCAAGGTCAATACTCATCTATTAACCACTTGACTCTAGTTCTTTCCCCACCCCGTATATCCTTTCCTTTCTCTCCACCTTTGAAACTCATCACAACTACATTCTCATCTTTCTATTGCTTCCTTTCTAACTGGTTCGTCTTCCTCTTCACTCTTTTGTAATTAATCGTTTTACACTTATGTAGCCCCCTGCACATCAGTGGCATTACCGCCTTGCTCAGGGTGATATGATAAAAAAAAAAAAGAAGTAAATAATAAAGGGTAATATTCTATGTTAGCAATGTGCTGTGCCACCTACCAAAAAAATAAAACAAATTTGATTATCACCCACTCACTGCCAGATGGCATAAAGTACTTAAAGATGACTTCTATTCATAGATAACCAGAGGAAAATACTTTTGTGCTTCTTCCCTCAGTAAATGTGATTGGACTTTTAACAGAGTTAGACTTTTGTGCTTACTCATTTACTGAATTTCCATTGTAATAAATTTTTTAACCAATTTTGCTATATATTCTGTTGTGAAATATGAATTTTTTTTTAGCTGTTAAAAGAAATTTACATCATGTAAAAATTTATTCCAGAAACTTTTATTAATGCTACACAGAATTTTAAATCTGCCTTAGTTGAAAATTATTTGACTCTGAAAAATATGAGAATAGCCATACAAGCAAATAATATTTTAATATCTGTACATGAGGGAATGCTGAAATGTTTTTAACCATTTGCTTAAGCCCACCAAAAAATTCTGATATTGGGTAGGAATTTAGAGAACACACCAAAACCATTCAACACCCCCTCATACAATTTTAGATTCTGTTAATATTCTACAAAATTCTTAACTGAAACTTACATTCAATATATTCATTAGGAATTATAATAATAAAGAAAATATTAAATATTCTGTTATTTCTTCAGACAATTTTTCAGTCATCCATGCATTGAATATTGCTACATCTGGGCTGGTGCTTCTGCTATACATCTAGAGATACTCAATAAAATTCAAAGAAACTGCAATGTCACTGGTCCTGACTTAGCATCTCAGCTTCAGTCACATTACCACCACCACCATAACATAGCTTACTTTCACGGTAATTGTTCTGATCAGATTTCCATTTTGGTGCCTAAACTTCAGAAATTTAAATACAGTACTAGATTGGTAGCTTAATATCATTTTACTATTGCTAAGTAAGTGTAAGTTCTATGCTAATAGTTTCTTCTTGCTTTCCTGTCAACTACAATCTCCTAAAATTTTAATGCAACACCAATTATCTATCCTCTTTTCAGTTTCTTTCATTCACTTTAACCCCCTGTATCCTAGTAGCTTTATCACCTTGCTTGGGGTGAAATGATTAAAATCTTGAATGGTGGATTTTTATTTACCCAGGTATATCCTACACATTTTACTTTAACTCTTCCGCTATTTTCATTGTACTTTCAAATCTAGTCCTAGTTCTTTATATTTATTTTCTTAGCTTCATTTTTGTGGATGGATATCAATATAAAAAAAAATTAGCACTTTAATTAAGCGCTAGTAAAATAGGATCAATGCAAGTTCATGCTAAGATCTTCACAACAACTAGAAATTTAAAATGATGACTAGCTTAAAAGATAATCTGCCATGGAATGTAATGTATAAATAATGTAATGTAATGTAATAAATAAATAATAATTAACTTTGGTATTTGATAAAGGTTTCAATATGAAGTTTTTGTTTGTTTTTATTTCCTACTTTTTTCACTGCCTGTATTTTTTTTATAAATACTTTCATGGTAATTGTCCTGATGAACTTTCCTCTTTGGTACCTAGACTTTATGAATTTAACCACACTACTAGATTGGTGGCAAGGTCTCTTTAATTTACAGTTGGAATGGCTACATGTAACTATAAATTCTATGTTAACAGTTTCTTCTATCTCAATTCTCACTTGTGGAACTCTTCTGGTTTATTGCTTCCAGTCAACTTTGATCTTCAAAAATTTAAATGCCAATCATTATCTTCTGTCTTCTAATACTTTTATTGTCCTCTTTCCTTAATAGAAAATATGAGAAAAAAAAACTACTAACAGTCAGTAACCTATTGCATCCTAGTAGCTTATGATGAAATGATTATATAAAAAAAATTGACATCAGTACAATTCCTGACTATGATGCCTCTAATTCATGAGACAATCAAAAAATAATATTAGTAAGAGTAGCAGTCAAAGTTGAATATTATAATCACATGGTTAAATAGTGGGTTCACACTTACTTGACTCCCTTGATATTGTACATCATTGAGCTGTATAAAGGATCCTGAAAAATGTACAGCAGTTCCAACAGTTATAAACTTGAACATGACATGATTTTTGATAACTCTATAAAAGACTAATAAAATGTTTCCACTACTTATTTTTAAATGATTGCTACAAATTTTGTTTTTCTTGGTTGCAAAAAAATAAATAAGTGACTCAAGTAGTTTAGCTTTTGTTTTTAATGCATGCAACATTTACAAATTCTCATTTGTGATTATACCTAATTAATAGTTCCTTCCCCCATCATTTTAAAATACACAAAGTAATATGAAAAAGAAAAACAACTTACATAAAGGTAAATTAAAAATGAAAGCAATGTTCTTTTGCCTTCAGTATAAAATAAAGGCTTCAGCGGAGCAACAGCATTTTCATGTAAGCTGTAACAGAGAAATAGTTTCTTGATAAAGCTCAAATATGTAGCATCTCTTCTATAGAATAAAATGCAATGATGACTATATATTTATTGGTCACACAGCTTGATCTCCATTGTTTATTGAAGATCTATTCCTTTATTAGTAAAGAGGGCATTACTCAGCACTGAAATTGAAAAGGGAATTTGCTAAATTCCTGAATAAATAACACATGACAAGTTACTCACATTGCATTATGATATATCTTTCCATTTTGCATCAGTATTTTCATAGCCAAGTAAATTGCAAATTGCATTCTTGGGGGATTGAATTCAACCAGCTAAACAGAACAAAAAAAAAATGAGTTTGCTAAAATCAATGAATGTATTATAAGTGAGATTTTTATTTAAGATAAATTCTGCATTTATGATATTTAATAAAGATTAGAATTTTGTTTTCTAATGATTGGTTGGCAAATATAGCGATGGATAGTAAAAAGAGCCAATCAGTAAACTTAAGTAGTTGAGCAACAGACAGTTGAGTAACAGTTATCAGAAGTTAATAAAAATAATGATTAACTAGTATTAATTGCCAGCAAAGAGATGAAGAAGTAAACTTGGGAGTAGCAGTCAGATTACAAGCAGATAGTCAATTAGAAGGTTAAAAAAAATGGCATTGGTTAATGTGTAACAAAGAAAATGTAATTGGTAAGTCAAGTTGAAATTTCTACTCCTCAGACTTTTGTTCTCTTCATTCTAATATTGTTGAAAAAGACATGACCCAATTTAAATAGTGATGCAGACCACATTCTCTAGCCTTATGTGGCAAGTCTAGAACATCTAAATGAAAAATCATTTCACTCTTTTACTGAAGAACAATCATGGTAAAGTACAGTTTACAAATATGACAAACAGAAGTTGTGGAGTACAATGCTCAAATATATCCTAACAAGACATACTTTAATTAGTAGGTAAACCAAGAACAATTACTAAGAACAAATATTCATGGTAAGGGTAATAAATACTTTAATAGGAAATTATTAGTCTAAATAGAAAACTAATCTGCTGATGAATAAGTTCTGTCGGAAAGAATGGCTTTATGAAAATTTTAAAAAATCTCTTACTCTAATTCAAACGTGTGTTTTTGTGTGAAGTTAGTAAGAGAAAAGGAATATAAATGTAGGCTTACTGTATGTCCGTTAGCTTCTAAGAGCTTTTTAACAACCAAGACTGCTCTCTGGCTGGCAGGACTTGCTGTCACAAGTGGATCTGTCAGGTAGTATCCAATACGTAATCTTTCTTTGCTTTCCAATAACTAAAAATAGAATCAAGTTCGGTTTTTGCATTGAAAGAAAAATTTAAGCATTCAAAAGTATAAAGTTGATACAAAACTTCCCCATGCCATCTATTACATTCAAGTTTACTTATCTCTTTTTTGCTTCTGCTATCAATCAATTTACCCAAGACTTTGGAAAAAGATCAGAAACTAGGAAAACAGTTTCTACATGAATTTAAAGCAAGAAACATTGGTCTGTGTTGAAACATTTGTCATTTTCCTCGTGCTCAACAAAGAAAAAAAGTCAATTTTGAAAAATAAATTTAATGGCAAAGAAAAATGGATTTATGACAAATTAAAACAAAAAAGGTTTAACATTTAAATCTTAAATAGGAAAAAAGTTTAAGAAGAATTCTTTATTGTGAATTGATGGAATCTTGACAAACTGTTAATGCGCAAATGTTACAGTAAGCAATTGACTCATTTTAATGATGCATTGGGTGGGGGAGAAAACTTTTTCCAGGCAATGAATGCTTTTTCTTAATGACAACTTCTATGTTACAAATATAATGTATCAAGCAATCCTGGAGTTAAGATAACACTTTTCCTTGAGAAAATCTCTGACCCCTACCATTATTAAGACCTCCCACTTTGTACTACGCACATATGCACAAACACACACATATATTTTTATAATCATTTAACCCAAAGGAAGGCAGTAATGACACTGGTGTGCAGAAGGTTACATAAGAAGAGTGAAGACAAAGAGAAACAGGTCACAGGGGGTGTTGGAAAATGAGTAAAAGAAGGACAGGAACACTGGTGGGAAGAGAGCTATGTGAGGATAGAGTAGAAAGGGAGAAGAACAAGATACAGGGGTGTCAGAGAAAGGATGGGAATCAACAATTGCATTTAAACTCTTGGAGGTTATCTCCCCTTGGATATGCTGATTATTGGATGAATGCCTTATCTTGTGTTAATGTGACAGACCCAAATGAATTTGGCATGAAACTGGAGATGTGGGGCTAGACTGGCTGGCAACCTCCACACTATGGGAATGTATTCTGGCTGACTCCAGAGAAAAACTTTAAGACCTGTGAACTGAACAAATGTGTAAAGCCTACTTTGAGAACAGGTGATGTGAGTGAGAATAAATATGACTAATGCAAAACAAGCAACCGCTGGAAGAAGATATGACAACAGATAAATGTTACAATTAATTTTGAACATATGTATTTTTAACTATAATCATCTTGTCTTTGTTCATCTGCCACAACTCATACAGTGGGGTGAGTGGTCGTTAAATTCTCTACACTATACCATGCATATTGTACCGAACTACCCTCATTCCATTTGTATTCCATTGGTGAAATGTAAGTTCCACTCAAGCAGCTTCTTTCCACAAACCACTGCTTTGTGGAACCAACTCCCAAGAGGATGCTTCTCTGATCACTATAATCTTAACCTGTTCAAGTCTAGGGTTAACTGTTAACTGCTTTTTACTCTCATTAACAAATGGGACAAATATCTTTGGAAGTAGAAAAGTAACAAATGCTTTATCTTTCCATAGAAACTTATTTTATTCCCTGAGTACTTGATTCTATTTACTTCCCTATTTTGCATGTCTAAATATAAACAAAGTTTTGAAGCCTGTCAATTGAACAGGAGTAGAGGTTTAATTCTTGATTTCTGGTTAGGATTAGGTTTCTAGTTCCTTCTAAAGTCTTCTCATTATATTTCACTTACAGTAACCTCTGCATCTTAGTGGTATTACAGTCTTGCTTGGGATGAAAAAGATTAAACTTACTTGTAAATTAAATAATAGTAATAGGCATTTTTTACAGAGTGATCTTTATCTCTTCTGTGATGAGTCAGTTATGATTACTTAAATTATTGGACGTGGCAATCTTTGCCTCTTATATCATTTACAATAAAATAGGATTAACACAGCAAAACAGTACACTTGCATTCAATCAGTTAAAGTACGTCTTTTACACCAGGTGGCTTGTGCTCAAACCAAAAAATAGTTACCAAAATTAAAATTTATACAGAAATCAGTAATTGTAAAATGTTCATAACATAAATAATTATAATATTACTATAGCATTCATGTCAAACTTTAAAATCATTATAGAATGTTTATCTCCAGCTATTTATTAAAAAATAAGATAACTAGAAAGTATGAAAATAATTATTAGTAAGGTGGCATAGCCAGGGCCATGGCCTGCTGTCCCTTGTCAGGATCAATTCTAGACTGAGAACAAGCCGTCAGCCCACACCCCTCGGTCATTGATGGCATAAAATTGTTTTATTTAACCCTTTAAATCTGTATGCCATGTTGTTACTGATTTTTCGTGAAAAACAATGTTTTATTTACAAAACTTAGTAAGAAATATGTCACTGAAAATATTGTCCATCACTAGTCACTACTAGCTTTTCCCATCTTTCTGGCAGCATTTGAATTCCATGTCAGAAAAACAACATGCCTTTTCAGGCTAACCACAAGTCTCCCCCTTTTTTGGCATCTTCATAAGAATGGAAGTGCTGCTCAACAAGGCCATGTACCATTGATTGGAACAAGTGATAATTGGACAGAGTAGTGTCAGCTGAATACAGCAGGTGAGATAAGACTTTCCATGTAAGCATTTCCAAGTAGGTTTTCACCAGTTTTGCAACATGTGGCCAAGCGTTTTTTCTTCAATGCTCGACTCAAATGCATCAATTGTAGCCGATAGCGATCTCCTATGATGGTTTTGTTCAGTCTGAGCAGCTCATAATAAACTACACCCAGCTGATCTTTAAGAAGTAAATCCAATTCTACATTTTCAAATTTTTTTGGTGCACTTGAGTATTCTCAACATTAAAACCATTATTTTTGAAGCATCTAAACCAATCTCTGCATGTTTCCGACAGAGCCTGATTGCCGTAAATCTCAACAAGAATTCTGTGTGCTTCAACTGCAAATTTTTTTTTTATAAAGTAGTGCAGTAAAATTACCTGCAAATACACTTTCTTTGGCACAAAATCCAACATGTTTATCGCTACGAAAAACAAAGTTGTTTACATGTTATGTCTTGAAGGCTGTCACAATGCGTTGAATGAAATAAAGGAAGGTCGGGAGGTGTTTGTATGACCTATTTATTACATTGATATTTGGAGACTATAATCTCATCATCAGAATGGTGGAGAAATCCTCAGACTGTTGTGGTCCATCTATGAATGGCTGGCTTTATCCACTGCTGCTGTTTGTGTGTGCATGTATATATGTGTATTCTAATTGAGGTTTTTTATGGTGTGTGTGTGTGTGTATGTATGTGTATTCTAGTTGGGGTTTTATTGGTCTGATTGGCTGACCTTAGTGTAATCTGGGAGTTGATGTGACTTTGACCGGGTCAAAGAGTATCAGTTTCATTGTTGTTGTCTTATCTATCTGATTTATCTGGTGGTGTTTGCTCATTGTGTGTGCTGTAATTGAATCTACTTTATTTTGTGTGTGTGTTCTTTCCTGGTAAGTGGTTTGTTATGAGCACCTTTGCTACTACAACCGGTGGGGGGGGGATGTGTGTGTGTAGTTATTGTAACTATTTTTGTCTGTGTGTATAGGCTGTGGTGTTGTAATTAAATCTACTTTATTTTATGTGTGTGTGTGTGTGTGTGTTCTAGCCTGGGTTTGTTATAAGGGAGGAAGAATGTGTGTGTGTGTGTGGTTATTGTTACTGGTATGCGTGTGTGTATGACCTTAGTTGTTGTGCTAGGTGCATGTCATGTGCGTCTTAGTGTTGTCTATACTGTTATGTAAGTTGTTTACACTTTGGTAAAATGACACACACTGAAATTGCTTATAGTACTTCCTTATAGATGCATTATCTGAAAATACATGCATGCAGTTCTGGGAACACTATCTGTTGGAAAACAACGAGAACTTATTCAAGGTACAAATATATTTAACTAAAATTTAAAAAAAAATTTTAAAAAACTTATCAAGGAAGAGAAATATTTTAAAAAGTTATAGAATACTGAAAAACTAAAACTATACCTGAGTTTGAAATGGTATGGAAGGAATGAAACTGTCCATTTGAATAATACTAGGACTTAAAAGAGCTTTCATTAATACAATCAAAGATTTTGTGCTTGGACCCATGGGACCAATAGCAGTAGGCACTGAAATAATAAAAAATAATTTAAGATAAAAATGCTGATATTGCCAAATAATCAAATAATAAAAAAGAAAATGTAGTGCAGACATAGAAACAAATGTTAAAAAAAGAATATTTTTTTTAATATTGTTTGCATTTAAATTCTTCAGAAATACTCTCTTCATTTTAAGGAATGACTATCACCAAATCATGAACTGAAAAAAAAAAAATTGCAAAGTACAGTTAATATGAGTAAAGTAATTATAATGGTTATAGACATGACTTCAAAAACCTAGATCTGAAATAGTAAGTACAAACAATTTAAAAGGTTTTTGCATTTAAACCATTTAAATGCATTAAAATTGACTTGAGTTAAGTTTCCGATCCATATAAATATTTCTTAAGACATTAATTATTCAGTATAACATCTTCATACTTCTTAATTTTTTTAATGTTTCGGCCAATGTGTTTATTAGCCTTACTCAAATACACATATTTTTGAGTATTGTTCAATATTTAATAAACATTCATTTAAATAAATCTGAGTAATAAATTTACAACTAAAGCAAAATAGAGAAAATTAAAAGATTCATAATTTAGTGTATGAGAAAAAAGTAATTTTCTTTTATTATTTTATAAATGAATACATTAAAATATAACTTTGTCTTGAAATAATTTTATAAAGTGAAAATTCACTGGGAGTCAGTCAGTCAGTTAAGTGCCATACGTGATACACGCTTGGGCGATCATGTCTCGAAAGAGACATGACTGACTGGGCAGAAGATTATCCTGCAGTAGGTTGCCATTGCTTTCTGTGGTAGACTGGTTGCCGACCAAGGCTATAGAACCCAATCTGTCCTGCTATTTAACCCATAACTGGAAGAAAGAGATGGATTAATACCTTTCCCAAGGGTATTTGTGCGTAAGTAAATACAATGGATTCAACTGGAATTCGAACTTGGCTCCCTGGTTTCTCGTTCCGAGCCGATATCCACTGTATTTAATGTAGGTACTCACTGGGAGTACCTAAATTAAAAAGGCAATTTATTCTCTCATAAACATACTTTTAGTATCCACATAAATAATGAACCACAATAGTATCCAATTGTGTAAGTCAAGAAAATTTTGTTGGAAGCTAGTAGGACAAAGATAAAAACAATATTTACACAGTGATTGTCCATTAAACAAACTGCAAGTACTAGAGGACCTGGAAAACAGACAACATATAAGAAATAGATCAGTAAACAATATAAAATTGACATAAGCTGAAAGATATTTAATCTTCTCATTGCTATTAAGCTGTTGATATACATATATTATTTATTGAAAATTTCATTTTATACAAACATTTTTCTTTTTAAAATTCTGACAAGATGTATCTTAACTTTAAAAAGTTATGATGACCAAGATGTATCTTAACTTTAAAAAGTTAAGATACATCTTGTCAGAATTTTGGTAGACAAACTGTTTTAATCATTGTATTATAAAGTTGGTTCAGATAAGAAAAAGAAATTAGTCTAAATCAACCACATCCAATACACATGATATGGAAACATACAAATTTGAAAGTGCTTACTTCTCTCAAAAATTACATATCTACAGAGTTGTAATCAAACTTTTCAGTTGACAGTATTTGAACAGAATTTAATTTCACATGTGACTGAAATTGATGACATATATGCATATTCTAAAAGGTGACATTTCAACATGTCTTTCTATAGGATTTATGTGTAGATTGTGAATTTTTTACATTAAAAGTGGCAATGGAGAAAAGTGAGATGTATTTTCATCATTTGATGCTCCTTATTTCTGGAAAAAAATGTAGTATAAACAGTAAAAAAAAGGTATGTGCCATTTATGGACATGGTGCCATGGTTGAAAGTGATGTTTTTAGGTGGTTAAATAAGTTCTGAAATGGAAATTTTCACCAAGAAGACTGAAGACGTTCCATCAGATTTGCAGTTGGTTATGATGACCAAATCAAAGGCTGATTAAAAATAATCCCAGTCACACAACCAAGGACATTACAGAGACACTACATATATGATTGTCATAAGGCATTTGAAAACACTTGAATATGTGGATCACTAAGATTTAACAGAAAAACATTTAATGGATTGCATTTCCATCTGCAATTCTTCACTCAAACACACACACACAAAAACCCCTTAAAAAAAAAAATAATCACAGCTGATGGAAAATGGATTGTTTACAAAAATGTGGAGTGAAAAAGGCCACAGAGAAAATAAAACAAGTCCCTATTAAACGCTCTAAAAAATAATTTGCATCTGAAGAAGAGGATGATGTGTATCTGGTGGGAATGGAAAGGAAGGTGTATTATGAGTTGCTTCTGCATAAATCAGTCATTGAATTCAAACAAGTATTATTTCTAATTGTACTGATTAAAAGGCATCCAGAATTGACCCACTGGAAGTGTCATCTTCCATCAGAGCAATGTCAAACCTCATGTCTCTTGGCAAACCAAGTAGAAATTGGTATGGTTTGGCTGGTATGTCTTACTATAGCAGTCATATTCATCTGATCTTGGACCTTCAGATTACCACTTTTTTTCAATGATTAAAAAATCTCTTAATGGAAAGAAACTATTCTTTGAAAGTCTGTAAAAAAACAAACTAGTTTGTTGCACAGAAGGATAAATTTATGAAACTGCCTCAAAGACAGCAAATGGTAGAACAAAATAGCACATATGTACTTGGATAAATATTTATGACTATCTAAATATTGTCTTTGAAATTCACTTAAAAATGCTAAAAAAAACTTTATTCCAACCCAATATTAATTTTACATTCGTTGTTTCACTCTAAAACCACAAGAACAGTGTATGCTCTAAAATCATGCAGAGAGTTTCATGTAATTTATTCAATTCAGTTTTTTTAGTCCATGTAAATAGTATGTGTAGGAGATCAGTGTATAGATATGAGGATATACAAGTTATCTTATTTGCTGACAGTAATCTCTGCACTATTTTCCAATCATATACTTGACACATGATTAAATTGAAAGCACTCAGCAGAAAATATTGACTATATATACAAGTATTAAAAACAATTGCTGTTGGATTTAGGTTGATAACTAGAGTATAAGTAGCTGATCAAAGTACACTTTTTGTTATCTGCCAAGTTTAAAAGTTCACCAGATTAGCCATATCAGTTGGCAGTCAGCTGCAGAATAAACATTTGGACAAGGCTATCTTACATTATCAAATTCAAAGTTAACAGATAAAAACAATTAGATAATCAGAAATTGTAAGTAAATCATGAACAGTTTGTATCAAAGTCATTCTCTACAGTTATAATATAAATTGATTTACTGGTTGTTAAAACCACACTGCCTTACCTGGGTTGTTTCTTAGAATAGCTGAATTTATTTCTAGACATTTGTCAGTTTCAGAAGACTATGTAGTTGTATTTTGAAAAAAAAATAAAACTGTTTTTTTTTTCAGTCATGACGACCCTCTACAAGGCCCGATGATCAGTCAAGGTAGAGAGTTACATTAAAAGGCAGTTTATACAGATAAGAGGGGAAGATAATGGTTAATTTTAGACTTGAACAGGTGAAGATTGTAGTGATTGGGGAAAGATCATCAGTGCAGTGGTTCATGGGAAAAGGTGGAACTTACTTCTCACTGATGAAATACAGAGGGAAAGTGGGTGATTTGCTACAATGTGGCAGGTCCTAGCTGTGGAGGTGAGACTGAGTGAAACCAACAAATATAATTTGTCCAAACACTTTCCAATGAAAGATCTGCCACATCCCACCTGTGAGAGAGAGGTCAGAGAATGGAAATTAATGTGTCACTCACAAGTACTCAGAGAGACTTTTGAACTCTATCAACACTGGAAAGTGAGGACTATGCAATTAAATATGACATTTTTGGTCTGAGCTGGCTCTTGTAAAGGTAGATGATAGCATGAGGAGTCAGGTACTTACTAGAGTGGTACAGGGAGCTGACCATCATTATGACAGGCAGGAGTTCAGAGTTCAATGAGTGATGATGGAATATAAATAGTGGAATGTAACAGCCAATTTTTCCCCTCACTAGGAAAATAATGATAGATTGGATGAGATCAGCTGCCAATTTCTGATGGTCAAGAGTTTGAGGTGCACCTGTATATTGTTCTATCATTGGGATAGATGTTTACAAATGATCTGAGTATATTCTTTGGCAAATGATTTATGTAAATCAAAAAGAGGGTTTGTCTGAAAAGTGACTCCTGAAGGATGCCTGTATTGACCACCAAGGCCCCAGGTTGCAGGTAATTAATAAATACTCTCAGGGATCTACCTGTTAGGAAAGATCTTATTCTTTGTGCCATACCTTGTCAAAGGTCTTTGAACTATCTAAGGCTATATAGTCTTTGATGTGTGTTTGTCATCAAGAGCCACACTAATTCTGTGGATAATTGTAGTTAGGGCATCAGCACTGGATTGGGCCATTTGAAATCTGTACTGCTCATCACACAAGAAGTTGCTCCTATCTAGGTGCTCGATGACCTTGTTGATTATAGCCTCAAAAATCATACTGATGAGGCTAAGTAGACTGATGGGCCTATACTGGGATGAGAAAGATCACTCAATTGACATAGTAGATAGACTAAACTATCACCCGGTTCACACTCCACCCACATCTATTGAACAGGTGAAGAGGCTCATCCCTTGTTTCCTGTTTAGGATGCGGTTTCTGGTTTTCTCTTTTCCAATCTTTTCACTCTTTATTTTTTTCAATTGGAGTAGATAGACTAAACTATCGCCCAGTTCACACTCCACCCATGTCTATTGAACAGGTGAAGAGGCTCATCCCTTGTTCCCTGTTTAGGATGTGGTTTCCGGCTTTCTCTTTTCCATTCTTTTTACCCTTACGTAGCCCCCTGCGCATCAGTGGTGTTATCGCCTTGCTTGTGGTGATATGATTAAAAAAAAAAATTTTAATGTATACGAGTTACCACTCCTATTTTACAATTGAGTAAATTTATACCCGGTGACCAATTGGAATGAGAATTGTTATGGTTGTAATTTACCAAGAAGGGAAATTGCAAATAATTGAAGGAAGAATGTTACAAAGTTATTATTGGAGTGGATTTTACTAACAAGTGAATCTATATTTGTTGGCTGGTCAGAATGAGAATTAACTTGATAAGATGATGTGAAAAACTTAAATGAACAAACAATTTGAATTTTATTGTTATACCAGAAATATTCATTCATTCATTTATGGTCAGTTGCTTATATATACTAACGTCAAACGGTTTGAGGTTGCTTTTAGGCCATATATTCCACAGTAGTGACTAGGTATTCTTATACTGCCACCAACATCTGAACCAATGCCAAGTATTGAACCATTGCAACCAATCAACGCTGCTTCTCCTCCACTTGAACCACCAGATGACCTCTTAGGATGATATGGGTTACCAGTGGCTCCATAGATATTGTTATCACAGGCAACACTAGATTAAAGAATAACAAAGAACAATGGTCATTATTGAGATAATAAATCATTTAAATTCAAAATAGTTCCACAACATTTATTTGAGCATTTTATATATTGCAAAATTTTCAGTGACTATCTATTTATTTATTATGCATACATAGAATTATCAGTAAAACTACTGAACTTCATAAAAGTATGACAAAACTCTGAAAGGTAGATAATGCTGTCAAACAAATAAAAAGTGGCTTTTTTGCATTATAATTAGTGAGTATATACTCAGTTTTGAATGACTGAAATACTCTCTGCCTTTATATATAAAAATGAATGTTAAGGGTATAATTTACCAAGTGAAACTGCATCAGTTATTACTGGAAAACATTATTAAAAACAAATACATACCTTAAAAGAGTTTGAGGAACATTGGTCCTCACAAATGGAACAGCACCAAGATTTTTGAGCATCTGCATAAAATTATTATAGACACTGAATTATTTGCTAGTCTAAAAAATATTTAGTACTTTCTATATCAATAATAGAACTTATACAAAAAATAAAATTTCCAAAATTATTTAAAGCAACATCATTTAATGAATTAAATTTCAATTGATTTCTTTTTGAAAGGCTATAAAATCTTCAAAATTTGAGTACTTTTCAGTGTTATTTTCATCTTTTAAGAATCATTTCTGTATATATATATATATTTTAACCTAATTCCTTTTCATTTCTTGTGTTTATTGTTTCTAGAAATCATTTGCAGAATCTGTTTATCATTTTTTTATGGCACAGGTCACAAGTATAACACAGCAGTAATATTTCTCTCATTTTGTTATGCGTTAGAGAATGAACATAGTAACAACATTTTTTTAGTATACTACACAGACAAATTAAGCTAATCAGAGAAGACAACATAATCTATATAGGTGTAAATATCAAATAAATAGCTAATAAGTTTACATCGTTTAATAAACAAACCTAACAAGACTATATCAATAAGAACTCACTTTGACCAGAAGTGAATCTTCTTCAATGACTTCATTTAAAAGACATTTAGCAACACCACAAGTAACTCGATGGCCCTAAAAAAAAAAAAAAAATTAATATAAAGACAGAAGAATATTTGAGATAGAGATTTTTTCTTTATTGGTGTACAAATAAATTACTTTCTGTAGTACAAAAATAATTTAAATATTTTTATTTAATGAACACTGAAATAATTCACCTGTGATTTTATTAAAAATACATAAATTATACAACTTATTTAATAATAATGCAAAAAAGTCTACATTGAAATGTTATTTTTACAAGACTAAAATGATTATTCAAATTTTTATTTAATGCAACAGAAAACAAATATCCAATAATTAATCAAAGCAAAATTTCAATTGAAAACAAATTTAGTTATTGATGGTGCCAGATATAGAGATTTTTTTTATATGCCTTATAAGGTTTAAAATGAATTTTTAAAAATGAAAAATTCTTTCTTGAAGCATTCATTTTAGTTTTAATTTCAAGCTAACAGATTAAATTTAATATTTCCAATAAGTAAAATATTTTACTGTATTTCAAAAACTAATTTAAATTGACTAGAAAAATATTTTTGTGCTAAAATAGCTTTTTTTTTTGTCCTTTTTTAAACATCTTTCATTCTACTAAAAAAAAATCTTCCAAAAATAAAATATATTTTTTGGAAATTTATTTGAGGAATATTAACTGATTTTAATTATAACTGATCTGATTTGAAACAAATATTATTTACTTCAAGTTTTAAATATTGCAGAAATGCATCTTTTAACAACACAGTAGCCATATTGAGAAGGTGATGAGAGGTCTAATGTTGTGTTATGGAGAGTATCTGTAAAACACAATTACAGAAAATTATGCAAGAGACCTTTTTCATTTAATTTTCTAATATTCAGCAATCTTTAAAATTTTGGCTTTAAATTTACTATAGACATCACTCTTATTTTCTAATAATGTTATGTCCAGTCATCTGTATTTACAAAAAAATGTCACTGATAAAAAAAAAAAAGAATTCAAAATTATTTTTAAAATATTGCTGTTTGATGATACCAAATTGCTGAGGCAGTTACAAAAGTCTGTCAAGACCAAATGACCAGGAAAAGTGATAAAATGTGTCCTGTTTCATCAGGACAATGTTCAAGCAAACAAGCCTTTGGTTCCAATGACTGTTGTGCATGACAGTAGTTTTGAACTGGTGGATTACTCTCCCTATTCTTCTGATTTGACTATCATTTGTTCCCCAACATGAAAACTTAATTGGGAACCAGTATTGCAGTGATGATGACATCATATCTACTGTTAATGACTTCTTTGACCAACAGATGTCAGTTTACCTGGTAAGAAACAATGCAGTTATTAATAAAAAGAGTTTAAATTCATGTATGTAAGATTTCACAGCTCTCCCATCACTCTTTCATAGTCAGCCTATGAACTTTTAAAATGATATTAAATGTTGTATCATTAAATATTTATTTCTCTTTGGCACATTCTTTTCATGTAACATAACTAGCTGCATTAAAATGACATTTTAATATTTTTAGAGATACTAGTTTTTAGGTCAGGTAAATAATCATATGTTTGACATGCCACTTCATCCAATAAAGTTCGTTGTTTTGAGCAATTATGTCCAGGATCTATTATATTCTTTAACATCAACTTTCAATTGAAGAAGTAATTTAGTTTTTTCAATATGAAATTTCTTAACATTTTGTCCTATAATAAAAATGTTTAACTCTAAGGTAAGGTTCTTAGTTACAAATATTGTATATCCCTTCATGACAAGTTATGTGAATTCTTGGTATTTATTGTGAAAACTACCTTTTGTAAGCATTCGCTCACTGTCTTTGCAGGTTTCTTCATCTATTGTTCTACTAGCCACCTCCTGTGACTTATTGGAAAAAGGCCATTGAATAAGATGATAACCAACACTTAATGGCAAATTAAATATTGATGGCGAATCTTTTTGGCTATGCTTTTCCCTTAATAATCATAGTTGCATAACCAGATGGAAAATTCCTTTTAAAAATAACAGAGCTTGGATGTTGAGGAATGTTTGCTCTTAGTATTACCTTAAATTAACATTCTCATTTTCATACCCAACTGTAATTTTGGTCATCATAATTGCCATGAAAGCTTGTTCAATGGCTCTTTTTGATCACTTTGAGATAGATACTGCTTAAGCATTGTGATTAAATAAAATGAATACAATTCATTTTGTAAAAAATTAAAGGGTGATTTTAAAGGCTGTACAAACATTAAATTCTCACACCTAAATTCCTATATCCAAAACCTGAAAGATAGAAAATTCTCACATCCATATAGAACCTGGACATGTGGATTGTCTGTATGGCTTTTGCTTTAAAATACACTACATTTCAAACATTACAAAATAAACTTTATTACTATTATGGAGCTGAACATTACTCAGTATTCGACATTGTCATACTGAATTACCACTAAAATTTACCATCAATGGGACATGCACTATTAAAAGTACATGGTGATTAAAATAGTAGATAATTAGTGTCTCATAATGCATGCAAAGTTGTGTATTGATTTTTAATGCTGACTTCTTGGTTCCACATCTCAGAAAAATTGCTGACAGACAAAATAAGAAACAAGATGAATGCTCTTGCAGCAACAAATAAGAGTAAATATTTAATGTAATAAACTCAGCAACAATTACAACATAAAAAAGGTTTTTATTTGTAAAGATGAATTGGATTTTGTTATAAAAAAGAATCATATGCAAGTATAGAATAAAACATGCAATCATTAAATCACTTATCAAAATTTCAGTAACTGATCCATTTTCCAAAATTTTTCAATTTTGAATAAGAATAAAGTTCTGTGTTCATGCTTTAGGTTTATGAAACAGCTCATTAGTTTAATATAATAAAAAGATATTGAGCATGTTGTAGTATAGATTAAGAAAGTTGGCACTCTGAATAAAACCCTTACTGGTTCAAAACAGCATAGCTTCTTCTATGTGCCATGTCCTGAAAGGACATGGACAATCATGGCTCTCCCAAACTTCTTATCCATCATGGCCAGTAGCAGCATTCTGCTTTTGCCAAGATTCCTGCTCCCTGTTCTGCCACCCATTCACACAGGTTGGGAGGTAAATGGCCCACTACCTTTCTCTCTTTTTTTTTTTCATCTACATGCACTGCGTGAATTAAGTTTTCCAAGCCCTCCATCCTCATACGTGCCCAAGAAATTTCAGCTGATTCTGAGTATAAATGTTCTTTTCGTCTCAGTTTTCTTTAAGACTTCTTCATTGCTTTCTCACTCTGACCTGCAATTCTCAGTATTCTTCTGTAGAACATTTCTGTTGCCTTCAGTTTCATGTGGTAAGATTGTCCAACATTCACTGCTATGCTAGAGGTTTTATATCACATAGTAATTAAGCACTCTTTTCTTTGTTTCTAACAAAATTTTCTTGTTTCTTAGTACTTTGTTTAGTTTTTGAAATGCATTTTTCACTAATCTATGTGTGTTCAGATTTCAGCATTGCATTTTCGCATTCTTAGATATTTAAACTTGTGTATATAATTCCAAAGAAACAAGGTTTTTTGTTTGGACATTTGAGGAAGTTTGTGTAGGTGATGGTACCAGAGACCAGACAGGGAAGGAAGATTTTCTATTCCTGTAGGAGTGTCTTTTTCAAGAGGTCATTGTTGAAGGGGTAGGAGTAAGTGACCTTGTCAGTGGAGGAGAGACCATATCTTTTTTTGGATGCTGTATCAGAGGCAGAGGATCCTGTCACTCTGACTGGCCTACCTTTTTGGTTTCCATGTCTTTTCCTGTGCCTGGTAATACTTACATCTGTTTCTGTTAATTTTTCAGTATAGCTCGCCAGGGTCTCACCCTTAGGAATGGGATTATTAGTCCCTTTGTCCCAAGCATTTAAGAGGACTGAGGTCTCACAACTTTCTCTTTCTCTCTTGCTCTACTCATGATCAGTTATTCCCTAAACTCTTCCGATTAGCCCTACATGGCAGATGAATGGGTCTGCATACCCACTATAGATGCCAATAAAATAGTAACAACAATGAAGTGTATTTTGGTATTATTGGAATGGAACTCCAATAGCCTTCTTCTCTGGGCAGGAATGAATAAGGTTTCTAGTCTTGCCACTCTTCCAACAAGTCAGATTCCTGTTATATATCTGCTCACCTTCATCTAAGCTGTTGGAAATGGAGGGGAATACTTCATGGTATGAAGAAACACCTACAATTTGGCCAGACTGGATCAAATATATGCCCAGTTGCTTCCCAATTAAATTATGGACTTCATATTCTGTTACATTAGTTTGCAGCTTTCCACAGTATTCTGTTTATATTATCAGGATTTTGTAATCAGATCTTGCATTATCATCTTTATGCAGTCCTCTGACATAGATGGCAGGATGTTCCATACGAAGTTACCTTTGCCCTTGATTATCTGTTTTAACTCCAAGGAAATCAGTGATTTCATCACTGTGTCTTTTGTGGAATGATAAAAACTGTCCAGATACTTGTTCAATGCAAAGAATGATACTGTTCTTTTCTCAATATGCTCTTAATTTGAAGTCAGAGCCTGCCATCTTTAATAAGATAAGCATACAGTTTAGCTCACTCAACAAACTCCTCCACATACAGGGGATATCAAATTATCCAGCACAATCTGCACACAGTTTGCTAAAGCTTTGGCCAAAATATTTAACTCAGCATTAAGCATTGTTAAAGGTAAAAAATTACTAATTTTATGTGCTCGAATAAGGATTGTTCTTCAAAGCTTCACAAAATACTAGGTGAAACATTGGAAGGTAGTCTCCACTTAAACCCAGTAAGTGAAGAGCAGTTCCAGCAAGGGGACAAACATGTGTGACTACTTCAAGTACACTTCATATGGCAATCCATCAATATCTGGTGTCTTGTACTTCCTGACCATCTCTAATGCTTCCCAGATTATGCAATCATTGTAGCTAGCCACATCAGCTACTTTAAGGGAAGGAAAGTTAGTAAATACTTGTTGAACTGGGTGAATTCAGACCAGGCACTTGGTGAATCCCTGTCTCCCAATTTAACAGTCCAACCCACGTCTATTGAACAGGTGAAGAGGCTCATCCCTTGTTTCCTGTTTAGGATGTGGTTTCCGGTTTTCTCTTTTCCAATCTTTTCACTCTTTTTTTATTTATTTTTTTCAATTGGAGTAGATAGACTAAACTATCGCCTGGTTCACACTCCACCCATGTCTATTGAACAGATGAAGAGGCTCATCCCTTGTTCCCTGTTTAGGATGTGGTTTCCGGTTTTCTCTTTTCCAATCTTTTCACTCTTTTTTTATTTATTTTTTTCAATTGGAGTAGATAGACTAAACTATCGCCCGGTTCACACTCCACCCACGTCTATTGAAGAGGCTCATCCCTTGTTTCCTGTTTAGGATGTGGTTTCCAGTTTTCTCTTTTCCAATCTTTTCACTCTCACGTAGCCCCCTGCGCATCAGCGGTGTTTTCGCCTTGCTTGGGGTGATATGATTAAAAAAAAAAAAAACCTCCTACTCAATATTCTAGTGTCTTTTGTGTCACTAGTCTATCTAGGTTCAGTCATCTGTCATAACTAGTGGCAAAAAACCTAATAGTACATGTACACTGACCCCTATCCCACTTATTTCCAAACACAGAATCTGTCAGTTCCTGCTGTATGGTTAGTATTAGCTGATACTGAAAATCCTTTGCATCTAACCAGAACATGCTGAATTTCCAGTAACCAGCCATCCTAGGTTTAGTCTTATCTAAATTTATCCCAACTGGAACAAGTCTATAGTCTGAATAAACCACACTTTGGAATGCTTTCTCCTTTATGGTAACATCCAGCATGCACAATCTGCCTGCCAGATTCTCAAAGACAAGTGAACAAGTTATGTCCAAAGAACAACATATTAGCCAAGAAACATCACTCAAATGACTATCAAAATATGCTGAGAATAGGCAGAACCTCCTTGTCATATCTTCATAATTGCTTGCTATAAGGAGGGTCTCTTGAATACAACATAATATCCAAGCCATATTGATGGCATGGTTTGCCTCCTCCAGTATAGTTTATATTTGCTGTGTGCTAGGACCAACATTTATTATATTGAGGATTCTCTGAGCCTGAGGGAAGTTTTGAGAGTCCTCAATGCTCTTCCACCCAGGATCCACTGTCTGGAAATTATGGAGGACTCATCAGTTACTTAGGTGTTTGTGTTGTAGTCTTTGGGGATTTTTTTTTGTCTAATATGTCTGGGTAAACAAGTCTTTCCCAGAGTTATTTTTCTTTTTAATCTCAGTTTTTTGGGTTTTTTTTACAGGAAGCTTGTCTTCTGAATTTTCACTTGAGCTCTTTGGTCTCTTGATGATTGTCTGTGCTGTAGGTAGCAATGGTGGAGGATGTTTGCACAGAGTGAAGGGGAGGGCAAGTTATTTTTGTAAGGAATGGGGTTTCTGGAAAGGAAGAAGTGGAGGATGGAGCCAGGGGAGCTTTTTCTTATCTGAACATGTTCATTTAAGATAAGGAAATGGGAGAAATAACAGTAATAGTTTTATTTTTGGGTTAAAGACTTACTGGAAAAGGTAAGCTCTTTCCACTTGCCTTTGTTTAGTGTTCCTTCTGTTCAGTTTCTTTTTAATCATAAGACCTTCATTGATCTTTTCTAGTTCTCACCCAGGTCCCTCTAAATTTTGGGATGTTGGTGAATGATTGGGATGCTACTACATTGTCAGAGCTGGGCCCCAACAGAGACTCAGGTGCCATTGTTTGGGACTTTTTTCCTTTTCTTAGAAACTACCACTTCCATATTTTCTTCTGCATCTTTTTGAGTTAGAGATGCTAGTAGAAAGTGGAAGGTGATCTATTCCTCAGTCTGTTCCATTTCTTGAGGTAAAGTTCACTACAGACTCACTTTCTGATGTTATGGTAGTCACAAAGAATCTTCTGATGCTCTTATTGGATTCTTCACAGGACAGGCTGTAGAGAGATGACCAGTCTCACCACAGTGGCAGTATGCTGGTTTCCTCCCAGAGAAAATGACTGGTACCTTCTGAACATCAAAACTTTTCCAGTTGGGAATGTCATTAATAGTTTTCTGGTGTCACATGAGATTAAAAAAAGTGTTCCCCTATCTTTCTGTCCAGTTTAATTTCCATTATTTCACCATATTGTTGAAAGAAAGCTCCATTGTTAAACATGGAACTTTGTATATGGTCATTTGTGCTCTTTTTCATCATTTGTATTCCACTCTTATGGTACACTCTTTATTCTGAAGATATTGGGGTGGGGTAGAAATCTTCAAGAACGAGCAGAAGTATGTCTCACATTGGAAAGTTCTTTCCTTTCACAATGTGTTGAACATGTACTCCCAGATCAGACAATGGTTTGATAATGAATTCCTTTGTTGATTTAATGATCAGGCTTTGCTTCTTATCTACTATGCTGTCTGACATTATTTGCTTATCCACAGTTTTCAGTTAAGTTATGTCTACATTTAGTCCATTCACTTTCACAAGGTGGGCCATATTCAAGCACTTCTTTGTAAAACTCATCAACATCATTGATGCAAGGTGGTTGTGTGTTCCATGTAGATGGACAGATCCCAAATGCCACTTCATCCTTTTCCTTGTCTCTCTTTTCCATCTATGTCATAGGGTTTGGTCTTTTTAGACCTTTCATTTTGGGGGTTCTTTTCTTGGCCATTTCCTTCCTTTGCCTTCCTCAGGGGTTCATATTAGTGCAGGAATGTGTAGTTCTGTCAAAAAAAGACTTTCTTCCAACAGATCAATTTTCAAACACCTGGAAATAATATCAGAAATAACAAAAAAATAATAGAGTTAACAAAGCTCACAATAATAAGAATCATGAATACAAGTCAAGTAAAAAAAAGGCAATTGCAGAAAAATGATTGCTAAAAATTTCCCACTCCAAATTTATAAATATATCCTACAGATACATGCTGGGATTTCTTTTTAGTCAATAAAAATGAACAATTCTTGGTCTTACCCACACATGTTTTTCTTTCTTGCCTTGAAATCTGTATCCTATTCACATATGGTTATTTTACTGTCTTGTAATTGCTTTACTTTGCTATTGTCTTATCATTGCTTTGCCATTTGCTCATTTCTTGCTCTGTTCTTATCTTTCTTATTGTTGTTAATGTTATTGAGAATTTGGGTAATTCCATTTAAAATTGCCCATTTATTCAACATTGACATTCAAAACTGTTTTACCTTAATGGGTATGTTTTCCTTTAAACTGATAGGAATTCCATGCAAAGGTCCTAATATTTTTTCTGAGGAATCACATGCCTTGGCCAATTCCTGAACATTAAATGAAAAAAACATTCCTTCATTAGTCACCAACAACATAAACATTCATAAGTCCAAAAGTAATAAGCTTGATTTTCAATATAAGCTTAAAATGATGTAGTAATAGTCAAAATGAATACTAGTATCCCCTGCATACAACAGAAATAATTTATTGGTAAATTCTGAAACTATTTCAGTTGCTCAATTCTTTATTTCAACATAATGATAAGCATGCAACTTATAACATTTCATGAAATTTGGTATAACTGACCAAATATTACAAAGAAATCAACATATTTTTAAGACTTTAATATTAACAAAAACATGAAAGTGCTATTATTTCATCAAAGCTTAAAACTTAACTAAAAATGATGATAACAAAAATATCAGTACAACTCAAATTTTTAAGTTAATAAATATTCAATAAATGTCCAGTTAATTTTGTATATAGAAATTTTGAGGTTATAATTGTCTTCAAAAAGTTATGCTTACCATAAGAATAATAATAGAGAAGTATAAGCAGCATCAGTGAGAAATTTATGAAATTAAACAATGAATTCTTTTATCTGTAAGCAATACAAAATGATTGAACAGTTCTATATAATTCATCAGAGAACTATCTAAACTAATACAACTGTAACTTCTGGGTTTTCAGAAGACACAAAAACTCCAACATTGCTATCTATTATTAGTTGAGAAATCACTCTAATTTTTAAAGATCACTAGAGAACATAACCAGCCAACAGTATTAAATGTTGAAAGGTGAGCATTTTAAATTTGATAGCTGTGGTAATCATGGAACATGAACATGATTTCCATTTGACCAGTCATCTCAGTAGCAATTGTGCAGCTGATGCAAAAAGAACCAAAGAGACTTATGTGTCACATACCTACTACCAGAGAGAATGCTGTGTTTGCCAAAGAAACCTCATTGAAATAAAAGAATCAGAAGCTATAGAACAGTTACCGAGCGTTGTTGAAATCATCTTCTAGGAAGGACACTGCTCCAAGCAGAAGTAAACAGACAGTTATTTGTGGGAAGAAAACTTCTAGGAATTCAGGGAAGACTTAACTTTTAGCATCTTCTAAAAAGGACTAGATACTGGGCATGGATGTTGGAAAAGTGCCAACACTTGACAATCATGAACCAATTCAAAATATAATATTTCATACCTCAGCATCCAAGAGTGGTTGTACAATGCAGTTCACTCGTTCATGAGCTTCAAGAGCCTAGAATGAAAATAGATCAAAATTATTAAAGCAATTTTAAGTAACTTAAGGAAATTGTATTTGTATATTTCTTAACATCACTTTATAATACCATATAAGAGTTAATAAGCATATGCATGTTAATGTAAGATAATAGGGATTAACTTTATTCAAGTTTTTATGCATAGCTTATGATTGTATTATTAAAACACTGACAGATTAGTTGGCTGCCAGTCACTTAAAACTGAAGTGCCAAAATGAGTCAGGATTATTCTGGATGGTTCATCTTGTGCTATTTATAGAAGAACTGCAGTCTGCTCCAAGGGACAACAAGACTGGCAGGAACCAACTATGCCCAAGTAACAAATATGAACACACCACCAAACCACATCTCAATTCAACACTGGCACGACACAAACCATTTGACAATCAATGCACTGTAAAACATACATGGTATTCCATGGGATTTCATTGTATCTGACCACCAAAAAAAAGGTACCATTATTACAGAATCAGTTACTGTCCTTCACCCATCATTGAAAGACTGGCATAATGCCACAGTCTGACAAGTCACATTTCCAGCTTTTTTGGGTAAACAGTTTTTAAGGTCATATGTGTTGGAGGTCACAAGAAGCTATAGATCCATCATGTTGGTTTGCCATGCAAGCTGATAGTGACAGTTGGTATAGAGTGGGTTATGTTAAAATTCACAAGGGCCACTAGTGAAACTGTGGAGTTTGGCTAGATATGACATACATATTTTGTTGCAGACAATTTAAACCCTTTTATGTACACTATTTCTGCTAATGATGGTTTGTTTCAACAAATTAACACAACTCTGAACTATGCACAGGTGACATAATTCTGGTTTCAGGAACACTCAGCTGGTACTCTATTGTCCCTTGTGCGCATCTAAATCCTTGGGAACATGCTGTAGAACTTATAAAATTCTCAGCATATATAAATATACACAACTCAATAATGAAAGATGCCTGTACAATAATATGCAATAATTGCAACGCTTTATAGACTATGCCATGTCCCATAATTGCCAAAATTCAAATTAAGTATGTTTTTTAGGTAATTCTTTTCTAATGTTTTGGCACTTTAGTTTGAATCAAGTTTATACATTTATGCCAAACTGAAATAAATAAAATATTGTCATTTATTAATTTATTCTCTACTTTTCCTCAACTCTGTATCTACAATAATATATATTGCTCAATTTTCTTTAGCATAACATTTTAGACAAGTTTGGTGAGATTAAGGAAAAATAGCAAACAGGATATTGGTAAATTAGAACCATAAAATGAAAGTCCACATATAGCTAAAGTCTGTGAAATAAAAATCTGTATAATGCTTCATTTTAACTTTGATACCAAATATTTTCTTGCACTAAACTTTAAAAATTGACATTGTGTGATCAAGTGCATCAGTCAAAAATAATGATAGCGATTCCTTTTATTGTAGAAATTTACTTCTATTTTTCATGCTTAACAAATTACTTCATTCTCGATTCCTTTTAGCATCCAGTTGCAAAAAATGTTTCTCAGAATCAAGGCAATGCTAAATTTTATTGTGTAAGCCTAAGGATACAATACTAGTTGCTGAAATTATTTATCAACATCTTTCTTTAGCATAGAGACATAAGCATGAATAAAACAGGTTGAATGAAGCAAGCTGATTGATTGATTTTCTTTTTATGGTTTATCAATCTTTTGTGAGTCATTTAAAGCCAAAACAATTTGAAATTGTAGGTAGTTGCTTACGGTATTTGGTGTTCCCAAGCAATCTCCCATATAAATATTGACCGGGCTCCACACAACTAAGGTTATCAAACAAGAATCATTTTCATTATCATCAGTCCGATGACCAAGTGTGGTCATCACATGTCTCCTGTTTTTATGTTTAGTATGATTCAAAGGCTCACCTTAGTCACAGGCTAATTTAGTTATTGATTCCATTGAAGAAACCCTTGTTCTGCAAGATAGCTTCAATCTAGGGGGTACTCCATCCAGTGATGCCATGTTATTCCCTGAATATAAAACAATCATGGTGCTGACAATAATAGGTGCTGCCTGATAGATGAAAGTTTATTGTTTTAAATTTCCAATTGCCAGCAAATCTGTGGTTTTATATTATTACTGGTTATGCCTTAACTGTTTCATGCAGTAAAGGTAGATTTCTATTTTCTCAAGATTTTCCATGTAGTTTTAAAACCTGTTAACAGACTTTGGTTTTAAGTTAAATCACTGTCAAAAGGAATCTGACATGTTATTTTCACTGTCTATATCCAACACTCAGTCATCTTTCAACATACTAGAAATGAATGCAAAAAGACTTCCAAATTTTATTTGTAAAATTAATGAAAAATTTATATTCAATCTTATTTTCAATACAGCTTTTGTTTAAATGAGGAAAAGTTTTGTGAAGTTGTTTCAAAGTTAAGACTTCAACAAAAATAAATATAAATAGACCATTTTTAAGATGAGAACTTATAATTATAAACTGATTTATTCGAAGTAGTATCTTCATTAGTTGTTATAGTCACAATGTTTTGGCTGTTGATCCCTCCAGCTTTCTTCAGGTGTCTTGTCAAAATTGGTAACATTCCTGTAATTTCAAATTGAATCCTTTTATTTACTCCATAGGGAGGATTGTCTCATTTCACTGTTCATGCCAGAGCTTATATTGTGATGTTACTTGTATCTTCTAGAGGATATGACATTTTTTCACTACTCAACCCAGGGATTGAACTCACAACCACTATAAAACCTGATGTGCTTAACCAATGGTAGACTATATATCCTGTAGGCCAATTTAGTGAAAGAAACTTAGAGCCTTAAACATAATAGCATTTGTTTGACAGAATATTTGACTTTACCAATAATCAAATAATTATAAAATTAATTAGGTAGTGAAATTTTGAGTCTTAGGATTAATGTCTTTTCCTTCTTGCAATAATGAGGACACTAGTCCAAGTTCAACTAGTATATGATAATGAACAGAATCTGAAATTTTTATCTTATTGTATAATTAATGTAATCTATATATATAAAAGGCAATCTGTGAGTCTGTGTATGTGACTGTTCCCTGTGGTACTATAACTTCACGATACCGGGTTGGCCGATGGTTTCGTGATTACCACATGTTCCAGACTGGATGTTCTCTGATCCCTTCCACGTCCACGTTGTTTCTTAAGATCCGCGAAAGGGGGGATGGATACAATTCAGTCGATGGAGTGTTGAATTTGGCGTTGGAGTAGAAGAATAGTTGCCACCCCATCAAAGAAATGAAGAAAAGCGTTTGTTATACACAGTAGCAAACATTTATTTACACTGGTATACAATAATTTCTTATCAAGTTAAAACTAACACCGCGAAGTGAGGGGTGAATGTAGATGACTGGCGGAAAAAGTTTCTTTAACTCGAAGAAATCTTAACTGCAATTAGGCAGTGTCATTGATGGAGTATGCAGTGGCAACGAATTCGGTTCTGGGCAGCGAAGAATGACCGACTCGATTTTTTGCTCTGGGTGTTCTCTATTTATGGGCCTGAATCCTGAATAATTAGCTCCTGATTGGTCAGCCAATAGGGGTCACCGGCCAATGGCTATCGTCGTAACAACCCCCCTGGGTTGCATCCAATTGGTTTTAGATAATCAGCCAATTAGTCGCAGTCATCGGGGTGGTCTAACAAGAAGCAGGCCCTGTGGTTGATTGATCAATGATTTATTACCTTGTGCCATACTTGCACTCAATCCCCGGGTGAAGCAACCCACCTGTTTGCCACGCTCAAAATATGTTTATATTTTGAAATTGAACTAATTTTTTGACATGCCATTACACCTGCAGAGTGTTTTGTTTTAGTGACAGTTTATAGGTCAGCCTTCCGCTTGGGTCTAGATATCTTTATACTCAATGACCGCGGTTTACTGCACCTGGTTCTTAAAAATGTTGGATATCCAGAATGAACTTATTTTCATAATAGTTTAATAAAATAATTATTATAATGATTTAATTAATTATTATTTAATTAATTTTCATTTAATTAATTTCGCCAGTCAACTTTTTGACACTTGAATGAAAGTATCATATTCCCTATGCACTCCTACATTTTTTAAGCTATGCCATTCAAACTTTTTAGGGACACATATCTACAGGAAAGTCAGGTCAACACATACTTTTTGAGTTTAAGTTCAGCAATTTTCCCTTTCGCACTTTTTGGCCAATAGTGCAAATTGTTTACATTTGCTTCGTAAAACATCTAAGAACTAAGATGGTTGCTAGATTACGTCATAGAAATCAAATCACACGTGTCAAACCCGATTAAAATATTTTTTATTAAAAAAAAGAAAATGAGCCTTTATATTTAATTTTTATTCCAACGTTTTAAAAATTCATTTGGTCAACAAAAAATGTGAATATTTTTCCCTGTAATTTTGAAACAAAAGAAATATTAAAAAATGTAGGCATACATAGGGAACAGTCACACACAGACTCACAGATTGCCTTTTATATATAAAATATTTTAAGTGCCTGCAGCAAATTTAAACATATCTGTTTCATCCGCTGAAGAAATTAAAATGTTATCATATTTATAAAAATTCATTATTAAGTATAAGTTTCTACCTATAACCCATTAATATCCACCAGCCATTACATAATGGTCTAAATTTATCTGAAATCAAATATGTTGCATACTAAATCAATTCATTATTTGGGAAATAGTTTATGATGCAGAAACAGACAGAAAAATGAACAAAAATAAAATAATGGTAGGTCTTAATAAAATTCATAACTATTATTTAGATTTCATATTTTGCAGCATAATTTCAGATTTTATCTATTCTTATTGGTACAGTGTGAAAAGAAATTAAAAACAAAAATAATACTCCATCTATATTATATTTTCCATTAATGTTTCTTATAACCTTAGCAATTTCTTGATATGTTCTTTCTTTGTATAACTTCATTTCCAGATGTGTTAAACTTTAGAGATTATTCTCAAATGTCAATTTGATCTACTAATTAGCAAAGTCAAAGTCAACAGAGAAGGCACAGCTGTTAATATGTACTTTTGTTATTGGATTGGTTTATTCATGTGCATTAACAATTGAGAGTAAGCATAGTCACTGCACTAGTTACACCACTCAGTATTGTCTAATTATTATTATTTGATGAAAAATTTTAATAGTTTCATATGTAGCTATGCAAATAATTGTCTTTTTCCAAAAAGAATAAATCATATTGTTATGATGTGTAAATCTCTTAGGAAGCTACATGAATCCCAAATACTTGATGTTCACTTTATATGTTTTTCGTTTGCATACCACACTACACCTCCCTGAACCTGAGAGGTTTGACGCTCTTAGTTGCTTTATCACTTTTTCTGAATACTGTGGATGATCTGCATGATCTTCTGTTTGTTTTTGTCTCCTCTTTAATGAAGATCTTGGTCTAAATTCATCTTCCTCTTCTAGGTCTGTTAACTCATTTCCACTTTCCTCCATGTTCTGTTTCCTCATGCACTGTCCCTTGTTCCTCATTTCTATATCTTCAGGCTCAAACCTTGTTCTAAATTGATCAGTGTGAACTAATATTGGTTTCCCCATTTTTTCTAGTACAGCCATGTTCTGTCTTTTTTATAAAATGAATTTTGCTCTTTCTGGTTCTGCCTAACTTGTTTGTTTTTTTTGGACTAGACTTTCTCCTCTGTGGTGAACAACCTTGATTATTAGGGCATTAATTTCCCTGCCCATTAAAGCTGATAAGCTCTGCTTTCTATCCACATGAGAAACCATTCGGTAGCTTAAAAGTAAATTAGAGAGATATACCTCTATATTCTCATTAAAAGGTTAAAGCGCATTTAGTCCCATTTTTACTATTTGGACCATCCTTTCTGCTATGCCATTCAATTGTGGATAATACGGTGACATTTTATACGGTATACGTCTTTTTTCTAAATTTTTATCGCAGTGACAATGGTCTTAGGTACACCATTTCTTGCAAATATTGTTCTCAATATTTGTTTCACGGTGACAGCTTTCCTATCTCTCACCTTTATTATTTCTGGTCAGACCGAGAATGAGTCTACTAAGATTAAAAATAAACCAATATCTTTAATGTGGGCATGGTCCATGTGGGCCCTTGTCTGTGGCTCCCCCTGTTTAGGATATGTGTCTAATTTGGTTTATTTAAATGTTTTAATTTCCATACATTTGGGGCATTTTCTTATGTGTTCTTTAATATCTTTAGAATATTCTGGCCACCAAGATTGCAGTCTTAACCTTTTTTGCATCACTGTGATGTCACAATGTATATTGTTGTGCACACCTTTAATTATTTCCTTCCTTAAAATTCTGGGTGGCACTACTGCGTCTACATTACATATAATGCCTTTCTCTACTGTTAACCTAGGTCTTGCTTCCTTGAATAGTCTTTCTGCTATAGTGCAGTTACTCCATACATTCTTTCTTATGCTTTTTAATATTTTGCTTAGTATCAGATCTTGTTGGATTTCTACAATGTGTTTTGCAGGATAATATATCCATTTCCACCCATTGAATAACTATCATCAAAATTTTCATGTTCCTCTCCATTTTCATTCTAAAATCTTATTCTTGATAATGCATCCACATAAGAAATGGTGCTTCCTTTAACATATATAATGTCAAAATCAAACGCCCACCTTAAAATTCTTGCTGACATTTCTCTTGATAACTTCTTTCACAAATTGAATAATAATTCCAAAGGCCCGTGATCTGACTGATTTTACAGGAACTTTTTACTCAACAAGAAATTCTGTGCTCTCTCTATACTTCAGACTATGGTCAATGCTTCCTTTCTATATTAGAATAATTGCATTCTGTTAACAACAATTTCCTGGAAAAGTACATGATTGGGTGACCCTCTTGTGATACAATAGGTGCTATGAGGTGTTCACTTGCATCAGTTGTTAAAGTAATTTCTTTTCTCAGGTCGAAGATTTTTATTACCAGCTTGCTTGTCAAAGCCTTTTTTAATACTTTGAAAGCATTACTTTGCTTCTGCATCCATATGAATTCTATGTTCTTTTTTTAACGCATTTTTAAAAATGGTTCCATGAGTTTGCTATATCCAGGACAATATCTACTGCAAAAATTAATTAATCCTAAGAAAGATTCCAATTCTTTCTTGTTCATGGGCTTCACTTCTTTCCCAAACTGGTTTGTTAACGTCTTGTCAGGGGATATTTCTTCTCTAGATGTTTGATATCCTAGATCAAATATTTTTCACAGTCTAGCTCACATTTGCCTCTTTATCGTCATACCTGCCTGATTTAATCTTCATAGGACTTGTTCTGTTATATGCTTTAATTTGTACTTGGTGCAAGCTCACATGCATATATAATCTTGATATATTATTATGTTCTCTACTTTTCCTAATAAGAACTTCTCGATAGCTCTTTGAAAAATATGACTTGCCGTTTTAATTCCAAATGGTAAGCAAGCCCATCTTGTGTATTTATTGTACTAAACTCCTTAAATTTGTCATCTACTTCAATTTGGTTATATGCTGATTTCAAGTCAGTCTTTGCAGAATGTTTCATGTGTGATAATTTATGACTTGCAATTTCAATACTTGATAGAGGAAATGAATCCGAACATATCTGATGGTTAACCCCAATTTTGTAATCACTGCATATTGTAATGTTTCCACTGGCCTTTTTAATGGCAACTATTGGTGAAGGCAAATTGCTTCCCACATAAGTGACCTGGCTGAATCATTCTTTTTAACTTTGTCACCACTACAGGTAAAATACGTATCGGCAGTTTCTTTGATTCAATATATCTTGGATGATGATTCTCCTTCAATTGAATGCTCACTTTATAATCCTTTAGTAATCTTATTTTTTTGTTCTTCAGAATTAATCAATTTCAATGTATTGACTCCTGGCAATCCATAGTCTTTCGTACATGCTACCACTGTTATAGGTATGACTTTGAAACAATTCTTTGTTTCAAATGTTCCTTCGAAATTTATTTAATTGTGGTTCCATCAAATTGTTTTAATTGTAAGATAGACATTTTAGCCTAGACTTTCTCATATCCTACCAAAAATTCATTGGAATTAGCATAATCTCACTGCCAGTATCTACCTGCATCTGAAAATATTTCCCATTTATTTTTACTTTTTCCCTGGCTTTTGTCAGTGTATTTACTGCAAATATTTCTGCCTTTTCTGTAGCAATTAGCATGTCCTCAATTTTTTCAATTTTCCTTTCATATTTACACACCTTCTGAAAGTAATTTTTTTTTTTTTTTTTTACAGATCAGGCATGTTTTACCAAAAGCTGAGCAATTATTTTTTTTCTCTTACATGCTGTTCATCACAGTACTTACATTGAATTTTGTATTTCTTTGTGCTATTTGTCTCTCTCTTGACCTGCAGTTGGTTAAACTGCTTTATCAATTCTAGCTGCTGCACAAATTCTATGCTGGTTTCTAAATTCAAATTAACACCTTGCAGCCTTTCGAATATCTCATGTTTAAATGAAGAATCCTGCATGCCTTCAATCATGCTGAACTGGATCAGCTCATCTTCTGCGGTCATTTCACCAGTGCCAAGTCTTTCGAATTCACAATGCTTAGCTCTTTCTTTTAATCTATATAAAAATTGTATGATAGACTTATTCAGTTGTCTCATCTCAAGAAACTTTGTTCTTTCAGCAATGACTAACCTCCACTTTGGATTAATATTCTTTTTTATTGTTTCAACGATTTCTTCAAAGGCTAGATCTTTGAAGTTTTTTGGGTATGCCATCATTGAAACTTTTATTAATACTTTACATACTGCTGTTGCAAGAAATATATCTGTAATCTCATTTTGTTCTCTTTCATTTGATATGTCTTTCAGTTTTTTTTACCCAAGCTAGTGCTGCAAAGCATCTAATCTATGTCTCCACATGCCCTGGATCATCAAGCGTGGTCAGACATTCTATTCGCAACACCATTGTTGTGATGTGTAAATCTTACAGGAAGCTTTGTGATTTCTCCTATCCCTGGTGCCTGATGTTTGCTCTATTTATGCGTGTATCTCATGTACATACCACACTATACATATAAAGCTTGATCAATTAATAAACTAAGTACATTTTCAAATGGCCTATAGTAAATGAAGTTGCCATTATTTCAATTAAATTTTCAATTATACTGAACTTTGTTATAGACATAAAAAGCAACATCACCATACTAATCAATCAAGCTTATCAAATGATTCTGTTGTAGCAATGGAGTTCATTTTCTTTTGAAATTTGTTTTAAATACAAATTTCATCATGAAATAATTTCCCAACTCTAGTTCAAATGAGACAGGTTTGAAAAATCAGTTATATTTTTTTTAGAATTAAATCTTGTAAAGATATATAAAATTAAAACAAGACTTACTTTTGATTGAAAGGCTTGGAGAACTTCTAAGGCTTTTAATTTTCGAGTTTGCAAAGCTTGCTGTAATTCCTCAATGTTCATGGAGAGAATTTGACATCTTTTTGTAACAGTTAGCTGAAACAAAAAAATAAATCATCAAGAAAAATCACAATTTCAATAGAAGTCAAAATTAAATCAAATTTGGTTTTAGAATAGCTCCACTAGAAACATGTATTGCACTATATTCTGAGATTAGAATTAAAAGTAAATATAATTCCTAAAGAAATGTGCTGAAGAAATAAAACTAATGTTGAAAGTTTATCTGCTTTTAAGTTCTATTCTTTCAAAACTTCCCATGTAGCTCTTAAAGGCTGATATAGGAAGGCCTAGTTTTCATTTCATTTTTTGTAATCATATCTGCATATCAAAAACAACTTTCTTCTTTTTTTAAAAACTGTTCATATTTATACTAGTTGCATTTATACTGGTCATTTTAGTGTTGATTTTATTAATGCCATAGTGGAAATGACAGAAAGTAACTTACATGTTATACATTTCACTTAGTGAAAGTGGTGATAAGAATCTGAAAAAATCACATGATAAAGATCATAAACAGAATTAAAATTAATATGTTCTTTATCATTTTAAGCATAAAAGGATAATTTGATTCTTTTATCATTAGAATGAACTTGGATATTAATATTTGAAGTTTTTTCTCTGTCATGCATTAAAGATTGATAAATATTTTTTATAAATTGGGTTCTTTCTGAATTGTAATGAAAACTTGTCCAATGATTGTTGCTGTTCTCCTTATTCCTCTAAGACACTCTCTTATAAAGACTTTCAAATATTTTCAATATTTTCCACTTGAATTTTCCAATTTGGGTGACAACTTTCATGGAAACAAACTTTCATGAAACAAACTTTCCAACTTTACTGATTTTTCTTCTCTGGCCAACATTCTCAGGTGACATGGAGTGGAAAGATTATACTGAATTCATTGCTAGGTTTGCTACTAAGAAAGTTGGTTCACTGTGTCATATTAGACAATTTTTCTTGCCAGAATCTAACAATTATAAATCTGCAATCTGTTCATGCTTTGAATACTGCTACCACATATGGTCTGGTGCTATTTAGAGATTCTTGATAAAATCCAAAGATGAATCAAGAATATTATTGGTCCTGACCTATCATCTCAGATTCAGTGACTTTCCCACCACCATAATATAGCTTTCTTGTGTCTTTTCTATAAATACTTTCATGGTTTTTTTTTTAAATGAACTTTTTTCTATAGTACTTAGATTTCATGAATATAAGTACAGTATTAGATTGGTGACAAGGTTTCATAAATTTATAGTTCAACTAGCAAGATGTAACTAAGTTCTGTGCAAACAGTTTCTTTTCTAGTACACTTCTGGCTCCATGCATTCCAGCCAACTTTGATTTTCAAAAATTTAAAAGCAGGGTGATTCATTATCAACTATCTTCTTGCTTACTATTCAATTGTTCTTGCTCCTTCATAAGGTTTCTATGTTTTTTTATTCTTTCACACTTAGTAACTTCTTGTGTTTTAGTGGCGTGAAATGATTACAAAAAATAAGAGATCCTTTTAGATTAATATTTTCAACCAAATAAAATAAGAAAAGAATTACATCATTGCTTGGGAAAACACTTCTATTTGAGAGTGTTATTTTTGTATTGGGTTGTCCAGAAAATTCATGTCAAATTTTAAGGGAATGTAAAGCAAAATAAAATTATGCCATTAAAATGTAAACACAAATTCTACTGCAGCAGCTTCTTTTTTTGCACTTCCCACCTGTGGAATTCTCTTCCGCATACTTGCTTTCCCAACAGTTACAATCTCCAAGAATTTAAATGTAAAGTCAATAGTCATCTCCTGTCTCACTAACTTACATCCTCTCTCTCATGCTTTTTCTTCGTTCACCCCACTCTCATCAGTACTCTCTTCCCTTTCCTACTCTCTTCCTGACACCCCCTGCAACCTCTCACTCCTCATAACATTCCTTCTATGTAACCCCCTGCACAACAGTGGCAATAAAATGCCTTGCTTGGAGTGACACGATAAAAATTGTTTTTTTAATAATATTTATTCAACTAAATATGAATCATTTTGTTGCACAACCATTCTCTATTTTTCCTTCAACTTAAAGATTCGGTCTTCCAAGAATTTCAGTTGTTTCTCAGCAAAGGACTCATTGCAAGCAGTACTTTTCAGAAGCAATTTACTGGTTACTTGACAGATGCTCATAGTACAGGATTCCCTTCCAATCCCACCAAATGCACAACATGAATTTCTTAGGATAAAAACTTGCATTTGGGATGGATAAAGTCAGCTCCTGTTCCTCACCCCAGGATCTTTTTTGCTGAACAATCCTTTTCACATCACTTGTCACAATTATTTTCAAGAAGGGTGCATTTTCATTGAGTTTATACAACAAATCAATGATAGAAATGAGATCCAAAAGATTTATTTCACTCAGAATATGTTGTACCCTAACAATATAATAATTCGAGTACCCAATCTTCACTTAGTGCTCAATATGGTGGATTTTGATAAATTTAACGTTTCTGTCAGTTCCTGCATTGTATAATGCTGGTTATTCTCAATCAATGTCTTGATTTGATCATCATCCGTAGTTGGGGTTCTAGCTGAGCATTCATCATGAATAAAGAAAAAAATCCTCGACTCTAAACTTAGCAAACCACTTCCATACAGTTCTATCAGCTAAAACATTTTCAATATAAACAGTACAACTTTTTTGTTGCTTGTAAGGCATTTTTGTCTTTACAGTAATAAAATGTATCAAATGTCTAAAATGCAACTTATAATCTTCCATTTTTATAGGGATACAAAACTTGAGACGAATTAAGTAATTTTAAACTTTCCTCTCTAAAAATAAGCATGAACTTTCCAGGCAGCCTAATATTTTATCTTAAACAGAAAACAAGCAGTCTCCAAAATTACATTTGTTTGAAAAATAAAATGTTTTTTTTTATTCAGTTGAGCTAGCTCAGACCTTCATGAGTTTATCACATGAACCATCATAGATCTGCATCAAAGTCAGAAGGTCACGAGGGAAACATTATGCAACCAACTCATCTTGCTCCATAGCTAGGTGTCCTGAACAGTAGTTCACATGCAAGTTCTTGTTTTGCATACCAACAGTGTCTAGCAGAGTGCATTCTGTGTTTGCATAAAATTGTAGAAATATCAAAGATGTGTATATAGGGCTGTGATTTAGTTAGATTTTCTCACCACAAAATCTTAAGTATAGCTCTCAGCATCCAAGTATAGGTTTCTTCAAGCTTAGACTCTAAGGTTAATTTCCAGGAAGTGGCTACATTAACACCACCTCTACAGTGGCTCAAAAGAAACTTTGCTTGAGGTTGTCTGATAGATCAGATTTCCAGATTATGTTCATTTTATTCAAGGTTGTGGTTTGTCAACTACATACTACAATATGAAAACCCCCATGTTGGTCCAGATGCCATATTTATTCCAAAGACACTCTACAAAACAAGGGACATAACTCCAACTCTAACATTGCTGGTGTCTTCTGGTGTAAACTAAAGTTCCATTAAAGAAAAGAAAAGAAAAAAACAGAACAGGTTATCAATACAACAAGTCCCTTAGAATTACAGAAGAGGCTCCCATCTTTTTGTCCAACAATTTGTGACTTGTTCCTACCCTCTGATCCATTCAATTTGAATCTCCACCTTTACCAACATTTCTTTTACTCTGGCCACATCAACTCTCAACTGTCTGTCACTTACAAGATTTGATGACTTTAAGGTTTCCACCAAAGAAGCATTGTCTGTTTTACAAAGAACTTCAGGCAACCTGGGTAGTCTGAAAATCTCTTGCAACATGGCAGTTATCAATACACCTGCATCAGCAGCTTCACTGAGTGCAAGAGTCTTGGAGGCCAATGGGCTCTTTGTTACTCGGTCAAGTTTTTTTGAGGACCAGCATGTAGGAGCCAGCTTGTTCATCTTGCCAACAGCAAGGATGATAAATCTACCCTGTGAAGAACCATCTTCTAAACTGGCATACATAGCATCAGAATAGCAAACCATACTCAAATCTGAAGGCTTTCCCAGCTGTGGAAAGGATATGGAACCTGTCTTTGATTTCAACTTCAATAGTGACTTGGTAGCTTCAAAAAGTAACTCCATTTTGGAGATTTTCCGGTATTACTCATCCTACACACATCAAATGATACATCAGGTCGAGTCTGAGTGGATACCCACATCATTTGACCTGTTAGTCTGTCTTCTCCTCTTGACTTAGCTCATCATTTTTCCTTAAGGATCTTCTTTTTTTTTATATCTATTGGTGATATACAGATTTTGGTTCATAATAATCCCATCTTCTGTTTGTTTAAAACCCAATCCCAACAATTTGAAGGTTCCATTTTCATGCGTTCTAATCTTGAATATTTTCTTCAATTTTGAGATCACATTTTTTTAGATAGATCATTTCCACAAAATATAAAACCATCTACATGCATAGCCATCAAGTACTCAGATAAATCATGCCAAAGAAACAGTGCATTGCCATATGCACTAACTATTCCTTTTAGTTTAGTTAATTCCTGATTAACTCTCTTGTACCATGAATGGGGTGCATCATTTAATCCATAAATGCATCTTTTCAGCTCCCACACCTGTGACTCTGAACATACCTCAGATGGTGGTCTAAGAAATACCTATCTCTCTCTAGCATTTCACCTTGCAAAAATGCTGAGGGGAAATCACTTTATAACAGATGCTGTTAACATTACAAGACGCATAGCTGCACGGCTGCATGTTGAAGAGTCTGTTTTCAAGTTATATGAATTTTCTTCATAATCACATGCTACAAGACGGGCATTCATTATCTTTTTGTTGTCCTTAACTTTCTTCGTTATCACCCATCTTGTTGATATACATTTTTGATCTATGTCAGGGACACATTGATACACTTCATGAGTTTTCATATTTTTTATTTCTTTTTCATTTGCATCAGTCACATCTTTTGCTTGTTCTTGTTCAGATGCGAGCAAAACTACATGTTCTTGATGATCTCCTTCTGTTACTTGGGGTAGTTCTCACCACGGGTCAACATTATCCCAATTGATACATGTTAGACTTTCATTTTCTGCATCTGGTTCTATATTCCGCTAATGACTATAATTTCCAGTTGATTTTGGTTGTGTGCTCATAATCTTTCCTTTTTTCCACTCATCACTTCCAATAATTTTACATTCTACTACTTTTCCTCTACTTGGCCTTGTAGTATTGTCTTTCAATTTCTCTTTGTTGCTATTACAACTTTTATTATGTTGTCCTTCAACTTCCTCTTCCAAGACTTCATTCATCTCATTTAAAGGAATTATATTTTCTTTATTTCTTAGTCTTTGAAATTGCTTGTTTACCTTCATTAAGTGGCATGGACGCATCCTGTAGAATGCTCCTTTATGTCTGATCAGTACACACTGACCCTCATTACCCAATACTTTAGAAGGGCCATGTCATCCTTTATAGTTTTGTCATCTATAATAGACACTGTCCCCTGTCACAAATCCTTCATTCGCATCTTACATTAAATTGCAGTGCTCTCCAAATTTTTTCACTTGATTCTGCTTTCATGAAGCTTTTCCTTGCTGAATGTAAGGCATTTAAATTTATTCTAACCCTATCACTGGTTGTTGCAGCTTCCAATGCAGGTAACTGATCTGTCAAAACTGACGGTGTATTTATGTTAGATCCATATAAATGCTCATTTGGACTATGTCCAGAATGATTCTGAAGGGCATTTTTGGCACTAACAGCCCAAACCAGAGCTATTTCTGGTTCGCATTTCGGATCTTCTAATGATTTTTTCATTGCTTCAGCCACTATCAGATTGTGACGTTCCACAGTACCATTGCTGAATGGACTTTAAGTAGCTGTAGTGCATGTTTCAATATTCAGCTTTTCGTTCATCTCTCGGTAGGCTTTGTTATTAAACTTTCCTCTATAATCACACAAAAAGCATCTGGGAGTGCCAAAATATGCTATCTACATTAAAAATATGTTGCGAATAATTTCTCCACTCTTCTTAGCTTTAATCAGCCTGACAGCAGAGTACCTAGTGAATGTGTCAATAAGGTGTAAAATCCAGTATTGGTTATGTCCATGTTCTTTCAAATCTATACATACAGTGTCATTAAACCTGTTCCCAAGAGCCAATCCCACCACTAATCGAAGTGGGGGTATTCTAAGCCTCATACAAACTGAAAAAGAATCACAAACTTTCTTGATAAGATCCAGAAATTCTATCATGAAAGGCCCTACTGCCTCTCACCAGTGATATCAATTTCTCTTTTGATGCATGAGCAAATGGATTATGTAATTTCTCAGCCTTCCTTCTTTTCTCCACTCTAGAGGATTTTTCTAAAGCCACACAATGTAACACGTTTGGTGACTTCATCCTGCAAAAGCATATTTGTCAATGAAAGACTATAATGTCCAGAAGTCGGCTTTTGTAATTTTATCTACATAAAATCCAGCAACTGTCATTTTTAAAGTCCAGTATCATACCAGCAGTTTTCATTGATTTATGACTTAGTAACAGGGGTAAATAATTTTTGACGATGTCAGCCTCAATATATGCTCTGACACCTTTTATGCCTCCTATAGTTACAGGAAATTTAACTGCTTTAATAGTTTTTACCTCCTCTCCAACACCAAAGCAAAATGTCCTGTTGGATTTAACAGTCTTGGTCATTTAATGTACCAAATAATATGTTAGACCAAAGTTCTCCAGCAACAGTTCGTGAACAGACCGAGTCTAACATTGCCATACCCAGTGTCTCTTTCACAAGATTGGACATTTTTGTCTTAGAATCATTTATCAATGTTCGATAACATGACTCAACATTAAAAAACGTAACGTGTACCTGGTCTGAATCCATGACAGTATTAATTATCATTACTAGCACGGTCTCCAGCAAAATGTGTAGTCAAATTACATTTGAAAAATGTTGGATTTTTTTTATTTCCTCGATAAAATTTTTGTTTCCTGTTTCTCCTGTGTTGATTGAGATTTACAGTTTCAATTTCCTCTTTAATAGCAGGAACTGTTTTGCATCCCAATGAAGAAATAGCCGAAAACACTTTTTTTAATGTGTCTTTCATTGCTGCATAAGTCAAGCTTCCACATGTTGTCCTCACTAGTTTGTCATTTTCCTCTGATACATTCGCTGCATTCAAAAAACAAAAATAGGCCTGGGCTCTTTCTGACAGAGCAATTCTATATTTACGTAATTTCTGGCACAAAAATTCATAACGCACCAAAAAGTCGTTTATGTTTACTCCAGCATCTCTTTTGCACGATTAAATTTCCTTGAATGACATGTATGCCATGGTGTTTTAGTCTCTTAAATATATCTCATCCAACTTGTCTGCAATCACTTTTAATCAATGTTAGGCCTATATCTGTAATCTCTAAGTGTCAAACACATTCTCGTATATTTTGTGGTAGTGAAAAAACACTGCTAGACCTTTGTTTTTCTCTAGGTAAATCCGTGAAGATAGACCATATGTCTTGTTTCCATTCAATGTACAATTCTTCACTTTGCAAAATAGGTTGCTGTTTCATAATTGATGCCATCTTTCTTTCAACTGTGTTTCAACGTAATTATTGTCTGTTAACTACATACGACAACATGAAAACCCGTGTTGGTCTGGATGCCATATTTATTCCAAAGATGCTCTACAAAACAAGGGACATAACTCTAACAAAAGTGACCCAGGTTATCCTTTTCAGTAGAATTTATGTACTAAAATTTGTAGATTTACCTGAGACAGGTTGTATTGAGCCTTGCTGTTTGAAGCTTACAAATTCATTTTTAGAGGCATTGAGATAGTCCAGCATTCCTAGTAGCATTTTCTAAATGATGTAAGATTACTGTGGCATTGGTAATGATATCTGCTGCGATAGATAAATAATCTGCTTAGTCAATATTTGTCATTTTTTTTGCAGGATATCAACTTGAGTCTTGGAGACCTTGTTTGTTGAGAAAAGTTCTCAATATGTAGTCAAGGGTGATATCAAAGAGAAAAGGTTTAACAATGTCACCCTGGAAGACACCTATTTTAATGTTGAAGAAATTAGTGTGAGGATCTAACCAAAGATTTGATATTTTTGTATAGCATCATTATAGCAGCTACAGTCTCATGAGGATGCCATATACCAGAAGGTTCTTTTGCATTATTCCCTTATTTACAGAATCAAAGGCTTTAGAGAAATCTACAAAAATTAAGGTGGCCTATAGATTCTTTGTCCTGATGCCCTCAATAATCAGCCAAACAGTCAGAATTTGTTCAACGGTTGATCTATTTTTTCAAAAGCCATTTTGATTTTTATGGAGCACCTTTCCTACTTCCAGTTGTATTCTGTTAAAAAGCACTGAGTTGTGAATTTTTGCTGCAATGGAAAGGAGTGCGATTCCTCTATAGTTTTTTTTCCAATCCCAGATGTCCTTTCTTTAAGAAAGGAAGTATACTGCCTTCAGTCTATCTTTCTATGATTTCTCCATTATATGTGGCATTACAGAGTTGGAATAGAATATCATTGACATCCAGACTTCTGCTTTCAAAGTCCTGCTGCTTTTTTATTTTTTAGTGGTTTTAAAGCTGTTTCAAATTCTGCATCTGTAAAGTTTCCAGGTTTAATGTCAAGAGGATGTTCAATAATTTGCTCAACCTTAGTATCTAAAATGTCAGGTACATTTCCAAAGAGATTTTTAAAAGGTCTTGTCATTTATTCAGCCTTTTAGCCTATTGACCTTTAACTTGGAGTTATTTGATGATTTTCTGCTACTGATTTCATTGAGTTTTCCAAGTAAGGGAGAAATGTTTGTTGGCAGCAACAGAGTTGATGAACCAAATTTTTTCCTTGATGTATTTTTTTTTTAATCATTTCACCCCAAGCAAGGCATTCCACTGCCACTATTGCACTTGGGGCTACATAGGGGGTGGTAAATAGGAAGAGTGGTTAGATATAGGAAATGTCAGAAGCGGGGTGATAGATAGTTGGGTGGGTGGGAAGAGTGTTTGAAAGAATGAAAGTTAGTTTGTTAGGAGGTGTCTATTGACCTTACATTTAAACTCCTGGAGATGATAGCTGTCGGGGAAGCAGTCATGTGGAAGAGAACTCCACAGTCGGGAAGTGTGAGAAAAGAAACTGTTGGAGAAGTTGCAGTTGCATTTTATCGGTTTTACTGCAAAAGGGTGGGATCTAGTTACTAATCTAGTATCTCGTGCAAATTCAAACCTGGGGGCACCAGTGATCTAAGTTCATCAGAGCAGAAGCCGTGAAAGTATTTATAGAAGAGACACAGGGAAGCCACGTCGCGCCGGTGAGAGAGAGACTGCAGGCGGTCTGCTAAGTCGGTATCGATCACATTACAGACCCTCCGCTGTACCTTGTCTAGAAGCCCAAGGAGAATAGCAGGGGCACCCGACCAGATATGGCAACAGTATTCAATGCACGGGCAGATGGTAGATTTATAAATGTGCAGGATAGATTCAGACGGAAAAAACCTCCGGGCCCTGCACAGAGAACTGACTTTCATAGCAGCGGATTTAACAATGGATTCGATATAGTCATTCCACTTGAGGTCCGCTGAAAGTGTGAGACCAAGGAGGCGTAGTGTTTTACTCTCTGGGAGGCAAGCCTGGTCCAATAGGAGGTAGGTGCGATTGTCTCTGATGATTAATTGATAGTAGCTCCTTTTAGAAGCATTAAAATTTACGAGCCATTTCTTACCCCAGTCCACTACGGATTGGAGGTCCTTTCCAAGCCTGGCTGCAAGGTTAGCTTTGTCGCCCACACCAGATTTTTGGTCGAGACGAGAATAAACTATGGTGTCATCGGCGTACATACCTACTTGGGATCTTATGGTATCAGGGAGATCATTAATGTAGATCAGAAAGAGCGTAGGACCTAGGATAGAGCCTTGAGGGACACCCGCGTTCGTATGGTAGTTCTGGGAGGCATGTCCTTTTAATACCACTTTCAATGTGCAGTTAGATAGGAATGACTGGATTAGTTCAAACAATTGTCCAGCTATACCATAGCTCCGTAGTTTGCATAGAAGGCCAGCATGCCAATTCAGCTTGTTGAGCAAATACTTCATTGAAGTCTTGGATAAGTTTAAGAGATGGATCTGAATTTCTCATGGCGATGTTTTCTTTCACATTAGCCCTTTGTGATTCAATGCTAATTGATTTTCAATGAATATGTTGCTGATGTTTAAATTTTAAGAGTATGACATCTGCTGCAGCCTTTTCATGAGAAGTGACAAAATTATTTTTAAGTTGTATTTGGAGATAGATTCTTGGTATCAGCTTGTAGTGTTTCAATCTTATTCCTGACAGCAAAAGTGTACTTGTCTTTGAAATGACTTGTTAAAAGAAACCAGTTATATGAAAAAAAGCAATAAAATAAAAAAAGCAGACTGCTTTTTTTATTGGCTCTAAGTCAGATGGTGGAAGAAACAATCTGATGGTTTGTAGATACTTCTTCAAATGTGTTGAAGGTATGGCAATTCATTGTGCTGTTATTCCACTTCTTGTTTATCAAAATGTGATCCTGTTGGATCTTTGCATCATTAGTATGGGTGAACATCCATTGTTTAGAGCTCTTCTCTTCAAATTTGGTAGTTAGAAATGCAAGATTATTTTTCTGTATAAAGTCTTCACAGAAGATTTCATTTCTGTTAGAGGCCACATGATATGCAAATTTCTGTCTGTTACTAACACCAACCTCAGCATTCATATTCCCCGCTAATAATTAGAAAGTTATGGTTAATCTTACAAGAGAAGAGCAGCAGTAATAGAAATGTGTCACTTTTTCTTTGTTGCTAGAGTTTGTTGGTGAATAGCAGATGATGGTTGTTATAGGGTTTCTGTTGAAACTAGTTAAGATGAATCTGGGCTCAACTTCCTCAATATTCATGGGCACTTTATGGGCTACTAGTAGACTGAGTAACATGCCAACACCACCACCTGTGAATTTTTTTCAAAGCTGATACTATGAAATTTTATTTGTTATAAATCCTTTTCTAATGTTGTCTTGATAGTATGTTCAAATAATATACCTAAACTTCTGTTATTAAAAAATTTAATCACTTTTTGCTTGCTTGTGTTATTTTGATAACAAATAAAAAATATTTACAATAAATGCAACAGACATCATGTAAATTTAGTATAAGTAAATTATTCATATCACAACTTATAAACTAACTAACCAACTAGAAGAGTAATATGGTATCTACTGTTTTTTTTATAATTAAACAATATATTTCTATATATATTTACTGGCCTGAATCACAAGATTTCTCAAATATTCAAGCTGGTATATGGTATATATATATATATATATATATATATATATATAAAACACAAACTTATAACTATACTCGTTTCGAAAAACACTCTGCGTATCTACATGAAAGGAAAAAATGGCTGTAAAAAAAAGAAAGAGCTAAGCACATGAACATCAGCCAAAGGCATTCGGACCAAGTCAGCACATAGCCCAAAGAAAAAACCCGAGAGCCAACTTCTGGCCGACTTTATACTTAGTACATCACTTTAATATTTCCCATTTTAGAATGGGGTCTATATTGAGTTCTTGTTTAATCGACCACACATAAGTAGAAAGAGTGATGCTATATTTATATCTTTCTACTTATGCATGGTTGATTAAACAAGAACTGAATATAGACCCAATTTTAAAATGGGAAATATTAAAGTATAAAGCCGGCCAGAAATTTTGCAGGTCATGTGTGGAGAAAAAACTTGCAATAGCATTATTTGAACACACAAGTACTTTACTGAATTCTAAAATGGAAATAATTAATAAGTGTAGACATAGGAAGTCTTGGCTTTTGGATTAGGTATGTTTGGTGGGTTTGCCTATTCCCTTATTTTTTTTAGTTGTCATTGGTTGGTTCAGGTTTTTGTCTTCAAAAGGTTAATGTTTATATTTTAATATTTATATAAAATTTGTTTTTTTTTAAAAGTACTCCCCTATTTGTGTTTGGTGTCTTCCTTTTTTGGTCATGTGGGTTATTGTGTTTCCTTTATCTTGTCGTTGTTACTTTCCTCTTTAGCCAGCGCTCCCTGATGATCTGCTTAGGTGAAACCTTGGTAGGTTTGTTGGCTCACTAGGTATACTTTACTTATATATATATATATATATACATACATACATACTGTTTAATTATAAAAAACTAAACAAAACAGAATATCTACTCAAATATGTGTATCCATTAAAAATAATGCTCAAACAAATAAATTTAAAATGTGTTGGTTAATTTCATTTTGCAACTTTCAGTAAGATTACGTAAAATTGTTTAGTTTAAATTAGAATATGAAAACAGAGCAGTTATGAATATCATGAAAAATCATGAATTTGTGTATTTATAAGGTTTAATTCAACCTTGTCTAACTAAAAAATCCTTCATGGTTAAGACGCATCAGATCAATTGATGGCTTCTCCTGTCTATAGGAGTAGTAGGTTTGAATACTGCTGAAGGATACATATTTTCCTAACAAGATTTCTCAAGTATTCATGCTGGTAGATATATATATATATATATATATATATATATATATATATATATATATAATATTGTTTAATTATATAAAAAAAAAAGAGTATTTACTCAAATACAAGTATCCATTCAAAATAATGTTCAAACAAATATATATATATATATATATATTTCTTCATTTGTAAATGAGTTATTACACAACCTAGGTTTCTACCATGTGGTGTCTTCAGGCGATTTGCAATAACTTATTTTACCATCTTTTTAAGAACGCTCACATAATGAGGAATTTTTCAAAATTCAAAGAAATAATGTTTTAATTCATGATTGTATGAACCTAATAGGTATTTTGTGGTATGGTTACACTTAGTCATAAATTGTGTTCTTTCATTCAATAATTCATTTTTGTTTGAGAATAACATAATAGCTAACTTTTCTTCCTGGTACAGTCTATATTCCCACCATTGTAAGGCTTGGCTGTTTTCATTGTACTCCAGGTTATGTCTAGGTTTTTTCCATATTTTAATTTCAATTTCCACACGTAACTAGCCAATTTTGTACAATTTTTTAAGTTTTCTATTTTAAATGTAGACCTGTGATTGAACCATCTAGTCTTAAAAGTGTCTTTGGTTGATCCCAAATATGTTTTGTTTTGACCATTTAAGTCATGTACTTTTGCTTTGTAAATGACTTCTTTTGGATTATATAGTCCTTGAAGTGGGCATTTATTTTTGTCCCTACAGTTACATTCTTTATTAATGATCTTGTTTTGTATAATGCTATTGAAATTTCTGGCATTTTGTTTCTTTATTAAATTTACTAAATTACTAGTGCAGATATAACTCAGTTTGATTGTATTCCTACTGAAAATTTTGTTTAGTTCTGGGCTTTTTGGAAAGTGTTTATTGATCAATTTAAAAAAATATTTGCCCTATCTTGGTTTTTACTTCTAAGTTAAATGGGGGATTAAACCAGATAATATTTTGTTTTCTATCATTGTTTTTTATTTGTTTGTTTGGTTGGGGATTGTATTCTAAAATGTTTTTATGGCCAAATTTTCTTGGTGTATCTTCATATTTTCCTTTCTTTTAATCAAATATTGTTTTGCTTGATAGATTTTTTGATAGCCTGTGTTTTATTCCTTTGTGAATGTGCTTGATTACGCTTTTAGAATAGTTAGACCTTGTGTTTATGTACTTTAAATTTGTGTTTGCTTTCATATATGGAGAGACATTGCCAGTTTGCCAGTTTGTATAACTTAATTCTACATCTAAATATTGAACTACTTTTCTATTTGTTTCTACTATTATCTCAAAATCTAGTTCTTTGAATAATTTGTAAAGTTCTTTTCTTATTTTATCATTTTCTTTTTTGTTGTCTGGTGCTATCATTAATCCATCATCTCTGTATAATTCGTGATTGTCTATATGGATTATTTTGTTGATTTTATTTAAAATGTATATACCCATCAATTCTGAAATATATATATATATATATATATATATATATATATATATATATATATATTACTTGTTCAAAATAATATAGAAACAACATTAATGAAAAAATAATCAATAAGTGGTAGAGATGAAAAAGTAAAAAATTGGGAAAAAGAACTCACATCAGATGCCAAAAGTGATTCTTTTATCAAATCCAGGTTTTTATCTCTTTTATTTCTTTCCTCACTGATCGCTTGTTTAATTTTTATGTGCCTCTTCATATGCAGAAAGACCTTCACCAAGATTACACCACCAATCACCAAATAGATTCCTGACTTTGGATAGTTCCAGAGTAAAGTTACAATCTCTTGCCAAGACAATTCCATTTGTTTTCAACTCCTGGAAAATTAGAAAGCAATGAAATTTATGTAAGATAATGATAGTGAAATAATATCTTGTATATTTTAACTCCATTGTCAAAGAATAATTGAAACAGAAAATGCTTTCATAAGCTTAGGGTTACAAATTGAGAGCTCTCATTTTCTTATCTCATGTTGATAAAATACATTGAGCATTCTCAAGCAGTTATCTATCCTTAAGTATTGACTAGGCTAAATATTGTTTTTATATTATGTCTGAAAACAATGTTTAAATGAACCATATTGCAAAAATGCTCTTTTTTAAACTATTTATAAAATAGTATGTTCAAATAATATGTCTATATAGGCATTTTAATATACTACAAATCAAAGTACTCAGCCTAAGCCACATCCCAAAATCAGTATTTTGATGTTAGGGCATTTTGAAATACTAATTTTAGAAAGTTGATTGTAACAAGAAATTTTCAGTGTGCCCTATCATATAAATAATATTGCTATATATTTTTATTACATTTTTTTAAGTTAAAAATTTATGCTAATTTTGAATAGTATATAATTTAATGTTATAATATTTAGGTAAATAGCTGTTATTAAACTTTTAAAAATGATCTTCTTACCAAGAGTATTATAGCGGGTATCTTATCTTATTTATTCTTTTTCTAGTTGTAGTAGGATTCCGTTTTAGTGAAGGGTAACTGTATACCGTTGCAGGTTAACGGAATTTGGCCTTGTGGAAGATAGCCCACTATAATTAAAAAATGATTATAAATCAAGAAAGGCAATTTGAGTATAAAATAACATTTATATATATATATATATATATACACACACATATCAATTAATGTTTTACAATTAAAGCAATACTTGAAATAAAGGTCCAACCAAGGTTAGAATGTTCATGGAAAATAATATAATGCTGAAAGAGATAAAGCACTTAGGAATGTGAGTAATGTTCATTTTGAAGTTGCCACTTCTAAGGTCAGTAAGTCAGTAAGTTGGTTTGTGTGGAATGTCTTTGAAGAGGTCACTCCTGAGGTCAATAAGTGCTTTTGAGACAGGGAGAAGGAAAGAGGCCAGCATAGTAGCTGCTCGACTTAAGTCAAGGGGAGGCACTGGTTACTCTAGCCTGTGAGTCCTTCTGTCTGACGATGCTTTGTGTCTCTGCTTTTTATATCTGCTTTTTGGATCAAAAGCTCATTTTGAATTTCACGCTTGTATTTGATTCCGGGCTTCCCATTGGCTGGTAAATAAAATTCGCGTAGGCTGCATGAACTTGGATGCGCATGATGAATTGTTATTCATTTACCTTTTATTGTGAGAGAGCAAACATCCGGTTCATCGCTTTTGTTTGGTTGGTATCACCACAGTATAACAATCACTGTATTGCCATTCTTCATGTTATGTAGTGAATGAATCACAATAACTTGTCATTTTGACTCAATGACAAAAACAAAACCAGTACCTACTGAAAAATCAGATTTAAAAGCTGGTATTTTAGACATGATAAAATTGTCATTATATTTGTTAATGAAGTTGTTAGAGAAAACAAGGTTTTCGGTTAATGTATAACTACAAAAAGACACATAGCTAATTAAAGAGGTTCAAAGATTTTCCTATTTTTATAATTCTTTATTATTTTCATTGGATTCCTTAAAAACACTAAAAATGTGTCATTCATATTTTTTCAATTTATAATCAGATTGCAACTATTCTGATGACAATCCATATATGCAAGGAGAAACGTCAGTATATAACATGCAAGCATATGTGATATAAAATATGAAAATTAGGTAAGAATTCATTTACATATAATTAATGTGACTTCAGATAAAACAACTTCCAAAAGTTCTACAATTACCAAATTTTACACTCATCCACATAATGCAAACTAACAAATATTTGACATTTTCATTGCAGATTCATTGTTTCAAGTTCATAACAGAATAGGAAGTTTATAATTTCTAACTCAACTAGTATATCCTGTATATTTCTATCATATACTATCACTGGTTCTTCTTCTATGTACCCTGTCCTTTCAGGACGTAGGCGATCATGGTTCTCCACGTCTCCCTATCCCTTGTAGCTCCTAGTATGTTTGCTCCCGTTACTCCTGTCAACCCCCGTTTTGTCAGCCACCTGATCAGGCCCTGCAGATATGTTATCCGCTGCCTTCCCCTATCTCTCTTTCCTTCTATTTGGTCCGTCAGTATCAGGTTCTCCAGGCTCTCCTTCCTCATTGCGTGTCCCAGGAACTTCAGTTGTCTCTTCCTGATGCTCAGTATCAATTTCCTTTTTGTTGCCATTCTTTCCAACACCTCATTGTTGCTTGCGCGCTCAGTCCACAATATCCGCAGCATCCTTCTGTAGAACCACATTTCCGCTGCTTCCAGTTTTTTCCTCATTTTCAATGATATTGTCCAGCATTCACTGCCATATTGAAGAACTGACATCACGTAGCAGTCCAGCACTCTTTTCTTTGTTTCCAGTGAGATTTTCCTGTGTGTTAGTACTTTGCTCAGCTTCTGGAACGTGTCTTTTGCCATGTCAATTCGCCTTCGGATCTCCATGTCGCCTTTTCCATCTCCAATTAGGACACTTCCTAGGTATTTAAATTTTTGTACTTGCTTGATTCTGGTATCTCCCACATTTATTTGGCATTTTGGGTTGTACCTTTTGCTGATAACCATGCACTCAGTTTTCGTAAAGTTTATTTGTGGTCCTTTTTTGTCACTCTCCACTGCTACCTTCTGTATGAGGTCTTGTAGTTTCCTTTCCGTGTCCACAATCAGCACTGTATCGTCTACGTACCTTATGTTGTTCAAGTTTTGTCCACCAACAATAAATCCTGGCGTGTCATCTAGGGTCCTCAAGATATTCTTGCTGTACAGGTTGAACAAATCTGGTAAAAAGATACATCCTTGTCTTATGCCTCTTTCTATCTTTGTAAATCTACTGAGATCGTTACCTGTCCGTATACATGCCGTTTGTTGCCAGTAGAGATTCTTGATCACTCTTATGTCTTTGCCGAAAATATAGTGATGGAAAATACCAACTGTTAACTTCTGTCTTCTTAATTCCTGTTCATTTATTGTTCTCTCTCCTTAAGAGTGTTTTTTTTTATCTCATTCTCTTACTCAGTAATCTCATGTCTTTTAGGAGCTTTATTACCTTGCTTGGAGTGAAGTGATTAAAAGAAAAATATATACAGCCTCAATTACATATACCTACAAACAAAACAAAGCTTCCAATTTGCTTCAACCCTGTCCCCAGGCCATAATTAGGGAGTGACAGATTCAGGGTAGTAGCTACAGCCTTCAGATCAAGTAGTTTCTGATTAGTTACTTAAAGTTGGTCTTTCATACATTATCCAAGTGAACAGCTTCTATACCAAAAAATTTTGCATCTGTCCCGTACCTTTCATTGATACTTTCTATTCGCATAATACTAACAATACAAATAAGAATACCCAAAATAACTTCTTATATAGAAGATTATGCTGAAAAGTTCTTGGTTCAGCCAAAAAGGGGAGAAAAAAAATGCAATTCTAATATTTGGTTAGATTTAAAAATGTAGGTTAGGCTAAGAACTTTTTAGCTTCACTTGTATTGCCAATGCAACTTTCTAATTTAGGTTAGCAGGATTTTAATAGAAATACTCCTATCTTATTGTCATTTTTTGAGAGCGAGTATAAAATTTTTCTTCATTACTGATTTCTAAGTTTTTTTAGATGAAGGATATAAAGAAATGGCAATTTTTGACTACTTTTACTGTCAGTAGTCACAAGGATTAAGGTAATGGTTAATGAGTTTGGTAGCATAGTAATTGTGAGTTCAGTCCCTGAGCTGAATAATATGAATATGACCAAACTCCTCAGTAGAAACAGGAGTAACAATAACTAAGTAATACTAAAAAATAATCAACAATTAAAAAAAGACAAGATATCCCTAAAAATTGACAGTGGAACAATCTTGATTAAAGGGTCCAGTTCAAAATTCATTGAAGGTTGCCAGATCAACAGATACCTGAAAAAGGCTTGAGAGCACAATGACCAAAACATTGTGATAATAATAGGTAACCTAAACTGCCTTAATTTACAGTACAAAAACAAGTTAAAATAGTGAATTTTTTTTTCCATTTCAACTACTGATATTTTGCTTATTTTTAGACTATTTTGATAAAATTTATACATAGACAAAATTTAATCTCTTCTCTTTCTAAAGATATAATTCTTTTTTATGCAGGATGAGTTTTTATTCCACCTCTCTTTAATTTAATGTCACTGTTTCAATAATAGTTGGGACTTTTTTTTTTACGTTTTTGAATTTGACAATTTCATAGATGAGTTTTTAAAACTTGTTGTACTTGAAGTTGTGTCGCCTGACATGTCAAATTTGTTCCATCATAAAGAAAAAAGGATGCTGATCAATTTAGTGGTTTGAAATTGTCTTTCACAAAAAATTCTAAGTTGAAATGAAATCCAGAGAAATTAAATTCTTTAAAAAAAAAAAGAAAAAAAAATGAAAATTACACCATGTAATATTTCCTCTTTAACAATCAGCTGGTTTTATATCTTTTTGTTCATACGACTTGAGGCACACACAAATCAGAAAGAGAGCATGCTGCATTTTCTGCAAAACAGTTGAGGCTAATGCATTAAAATTTGTATTGCTAACCAAGTGAATGAACATCACCAGCTGTACACCATTTTAAATCAAACTTGTTTCAGTGATGAAATTTTTTATAATTTAATGAAGCATTTTAAAACAGTATAAAAGTACTTATTGTATTTTATCCAAAGTGTCATACTCAACAAATCACTTTCATCTAGGTTGTTTTGATGCATTTTCTTAAAAAAAACAAAAAACAGAAAAGATATTTTAAGACAGAAAAATAAATATAGAGACACTGAAGAAACATGATATGTAAATGAATTTTTTAAAATGAAAAATCTTTCTTGAAGCTTTTATGTGAGTTTTAACTTCAACCTAAATAATTAAATTTTAAAAAATGAAAACAATTCTTGTCAAAATTCATGATTCATCAAAATTATTTTTTAGACAATAATCTTTTGGCCTTTTCTCTTAATAATAAAAGATTTTGACAAAAATATTTTTGTTTTTATTAAGTTTGGAGCATTTTTTTTATATGTTCATTATTTTTAGCAAATCAGTGGCATTACCTATATAAACTAAAATGAATATATTCCTAGCTATAATTTCACACTCATGTTTATCAACAAAAATAAATAAAATTGTTAAAAATGTATCTTGTTTTCCTTTTAAATTAGTTTTAATGGTCATTCATTTCCTTTACATTTGTGGCTGGCAATATTTTCTCTAATACTTTGGATTTTTTTTTTTAATCATTTCACCCCAAGCAAGGCAGTACCGCCACTGATGCACAGGGGGCTACATAAGAGTAAAAGTTTAAACAGGAGGAGAGCAGAGAGAAAGACGAACCAGTTACAGGTAGTGTCAGAGAAAGGGCAAGAGAAGGATAGGAATACAGGTGTGATGACAGATAGAGTGAGAAGGGAAAGGAAAAAGATACACGGGATGATGTGGAAAGGACAAGAGAAGGCTTGGAGTCAAGTGGATAAGAGATGGGAATTGACATTGCATTTAAATTCCTGGAGGTTGTAGCTGTCAGGAAAGTAAGTATATGAAAGGGAGTTCCACAGGCAGGAAAGGCGAGAAAAGAAGCTGCTGGAGTAGAATTGTCAGCTGCATTTGGTAGATTTAACTATAAACATGTGGGAACTTGTTGCCAGTCTGGTTGCTTGAGTGAATTCTTGTAGAGGGGACACCAGTGATCTAAGTTTGTTGGGACAGATGCCAGGAAAATATTTGTAGAAGAGATAGAGAGAAGCCACATCCTGCTGGTGAGAAAGTGACTGGAGTCGAGCTGCCAGGTCTGAACCAATCACATTACAGATTCTACTTTGGAGCCTGTTGAGAACCCTGAGATGAACAGCAGGGGTGCCTGACCAGATATAACAACAGTATTCTATGCATGGATGGATGGTTGAGTTGTATGTACAAGATGGATTCAGGCGGAAAAACTTTCTGGCCCAACACAGTGACCCAACCTTCCTAAGAGTGGATTTAGCTATTGATTCAATGTAATAGTTCCACTTGAGGTAAGAAGAGTGGGTGAGGCTGAGGAGGCGCAGTATATTGCTTTCAGTGAGACTTACTTGGTCCATGCTTATGGAGGGCAGGAGAGACTGTCTGTGATGTTTGACAGATAGCAGCTTTGTTTTGGAAGCACTGAAATTTACAAGCCATTTCTTACCCTAGTCTACCACAGAGTGGAGGTCCTTCTCAAGATCAGCATTGAGGTTATGTTTGTCTGCCTTGCCAGATTTCTTACAAATGCAGGAGTAATGGTGATCTGCATAGATACCTACTTAGGATTTGATCTCATCAAGGAGATCATTTAGGGAAATCAGAAAGAGTGTCGGACCTAGCATAGAGCTCTGGGGGAAGCCAGCATTCATGTGGTAGAATGAGGAGGCATGCATGTTCAAGACAACCTTCATTATGCGATACCATAACCCCGTACCTTGCACAGAAGGCCGAGGTGCAAGATCCTATCAAACGCTTCGGAAATATCCAGGGCAACAGCTTGAGCTTTGCCGGATTTATCAAGAGCCTGGTATATGTACTCAGTGATGGTTGTTAGCATATCAGCAATAGACCTGGTAAAGCAGAGGCCATACTGTCTGAGAACAGTTTATGGGCAGTATGATGCTGAACTATTTCAGCATTGATAATAGCCTTGAACACTTTTCCGAAAATTGGTAGGAGGGTGATAGGGTGATAACTAGATGAGTCCGATGGTTCCCCTGAGCTTTTAAATTCAG